>WOXC01007584.1:600000-963609 GCA_011680675.1 Gymnobelideus leadbeateri | reverse complement strand
TTCTTCCCCTCCCCTGCAGCCACTTCCCCTTGCTTCTTCTACATGAGATAGTTTACCCTACCCTGTCTCTCCCCATCTCCTTTTGCCACTTTCCTCTCTCACCTCATAATTTCATCCCTTGAGTATTCTCCCTTCCCAACAAATTCAACCTATGCCCTCTATCCATATAACTGTAACCATATACACACACATTCACATATGTATTCATATAACCACACCCCCTTCTTCCATTATTTTCATAGTGAGAAAGATATCATCATCACAGATATTGCTTTTAGTATTAAATGTGAATAGTTGGATTTTAGTGGCTCCTTTGGATTTCTTTTCCCTGATTACCTTCTCAGGCATCTCTTCCTTCTTGTGTCTGGGTGTCAAATTTTTGCTTCAATTCTAGTTTTTTCCCTCAAGAATGCTTGAAAGTCCTCTCTCACTAAATGACCATATTTTCCTTGAAACAAAATACTCAGTTTTGCTGGGTCAGTGACCCTTAGGTTCATTCCCAGTTCTTTTGCTCTAGAATGTCATATTTCACCTCCCAATCACTCAGTGTGGGAGCTACCAGGTCCTGAGCTATTCTGATTGTGTTTCCACAATATTGAAATTGTTTCTTCCTGGCTGCTTGTAGCTGCTCTCCTTGATCTGGGGATTCTGGAACCTGGCTATAATATTCCTGGGAGTTTTCTTTAGGATCCTTTTCCAGGAGGTGATCTGTTGGATTCTTTCAACCTCTATTTTGCCCTCTGGATCTAAAATATCAGGGCAGTTTTCCTTGAGAATTTCTTGAAGGGTGATTTCTAGGTTCTTTCTTTGATCATGACTTTTGGGTAGTCCAATAATTTTTAAATTGTCTCCCCTTGATCTATTTTCCAGGTCAGTGGTTTTTCCCATGAGATATTTCACATTGCCTTCTAATCTTTCATTTGTTTGGATCTGCTTAACAGCACCTTGATTTCTCATAAAGTCATTAGCTTCCATTTGCTCCAGTCTAACTCTGAAGGAATGAATCTCCTCAGCGAACTTCTGAGATTCTTTTTCCATCTGGCAAATTCGACTTTTTAAGGCATTCTTCTCCTCATTGCCCTTTTGGGCCTCCTTTCCCATTTGAGTTAGTCTATTTTTAAGGTCCTGTTTCTCCCTCAGTCAGGCTGTTGACCCTCATTTCATACTTTTCTGCATCCTTCTCATTTCTCTTTCCAATTTTTCCTCCACTTCTCTTATTTGCTGATTTTTAAACTTCTCTTAAGGTCCTCTATGGCCTGCAACCCATTCATGTTTTCCCCTGGGGCTTTTGGAGCAGGACTTCTGACCTCACAGTCCTTTTCCTGCTCTATGCCCCCAAAATAGGAGTCTAGGTTTGCATTTTTCTGTTTCCTTTGCCTTGGCATGTTGCCACTTAATTACTTGACTTTTGGCCTTGTTGCCACAGTATGGCTTTAAGGCCAAATAGAGGAATTTTCATCCCGAACGTGTGGGGGGCAACTTCCATTTCTGGCAAGCTGTAAACCCACCCAAGACTTCCACCCTAGATCACAATCCAGATCCAGGGAGGTTAAAGCAAGAGCGGTTACCCCCCAAGACTGATCGCTGGATCTCCCTACAAATTTGCAGGCTGGGAGCGGGAGCTGCCTCTGAAAACTACAAAATGGCGTTTGTCCTCAGCGGTTTCTAGCCCCCAAGGAAACAAACGCATCCCTAATACCAGTGCCAAAGTCCATAGGACACTAACCTCTTACTTTGTCTAGGCAAGTCTATGTTGATAATTCTGGAGATAGCCACAGCTCCTGGTGTTCTGGGGTTCCTCCAGCCGGCTGCTGGCCCTGCCGCCCTGGGGCTAAAACCTCAGCTCATGCGGACCTGGGCTCGGCTCTGGCTCTGCTCCTGCGCTCTGCGCGCTGCACGCTGCCAGGTCCCAGACCACTGCGCTGGTCCTTCCTGCAGGGCTGCTGGGCTGTCCTCAGCGGGAGTTTAGCTTCTCTGTGTCATTTTGTGGGTTCTGGGGCTCCAGAAGTTGTTCAGAGTCCCCTTTTACATCGTTTGGGGGGAATCTGGGGGCAGAGTGGCTTGGATGAGCTGTTTCTACTCTGCCATCTTGGCTCCGCCCCCCCGACACTTCTAATTCTTAAAACATATTAGTGAAGGGACAAAAGCCTTTGCATACATCTTTAATTGGCTTCTACTATTTCGCTGGACATGATTAATATACGTAAAATTAGTTTGGTCATATATCAGCTTGGCTGTGGAGTGATATTACTCTTGTCTGATGAATTAAAAAATGGCCTTGTAGATCTCCTGCCCATTGGTTTAATTGCCAAACTTAATCTCTGGGTTTTTCCACTGAATGATCTCTTAAGTTTTTATTGGCAGAAGGACCTGGCCTTTAGCATAGTCCCAACAGTAGGAAGATATGAGGTTCATCCATCCTGAGAGGGTCCAGTAATATCAGGCTACTGAACATTAGGTCAGCTAGCTTCTCCTTTATCATAAATACATGGAACTTATTTGGAAGATGTGTGAGTAGAAGAGCAGAACTCGGGAGATAGTGATTCAATCCAGGGGTTTGGGGCACAAAGGGGTCCTATCAAAATGACCTTGAATTGAATGAAATATCCTCAGAAACCTTAACCTTCCCAGATAAACTTTTCATCTAGCATTTCTAAACACTTTCCAAATAGCATCACATGACGGACCTCAGTAAGCCCATATGAGTGCCTAAGGAAACGAGATTCTGAGAGATTATGGCTCACCACCAGTTTGGATGTTAAGGAAATGGGAGAGTAATGAGTGTAACTCAGATTTGCAATTACCATGCAAACTACATTGTCCTTACTGAACATTTCCTCCTGAACTTCTTTGATGCTATTTTGATTTATTCAAACTCCAGGGGACTTAATGGAGTGACATCCTACAGAGCCCATTCCAAGAACTAGGACTTCCTGCTGAGCTGGCTCAACCACTCATCTCGGAAGGATTTAGGGTGTGGCCATCCACAGGTGATCTATTCATACACCGAAAACAAATTGGAATAGATTGCTCAGATCTTAAAGGACATTTCCTCCTTTGTTAAGGACAATTATATTTTCTTTTATTCTTTTCCACATTATCTTGTACTGCTCTATTTTATTTTTCATCACCTTTGTTCTTGGATATATCAATATCGATCTCTTTCTTCTTTCCACTACCCAGTGAACTCTCATTTGAAACAAAAGTTAAAAAAAAGAAAGAAAAAAAGCAGTTCAGTAGAACAAAGGTATACATCTACCAAGTCTGACAGAATATATAGTTTCATGTCCCTAAACCATCACCTCCACAAAGAAGGGCATGAAATGCATTTTTTTAATCTTTTCTTTGGGGCCAAGCAAGGTCATTGCAATTATATGACATCTGGGTTCATTTCATTGTGGTTTCTGCTTCCATGGTTGTAGTCATTTTGGATACTGTTTTCTTGGTTCTGTTTATTTTACTCCTCATCAATTCACATCTCTTCTGATGTATCTCCATATTCTTTGTATTCATTGCTTCTTACAGCATGATAACATTCCATTGCATTCATGTACTATGATTTATTTAGCCATTCCCTAATTAATGGGCAACAGTTCTGTTTTTGAATCCCTGTTCCATTGACTTGGTAACCATCTGTTCTACTCAGCTTGTTTCTTCTCAGGGCATCTTGGCATTGTAGGGTAATTCTCTTACCTTGAATGTGGTTGATGCTAAATTCTTGTGACCATCCTTGTGGTTACTACTTTGTCAGTGTGCTCTTTGCAGATGTCTCGGTCAACTTGGGTGTCAGTTTCTGAGTATTAGGAGGAAGGTTGACACAAAAAGCATCAGTATTGTTGCTGATAGATATGCACTTTGAAGTCAGGAATGTGAAACAGGGACAGAGCCTGTTGGCTATGTTAGATTGCTTCTTTTTGTTCTTGTTCCTAATCCTATTTACATGGCTTTCAAGCCTAGTCCTTGTATAGCTCCTGTGGATTTTGTTAGGTGGGGACACAGACTATTGCTGTTAGGTATTAACAGGTATTAAAAGGAATTTTGTAACTCTACATCAGTCACAGGAACTGTGACTCAAAACTAGGAGAAAGTTGATCAAAAGAATAACTTGATTTTAGCCTGGGTGTTTCTGCTAGCTTTTGTCCCTAACTGGGTAATGCTGCTTAAATACCTAGGTGGTTCATCAAAAGAACTTTAGCTCTCTTTTGTCAGGGAGAGGCTTACACTGTACCTCAGAAGGTGCTAGCAAAGAGTAGGCCCTAAAAACTGAATAAATGAATTCCAACAAATAGTAATGGAGAACAGCTTAGTGACACTGGGCCCAGTGGAGATGCCCAGCAAATGACATGATGGACAGTGGAGATAGGATGCTTGTTCTAATGTTTAGCAGAGATCAGTATATGATATCACAGAGGACATTGTCTGTTCTGTATTGATGGAGGGATGAGTTGTCCTAATCACTTGTATGCTGGGGCTAACCCTCTCTGGCCTCTGGTGCCCTGGACACATGTGTTCATGGCATGTGGGCCCTTCACACATGTTTTCTGTTTACACTTATTCTCCATGTACATGTCCTCTGAGTCTTTCTAAGTCATATGTATATTATCCCTCATAAGCAACATGATAACCTGTGAAAAAGCTACCTTATAGGTGCATAGTGGAAATCTTCTTGTCCCTCAGTTTGCCTTGAACTAATGTGCCTTCGGGTTGTCTGAGAAAAGTACATATAATCAAAGTATTTGAATGAATGATTTTTGAAATAAAATTGCAAATGATCAATGACCATGTCAAAAACGTCTCTGAAACAAATTTAAAGTGACTCAGATTTTACCTTACAACTAGTCAGTTAGAAGTGATTATAAAAAGCAGAAATATTCAATGTTGGCAGGATTTCAGAATGACAGTAACACTCATACATAGTTGATAGAGTTGTGGATTAGTCTAACTATTCTGGAAAACCATCTGGAATTATGTGAGCAAAGTCACTGTGTGTACCCTTTAATCCAGAAATTCCCCTTCTGGGTATTTACCCCAGGGAGATCAACAATAGATAGTTTCATTAATAGCAGCACTTTTTGTGTTAAAAAAGAACTAGAATAAAGTGGGTCCCCAGTTATTGGGGAATGGCTAAACAAATTACAGTTTAAGTATGTAATGGAATATAAAAGTGACAAATTATTAGGAATTCAGAGAAACATGGTAAGAGTGGTATGGACTGATGCAGTGAAGAAAACAGCTATTGAGACAACAGGTTCAATGACTATGATAATGTAAGTGAAAATATGAATAAAATGGAACTGGAAGTTGTGTAATTATAATGACCATTCTGGACTTTGGAGAAAAGACGAGGAAATGCACCTCCCTTCTTTTACTGGAGATCTGGAGGACTATGTATACAGAATGTTCTATGCATTGTCAGACTCAGTTGTTGAGTTTGTTGGATTTGCTTAATTGCATTTCTTTCTTTAATATAACAAATATGACATTTACTGTGCTAAGTGCTTTTCCAAGCACCATCCCATTAGATCATCACAACAACCTTGCAAAGTAAATTATATTTTTATCCTCATTTTGCAGTTGAGGAAACTGAGGCAACTGGAGATTAAGTGATTTGCCCAAGGTCACACAGCTAGTAAGTGTCTGAGGTGAGATATGAACTCAGGTCTTCCTGTCTCTGGGCATCTAGAAAAGACTAATGTTAAAAACAACCACAAAAAAACCAAACAAAGCTTTTTATTGTTTTTCCTTTTTTGGAGGGGAGCAGGCAGGCCGGTTGGGGTTAAGTGACTTGCCCAAGGTCACACAGCTAGTAAGTGTTAAGTGTCAGAGGCCAGATTTGAACTCAGGTCCTCCTGACTCCAGGGCCAGTGCTCTCTTCACTACACCACCTAGCCACCCCTAAAACTTTTTTTTTTTTTTTAAAGCAATTGGGGTTAAGTAACTTGCTCAAGGTTACATGGCTAGTCGTTATTTATGCGTGGATGCTCATTTTCTGAGGCCGGATTTGATCTCGGGTCATCCCAACTCCGAGGCTGGCGCTCTTACTCACTACGCCACCTAGCCACCCCTAAAACTTTTTTTTTAAAGAAAAAAAAATACCTTGGGTTTTGAGTGGTTGCTGACCCACAGAGTACCTTGAATCTTGCTTGCTAGGCTCCAGGTGTTAAGGTGGGCCCTAAGTACAAAGAATCCTGTTTCTCGGCCTCATTCTATCTTCCCTTAGAGCCTAAAGATACTATATTTCAAAATAGCAGATTCTGAGTGCATGATGATCTAAGGGGCCCCTTTCCTTCCATCCTGGGCCTAGATTGATATCATAAGCTGCCGGAAGGTATTAGGGCAACTTTGGAACTCTACATAGCTGCCTAGGGACAGAGGTGGTGGTTGCACCCCTCAGGAACATCATGAAGGAAGAGCAAGGGGTGAGCCTGTTTCTGAACTTCCTGGGGCTTTTCTCCAATCCCTCTTATCTCCCAAGCTTCAAGACCTGTTGCAATACAACAAGACAGGTTTTCCCTTGGATTCCTCCCCTCCCTCATATATGTGTCAACTACTTCCTCCTACACTCTCATAGCTAGCATTGCTCTCTTCCCCTCCCAAGAACTACCCATTCCTAGTCACTTTTTTTTAGCTAAGCATATAGAATAAAATGAAGACATTTAGCAAGACTTAAGTAAAACATATACAGAAAAGGGGGAAATGTTCTATGGTCTGTACCTTTTGGTTTCATTTGTCAGTGGGGAAACTGTATGCTGACAACTAGGTGGTACATGGAGTACTGGACTTGGAATTAGGAATGAGTACAAATACAGCCTCAGACTCTTAGTAGCCATGTGACCGTGGGCAAATCACTTAACCCTGTTGGTCTTAGTTTCCTTACCTGTAAAATGGGCTGGAGATGGAAATGGTAAATTACTCCCATATCTTTGCCAAGAAAACCTCAAGTGGGATCACAGAGAGTTGGATGCAGCTGAAACAATGAATGAACAACAAAACTGTGAATTGGAAGGTCATTTGGGAGAGGCTAAAAGACAAGGCTGATCCCTTGTATTTGGGTACTCACAAGAGTTTATTTCTAGTAGCTACCTTTAGCATGGAGAGGCAGTGATAGGTAATGGATAGAGACCTGCCCTCAGAATTGAGAGGATCAAGGTTTGAGTCTCCCCTCTGACAGATAAGGACTGTGTGGTACTGCTTAAGTGACTTTAATTCGGATGCCCCAAGGTGAGTAACTTTAATCTTATTGGCTATGTGAATGAATTTTCCCAATCTTCTAGCTTAGAGACTTTCATGTAGAATGTGGCAAGACAAAGGTCCTTTGTAATAGGCTTTGTGTAAGTACCAGTTGGGAAGCAAAAGAAACATGTTAATGTTGCTTTTTCCTTCTCATGAATAAGGAAATTTCTCCTCTAGTGATTGTTGGAGAATAGTAAAAATTTCCTTTTTATTTTTTACTTTTTTCTTGTTGGAGGGCAATTGGGGTTCAGTGACTTGCCCAAGGTCACATGACTAGTAAATGTGTCATGTGTCTGAGGCCGGATTTGAACTCAGGTCCTCTTGATTCCAGGCCTGTGCTCTATTCATTTCATCATCTAACCACCCCCCAAATTTTCTTTTTAGTTCAATTGAGAAGGTCTTTCCAGACTTTGGTGGGGAGGACTTAGAAAGATGGTTTCAGTCAAGGACAAAAGGCCTTTCTTAGAGAAGTGGATAAATAGTGGTTACCAAACATAGAACCAAGAGTTCCTTTTTTTCTGGTTAAAAATATTGCAGGCCCTTCGATGCCTTAGTTAGAAGCTGCCAGATCCTGTGTTATCTTGATTGTGTTTTCACAATATTCAAATTGTTTCTTCCTGGTTGCTTGTAATATTTTCTCTTTGATCTGGGAATTCCAGAACCTGGCTATAATATTCTGAAGAATTTTCATTTTGGGATCTTTTTCAGGAGGTGATTGGTGGATTCTTTCAACCTCTATTTTGCCTTCTGGTTCTAAAACATCAGGCAGTTTTCCTTGAGAATTTCTTGAAGGATGATTTCTAGGATCTTTCTTTGATCATGGCTTTCAGGTAGTCCAATAATTTTTAAATTATCTCTCCTGGATCTATTTTCCAGGTCAGTGGTTTTCCCAATAAGATATTTCACATTGCCTTCTATTTTTTTCATTTGTTTGGATCTGTTTAATAGTATCTTGATTTCTCATAAAGTCACTAGCTTCCATTTGCTCCAATCTAGTTCTGAAGGAATGATTCTCTTCAGTGAGCTTTTGAGATTCTTTTTCTATCAGGCAAATATGACTTTTTAAGGCATTCTTCTCCTCATTGGCTTTTTGAGCCTCTTTTGCCATTTGAGTAAGTCTATTTTTAAGGTATTATTTTCTTCAGTCAGATTGTTGACTCTCATTTCATAATTTTCTCGCATCATTCTTATTTCTCTTCCCAATTTTTCCTCCACTACTCTTATTTGGTTTTCAAAATCCTTCTTAAGCTCCTTTATGGCCTGTAAGCAGTTTATTCTTTTGATGGAAGCTTTTGATACAGGAGTTCTCACTTTATTGTCTTCCTCCTGTTCCATGCTTTGATCCTTTTTGTCCCCTAAAAAAGGAGTCCAATGTTAGACTGCTGTGCTTGCCTTGCTTCCTTTGCTTGCTCATGTTGCCACTCAATTACTTGACTTTTGAGCTTTTTGCCCCAGTAGAACTCTGCTACCAGAGAGGGGAGCTTTGTCCCCATTGCTGGGGTTTTCTCAGCTGCTGGAGCTATTAGTTGGCTGCTGTCTCTGAAGTCTCCATAGGCTCTGGCACACTGTTCACACACCCCAGGGCCTCCACCCCTGACAGTGATCCAGATCTAAAGAGGTAAAGCAAGAGCAATTACCCCTCTGACTGGTATCTTGGTCCCCCTACAATCTTCAGGCCAGCAGCTCTGAAGCAGCCATGTGGCAGTAGCTGAACAGCTGGCATGTGTCAGCCGCTTCTCTCCCTGGGGTCAAGGGCCAGACCACACTCCCGAACTCCCAGGTCCCAAAGTCCACACTGCACTGACCTCTCACTTTGTCCTTAGCAACTTTGGGTTGATAATTCTGGAAACTGCCACAGCTGCTGGTGATCTGAAGTCCCTCTAGCCTGTGTCTGGTTGTGGCTGCCTTGAAGCTAAAACCTCAGGCATTGTGTGGGGCTGGGCTAGGTGAGTTTCTGTGCCTCAATGCCTGCACATCTTATCTCCAAATTACATGCAAAATAGTATTAATAATAGTATTTATATATATTTGAAACATTTAATTTAGAAACCTCAAATTTCAGATCCATTCCCTTCCTCCCTTGTCACCCATTCCCTCTGGGAAGATAAGTAATTCAGTATGTGTTGTACATGTATAGCTATGCAAAACATTACCACAGTAGATATATTGTAAAAGACTGCTTATATTTCCCACCCACCCATCCCACCCCCCACCTGGTCCATTCCCTACTTTGATCCTGTTCCTCTTCAAAAGTGGGTAATTCCAACCTCCCCTCCCCCCAAGAATGCCCTCGCATCCATCATCCCTCCTCTCATCCCCCTTCCCCCTACTCTGCTGCAGAGTGAGATATTCCATTTAGTATGTATGTCGTTCTCTCCCTGAGACAAATTCAATGAGAATATGGTTTTGCCTTTTTGCCTTCCTGTTCTTCCCCTCCCCTGCAGCCACTTCCTCTTGCTTCTTCTACATGAGATAGTTTACCCTACCCTGTCTGCCCCCATCTCCTCTTGCCACTTTCCTCTCTCACCTCATAATTTCACCCCTTAAGTATCCTCCCTTCCCAACAAATTCAACCTATGCCCTCTATCCATGTATAACTGTAAACATATATACACACATTCACATATGTATTCATATGACCATACACCCTTCTTCCATTATTTTCATAGTGAGAAAAGTTTCATCAGTCACAGTTATTGTTTTTCCATGTAGGAGTGTAATTAGTTCAACTTTGATAAGTTCCTTTTGATTTCTTTTCCCTGATTACCTTCTCAAGCATCTCTTGCTTCTTGTGTCTGGATGTCAAATTTTCTATTCAACTCTGGTTTTTTCCTCAAGAATGCTTGAAAGTCCTCTATTCCACTGAATGACCATATTTTCCCCTGAAACAAAATACTCAGTTTTGCTGGGTAGGTGACCCTTGGCTTCATTCCCAGTTCTTTTGCCCTCTGGAATATCATATTCCATGCCCTTCAATCCCTCAGTGTAGAAGCTGCCAGGTCCTGTGCTATTTTGATTGTGTTTCCACAATATTGAAATTGTTTCTTCCTGGCTGCTTGTAGTATTTTCTCCTTGATCTGGGGATTCTGCAACCTGGCTATAATATTCCTGGGAGTTTTCTTTTTGGGATCTTTTTCAGGAGGTGATCGGTGGATTCTTTCAACCTCTATTTTGCCCTCTGGATCTAAAACATCAGGGTAGTTTTCCTTGAGAATTTCTTGAAGGGTGATTTCTAGGTTCTTTCTTTGATCATGGCTTCCAGGTAGTCCAATAATTTTTAAATTGTCTCTCCTGGATCTATTTTCCAAGTCAGTGGTTTTTCCCATGAGATATTTCACATTGCCTTCTAATCTTTCATTTGTTTGGATCTGCTTAACAGCATCTTGATTTCTCATAAAGTCACTAGCTTCCATTTGCTCCAGTCTAGCTCTGAAGGAATGAATCTCCTCAGTGAACTTTTGAGATTTTTTTTCCAACTGGCAAATTTGGCTTTTAAAGGCATTCTTCTCCTCATTGCCCTTTTGAGCCTCCTTTGCCAGTCTATTTTTAAGGTGTTATTTTCCTCAGTCAGGCTGTTGACCCTCATTTCATACTTTTCCTGCATCCTTCTCATTTCTCTTCCCAATTTTCCTCCACTTCTCTTATTTGATTTTTAAAGTCCTTCTTAAGGTCCTCTATGGGCTGTAAACCACTCATATTTTCCTTTGGGGCTTTTGGAGCAGGATTTCTGACCTCCCAGTCCTCCTCCTTTTCCATGCTTCGATCCTCTTTGCCCCCAAATTAGGAGTCTAATGTTGCATTTTTCTGTTTATTTTGTTTCCTTTGCCTTGGCATGTTGCCACTTAATTACTTGACTTTTGGGCTTGTTGCCACAGTAGGACTCTGCCACCAGACAGGGGAGCTTCTGTCCCAAAGTTGGGGTCTTCACAACTTCCAGTTCTGGCAAGCTGGATAACCACCCCACAACCTCCACCCCAGACCACCATCCAGATCCAGGGAGGTTAAAGCAAGAGCTATTACCCCCCAAGACCGATCGCTGGATCTCCCCACAGTTCGCAGGCCAGGAGCTGGATCTGCCACTGAACCTGCAAAATGGCGTGTCTCCTCAGTGGCTTCTAGCCCCTGGGGAGGAAGCCAATGCGTTCCCCAAATACTGGTCCCAAAGTCCATAGGGCACTAACCTCTCACTTTGTCCTAGGCATGTCTGTGTTGATAATTCTGGAATTGCCACAGCTGCTGGTGTTCTGGGGTCCCTCTGGCTGGCTGCTGGCCTGGCCGCCCTGAGCCTAAAACCTCAGCTCATGGGGACCTGGGCTCAGCTCTCCAGGCGCTGGACTGTCAGCTCCCAGAGTGCTGTGCTGGCCCTTCCTGCAGGGCTGCTGGGCTGTCCTCAGCAGGATGTTAGCTTCTCTGTGTCATTCTGTGGGTGCTGGGACTCCAGAAGTTGTTCAGAGTCCCCTCTTATGTGGTTTGTAGGTGATCTGGGGGGAAAGCACTTGGATGTGCTGTTTCTACTCTGCCATCTTGGCTCTGCCCCCCCTTGGCTCTCTCTTGTAGAGCTATCATTTCTTTTCCCAATTTTTCTCCTACTTCTGTTATTTGACCCTTAAAATCCTTCTCGAACTCTTCCAAGTAGGCTTGAGACCAGTTCATATGCCCCTTTGAGGTTTTGGATGTGGGTATATTGACAATGTTGTCCTCTTCTGAATTTGTTCCTTGATCTTCCCTGTCCCCACAGTAAGAATCTATGGTCATTTTCCATCTCTCTATTTTTTTAATGATGTTTGCCTATTTCCTGGCTTTTAAAGTTGAGCTCTCCTGCTAGAGCACAGGGGGCACTGACCCAAGCTTTTTGTGCTTGGGGCCCAGGGAACTGGTCACGGACTTTGTGTGCTAGGACCTCAGGTACTGACAACTAGAAGCTATAGAGGTCTGACAGTTTACCTGGTGTTGAACTGGAGTCAGTAACACTGAAGTTCTTGGGGTGGGACTGGGGAGTCTGGCCCTTGGAGGACTCCTGCCTGCCTGCCGCTATGCCCACTGGAGTTGTACTAAAGTACAGAGAGGTTTGGCTGCTGGAGGATGTCCGTCCACTGTCACATGTTGTGGTTTCCCAAGCTAGTTACTCATTCTCCTGCCTGTGCCAAAGAATTCTGGGGGTCCTGGTGTTGGCTCTTGCCTACTCTAGCTCTCTGGGACTTAGGATCTCCCCCCTCAGTTGCTGAGGTGTAGCTTGCTGGGACACCTCCCATCTTGTACTGTCCTCGCCTCCACCAGAGTGAGAGGGACCTTTCCCATTTATTCCCTAAGCTTCCCAGGCTACAAGACAGCTGCACCCTGTCTTTCTTTTGGCTTAACTGTTCCAGAGTTTTTCCTTGGGCAATATTTTCTGGGCTTTCAGAGGTCAATAAGGGAGAGTGAGAGAGATTAACTTCTTTCTTTGCCATCTTGGCTCCTGGAAGTCCAATTCTAAAAAGGCATCTTCTAACTCACACAGTCTATGATTCTTTTTTTTTTTAAACAAATGCTTTATTAACTTCTGTTTTACATCATTCATTTCCACCAGATTTTGAGTTACAATCATTTTCCCCCCATTATTCCCCTAACCAACCTCCCTGAATAGCAGTCCCACAAGATGTCGCTTCCTCCAATCTGCTCTCTCCCATACCTTCTCCCATACCCCCTTCGACTTTTCCATTAGAGGAAGGTGAATCTTTGTGTCCCAATGCCTGCACATCTTATCTCCCAATTATAAGCAAAAGAGTATTAATAATAGTATTTATATATATTTGAAACATTTAATGTTAAGACCTCGAATTCAGATCCATTTCCTTCCTCCCTTGTCACCCGTTCCCTCTGGGGAGATAAGTAATTCAGTATATGTTGTACATGTCTAGCTATGCAAAACATTATCATAGTAGATATATTGTACAAGGCTGCTTATAATTCCCTCCCACTCATCCCACCCTCCACCTGGTCCATTCCCTACATGATCCTGTCCCTCTTCTATAGTGGGTACTTCCAACCTCCCCTCACCCCAAGGATGCCCTCCCTTCCATCATCCCTCCTCTCATCCCCCTTCCCCCTATCCTGCTGCAGGTTGAGATATCCCATTTAGTATGTATGTCATTTTCTCCCTGAACCAAATTCAATGTGAATGTGGTTTTGCCTTTTTAGCCTTCCTTATTCTCCCCCTCCTTTGCAACCACTTCTCCTACATGAGATAGTTTACCCTACCATGTCTCTCCCCATCTCCTCTTGCCACTTTCCTCTCTCACCTCATAATTTCATCCCTTGAGTATTCTCCCTTCCCAACAAATTCAACCTATGCCCTCTATCCATATATAACTGTAACCATATACACACACATTCACATATGTATTCATATGACCACACCCCTTCTTCCATTATTTTCATAGTGAGAAAGATATCATCAGTCACAGATATTGCTTTTCCATATAGGAATGTAAATAGTTCAACTTTGATAAGTTCCTTTTGATTTCTTTTCCCTGATTACCTTCTCAGGCATCTCTTCCTTCTTGTGTCTGGATGTCAAATTTTCTATTCAACTCTGGTTTTTTCTCAAGAATGCTTGAAAGTCCTCTATTCCACTGAATGACCATATTTTCCCCTGAAACAAAATACTCAGTTTTGCTGGGTAGGTGACCCTTGGGTTCATTCCCAGTTCTTTTGCCCTCTGGAATATCATATTCCATGCCTTTCGATCCCTCAGTGTAGAAGCTGCCAGGTCCTGTGCTATTCTGATTGTGTTTCCACAATATTGAAATTGTTTCTTCCTGGCTGCTTGTAGTATTTTCTCCTTGATCTGGGGATTCTGGAACCTGGCTATAATATTTCTGGGAGTTTTCTTTTGGGATCTTTTTCAGGAGGTGATTGGTGGATTCTTTCAACCTCTATTTTGCCCTCTGGATCTAAAACATCAGGGCAGTTTTCCTTGAGAATTTCTTGAAGGGTGATTTCTAGGTTCTTTCCTTGATCATGGCTTCCAGGTAGTCCAATAATTTTTAAATTGTCTCTCCTGGATCTATTCTCCAGGTCAGTGGTTTTTCCCATGAGATGTTTCACATTGCCTTCTAATCTTTCGTTTGTTTGGATCTGCTTAACAGCATCTTGATTTCTCATAAAGTCACTAGCTTCCATTTGCTCCAGTCTAACTCTGAAGGAATGAATCTCCTCAGTGAACTTTTGAGATTCTTTTTCCATCTGGCAAATTCGACTTTTTAAGGCATTCTTCTCCTCGTTGCCCTTTTGGGCCTCCTTTGCCATTTGAGCTAGTCTATTTTTTAAGGTGTAGTTTTCCTCAGTCAGGCTGTTGACCCTCATTTCATACTTTTCCTGCATCCTTCTTATTTCTCTTTCTAATTTTTCCTCCACTTCTCTTATTTGATTTTTAAAGTCCTCTTTAAGGTCCTCTATGGCCTGCAACCCACTCATGTTTTCCCCTGGGGCTTTTGGAGCAGGACTTCTGACCTCACAGTCCTTTTCCCGCTCTATGCCCCCAAAATAGGAGTCTAGGGTTGCATTTTTCTGTTCCTTTGCCTTGGCATGTTGCCACTTAATTGCTTGACTTTTGGGCTTGTTGCCACACTATGGCTTTAAGGCCAGCTAGAGGAATTTTCGTCCCGAACGTGTGGGGGGCAACTTCCGTTTCTGGTAAGCTGTAAACCCACCCACAACTTCCACCCTAGATCACAATCCAGATCCAGGGAGGTTAAAGCAAGAGCGATTACCCCCCCAAGACTGATCGCTGGATCTCCCCACGATTTGTAGGCTGGGAGCCGGAAATGCCTATGAAAACTACAAAATGGTGTGTCTCCTCAGCGGCTTCTAGCTCCCAGGGGAGGGAGCTGACGCATTCCCCGAATACAGGTCCCAAAGTCCATAGGACACTAACCTCTTACTTTGTCCTAGGCACGTCTATGTTGATAATTCTGGAGTTGCCACAGCTCCTGGTGTTCTGGGGTTCCTCCAGATGGCTGCTGGCCCTGCCGCCCTGGGGCTAAAACCTCGGCTCATGCGGACCTGGGCTCGGCTCGGCTGGGCTCCTGCGCTCTGCCCGTTGCCGGCTCCCAGCCCGCTGCGCTGGTCCTTCCTGCAGGGCTGCTGGGCTGTCCTCAGCGGGAGGTTAGCTTCTCTGTGTCGTTCTGTGGGTGCTGGGGCTCCAGAAGTTGTTCACAGTCCTTTTTTACATAGTTTGTGGGGAATCTGGGGGCAGAGAGGCGGGGAAGAGCTGTTTCTACTCCGCCATCTTGGCTCCGCCCCCACAGTCTATGATTCTTGAGTCCTTCAACTAGAGAGTGGACCAAGAATACTCTATGTGCCCTTTTTCTTGTCCTGACCCCTTGCCTCTGCTTTTTTTGAGTCAAAGTGGATGCTCTGGGCTTAATACCATGGTGAAGTGTGTGTGTGTGTGTGTGTGTGTGTGTGTGTGTGTGTGTGTGTGAGAGAGAGAGAGGGGGGGGAGTGGAGAGACACACACACAGAGATAGATAAAGACACAGAGACAGAGAGAACTAGAAAACTGGACTGATCTGAAAGACCAGAAGAAGAAAGTATACTTTAGGGAGAATAAATTTTTTAAGCACAGGGACTATTTATTTTTGTCTGTGTGTCTTGCACAATACACTTTTTCCCTGTTTGGTTTGGTTAGTATGAGGTTGGTGAGGTGATGGTCTGTTTTGAACCTGTGATTTCACCAATATTTGGAAATTGTTTCTATCAGTGCAGAAATGGCAGCTGTCCTGCAGCTTACAGTCATAAAGAGGACTGAGGGCCTGGGAAACCCAGTGTAGCCCAGCCAATCAGAAGTGGGACTTGAAGCCAAGCATTTCTGATTCTGAGGCCAGCTCCCCATTCACTCCGCCAGGCTACTTCTTGACTAGTACATAGTAGGGGCTTAATAAATTTGTGAATTGAATTCAGAAGAATGTTTACTTGCTATATTTTTCTTAAGGTCAAGCTTCACTTAACAAAAGCAATTTTGCTAAAACATGAGGTCAAGAATCTCTAACAAGGGGGCGGCTAGGTGGCGCGGTGAATAGAGTGCTGGCCCTGGTATCAGAAGGACCTGAGTTCAGAGCCAGCCTCCGACACTTAATCCACACAAACAAAAAAACCTAGCCGTGTAACCTTGGGCAAGTTACTTAACCCCAATTGCCCTAAAGGGGCGGCTAGGTGGTGCAGTGAGTAAGAGTGCTGGCCTCGGAGTTGGGATGACCCGAGATCAGATCCGGCCTCAGAAAATGAGCACCCACGCATAAATAATGACTAGCTGTGTAACCTTGAGCAAGTTACTTAACCCCAATTGCTTACAAAAAAAAAAAAAAAAAGAATCTCTAACAAGAATCATTGACTAACAGACCAAAGTAACTTTACTGGTTTTTGTTGATGAGAAAGACCCAAAGGGTTTCCCAGTACAAATAGAGAATATTAAATTTTATTCAACAACTAGAAATAAAATACATGATGAACGAATGAAAATTATTCTTTAATTCCCATATGATGGCCATTGAAGGAAGAGGGTAGGAAACGAGGGATTTAAATATCTAGTAGCATGTTGAAATGCAAACCCTTTAAAGAAGTCTGGATCACCTCAAGTAGTCTTTGTGGAGCGGATAACTGGCATTTCAAGAAAGCCAGCCAGTCAGCACAAAGGCTTTGCCCCATTTTCATCATAGAAAGGTTATACACCACCATCTGGAGGCCACTAGTAGTAGCACACAGAGAGAAAGCCTCAGGAGATACGCTTCCTAGACAAAAGATTAGGCTCAACCAGAGCAAATCAATGACCTAACTTTTGACCAAGCGGTGACTTCCTTCTAGTGACATGAACTTCTCAAGCTGACAGCCTGTCTTTTCTTTTTCTGCATTGGCCCAGGCTGTCTGCTGGCATGGTTTATTGGAGATGTTTCAGAATTCCTCATCTGGAGGGATTTTTTTTTTTCTAGAATGTGCTGTTTTAGAAGGTTTATTCAGCCATGCCAATTAGTATAGGCACAAAAGTCATGCATTCCTGCTTTCTAAAGAGAAAATGAGGGACAACTGATATCTTTGGCTGCTTTGCTGAGAGTGTAACACAAAGCAGTAGCCAGGGCTGGAATAAATCTGAGAGAGCATCCTTGTTCTAATCCCAAACAACAAATAGTCCTTCAGTCTGGAAGCCAGAGGCCTGTCTTCTGGTGGTCAAACATGGTACAAGGACCATGAGTCCTCACCTTATAGATGGGTAAGGACTTAAGTGCTCTTATATCCCATATCCTAAGATTCCAAAGCAGGTGGGCACTATCTCTGGCTTGTTCTATTTCAGAATTGTGCAGTCAGCTATGTGACACTCTCTCCAACACACACATAAAACAACTCCCTCTTTGAAAGATTAGGAAACCAAGGCTTGCTTAAAGTCACAGAAGAAGTAAATATCAGAGGTTGGATCTGAACCCAGGCCCTCCAGTGGCAGAGCCAACATTCTTTCCATTGGACCCCCCCTTGTAGCCTTAGAGGCCAAGATTTAGAAGGGGCCTTAGAGGTTCTTTGGTTTATACCTTTGTGAGCCAGGGGTTGCACCCAGACAGGTTTAGGAGGTCAGACTGAAGTGAAATTGAAATCAGAATTGCTTTTTTTCCCCCCTCTGGAATATGCTTCTAGCTTTTTGGGCCTTGTGAGCTGGACTTATCTATAGCCTCACTATGATATAGTGATATATATATATATAAATATATATATATATATATATATATATACACACACACACACACATATATATAGCTATAGATATATACATATATATGATATATATGCATATATGATATATATATATGCCTATTTAGTCTCAGTGCTTGGGACCTCCTTACTCTGGGGCAGCCTACTCCTGCGACCTTCTCCCTCTGGAATGTCCCTGCCCCATGCTGGTCTTCTTGTCCTGATGATGAGTTTTCCCCAGTGCTTCCATTTTGGAGGAGTGGCCCAGGGTGGCCATTCTTCATTCCCATCTTCCTGAATGAACTTCTGGCCTGTAACACCTTGCCATCTCACTAAGTACCTTCACCCTGACCTCTTTCAGTTTTCTACTGTGTGTCATCTTCCTCCACTGGAATGTCAGCTCCATGAGGGCAAGGACTGTCTTTTCTTTTTTGCTTGTATTTCCATCTTCAGTACTTAGTGCAGCGATTGGCTCGTAGTAGACACTTAAGGCCTGCCTAGTCCTCTCTTAATACATAAAAATTGCCTGCCTATCTACTCTTCTTTCTGTCTCAGGGGGTCTACATTGAAAGTGAGATTTGTTATCCCTCCCTAGAGAGGGACAGGTCCTGAACTCCCTTTTAAGCTTCTGCTTTGGGGATCTGATTACTCTCTCAGTTAAATTATTTAAATGGTTTATCACATATGGCTTTTAAAAGTTGAGAGAGAGAGAGAGAGAGAGAGAGAGAGAGAGAGGGAGAGAGAGAGAGACTCTCTGAGAGATTCTCTAACAATGAATCAAAGATTAAGATTCCCAGTCTTCAACAAGGAAGGAAAATGTCCTAGGAGTGTCCTTTTTCTGTGTGACTAAAACTGGGTAGTCCCAACACAAGCTCAGACCTTGACTGAAGGGATCCAAGGACTGATTGACCACAGATACTCAAGAGAACTAAAGTGAGATCATCTTGTGGCAGAATAAATGAAGGCATTTGGTAATTGGTTTCTTTTTTAAATATATTAAATTTTTTTTTAGTTTTCAACATTTAGTTCCACAAACTTTTGAGTTTTAAATTTTCTCCCTCTTCCTCCCCTCACCGAGATGGCATGCAATCTGATATAGGCTCTACATATGCATAACATATTTTTAGAATTATAACCAATGGAATGAATCACAACAAAGAAGAAACAAAACAAAAAAGAGAGAGCAAATGATATTGAGACTCAGTAATTCTTTCTCTGGATGTGGATGGTATTTTCCATCATGAATCTTTGGGAGTTGTCTTAGAACCTTGCATTGCTGAGAAGAGCCAAGTCTATCAAAGTTAGTCATTGCACGATGTGGCTATTACTGTGTACAATGTTCTCCTGGTTCTGCTCCCCTCACTCAGCATCAGTTGATATGTCATTCCAGTCATTCCATTTTTCTGAAGTCTGTCTGTTCTTCATTCCTTATAGCATAATAGTATTCCATTACATTCATATTCCACAATCTGCTCAGCCATTTGCCAATTGATGGGCATCCCCTCAATTTCTAATACTTATCTACCACAAAAAGAGCTGTTATAAATATTTTTGTACATGTGGGCCCTTTTCTCATTTGTATGATCTCTTTGGGATATAGCCATAGAAGTGGTATGGCTGGGTCAAAGGATATGCACATTTTTATAGCCCTTTGGGCATAGTTCCAAATTACTGTCCAACATAGTTGGATCACCATTGGTTGGATTAGTGGACCCACAATCAATACATTAGTGTTTCAATTTTCCCACATCTTTTCTAGCATTTATAATTTTCCTGTTTAGTCATGTTAGTACATCTGACAGGTGACATGTGGTACCTAAGAGTAGTTTTGATTTTCATTTTTCTAATCAATTTGTGATTTAGAATATTTTTTCATATGACTGTAGATAGCTTTAATTTCTTCCTCTGAAAACTGCCTGTTACATCCTTTGACCATTTATTGATTGGGGAATGACTTGTATTCTTATAAATTTGACTCAGTTCTCTATGTATTTTAGAAATGAGGCCTTTATCAGAGACACTGATTATAAAAATTCTTCCCTAGTTATCTGCTTTCCTCCTAATCTTGGTTACTTTGGCTTTACTTGTGCAAAATCTTTTCAATTTAATATAACAAAAAGTATCCATTTTGCATTTTGTAATGCTATTTCTTCTTTGGTCATAAATTCTTCCCTTCTCTATAAATGTGACAGATAAACTACTCCTTGCTCTTCCAGATCACTTGTAGTATCAGCCTTTATATCTAAATCATGGACCCATTTTGACTTTATTTTGGTATATGGTATAAGATATTGGTCTGTGCCCAGATTCTGCCATACTATTTTCCAGTTTTCCCAGCAGTTTTGTCAAATAGCGAGTTCTTGTCCCAGAAGCTGGAGTCTTTGGGTTTATCAAACAGTAGATTACTATAGTCATTGACTACTGTGTCTTGTGTGCCTAACCTATTCCACTGATCCATCACTTTTGTTCTTAGCCAGTACTAAGTAGTTTTGATGATTGCTGCTTTATAATACAATTTAAGTTCTGGTATGGCTAGGCCATCTTCCCTAGCATTTCTTTTCATCAATTCCCTTGATATTCTGGATCTTTTGTTCTTCCAGATGAATTTTATTATTTTTTTCTAGATCTACAAAATATTTTTTTGGTAGTTTGATTGGTATGGCACTGAATAAGTAAATTAATTTAGGTAGAATTGTCATTTTTATTATATTAGTTCAGTCTACCCATGAGCAACTGATGTTTTTCCAATTATTTAGATCTGACTTCATTTGTGTGAAAAATGTTTTGTAATTGTGTTCATATAGTTCCTGGGTTTGTTTTGGTAGGTAGACTCCCAAATATTTTATAATGTCTACAGTAACTTTAAATGGAATTTCTCTTTCTATCTCTTTCTTTTGGGTTTTGTTATTAATATATTTATATATATGCATATATATATATATATATATATATATATATATATATATATATGAATGCTGTTGACTTATGTGGGTTTATTTTATATCCTGCAACTTTGCTAAAGTTATTTATTATTTCAAGTAGTTTTTTACTTGATTCTCTATGATTCTCTAAGAATATCATCATATCATCTGCAAAGAGTGATAGCTTAGTTTCTTTTTTGCCTATTCTAATTCCTTCAATTTCTTTTTCTTCTCTTGTTGCTAAAGCTAACATTTCTAGTACCATATTGAATAACAGGGATAATAATGGACATCCCTATTTCACACCCCACACTGCCATCTTATTAGAAATGCTTACCCTCATTACATATAATACTTGCTGATGGCTTTAAGTAGATGCTACTCATCATTTTAAGGAACACTCCATTTATTCCTGTGCTCTTAAGTGTTTGTTTTTTTTTTTTAATGGAAATAGGTTTCTAATCACACTCAATTGAAATAGAGCAAGGGAGGGAGAGCAGGATCTTCCTTTCCTCCACATTTCCTGCAGCATATCTCCTTTCACCAGTGCTGCAGTGGTTTGGGTTAGAAGCCATAATGAAGGGAGGTCTTATGTCTTGCTACTTGTCCCCTTAAGTTTCCTTTCTTCTGGTGGGTCTGGGAGGAGAAATGGCATCCCAGTAGCCATGACTTTGATCACATCATTGCTCTCCACCTTATTTCACTTGTTCCCACTCATTGTTCTCCCCCCCACCCCCAACAAGGGTTTTCTAAGCCCTACTTCATCCTAAAAATGGAATATTCTGTGCCTTTGGAGATAGGTGAAGACTCAAAATCCCAGAAGTCCCTGCAAGTCCAGGCCATTATGCCTACCTGTAGAAGAAGTGGAATCTGTCTTCCCACTCTGAGAGGACTTGTTACATGTAGATGGCAGGTTTATACAGGCCTTTGGACTGTGCAGGCTAGATAGGTTACACAAAAGGACCTCTCAGGGCAGAAGGCTAAGCATCTCCTTGAAACTCTCCGTGTAGAGAAACCCCCTCTTCTCTGTCTTTAACATCTTACACCATTCCCAGAATTTGTGAGCTAGAACTAAGCTCAAAGAGCTTAATGCTCTCCCTTTACAGAGGAAGAAACTGAGTTTCAGGGAGATTAGCAATAACTTGACAATGGATAAGTAGTGAATGAGCCACAAAGCCAGAGCTGGAACTCAGGTCCTCTGACCCTTAGTTGAGTGTTCATCTTCTTTTAGGTCCCAGTATATCAATTGGTAGCAGCTTTCTACTATATCTGACCTCATCACCTCTTTTCTCTTAATGAGGATGGAGAATTCTCTTCAGACTATTAGGTTTTGCATATTCATTCATTATGCACAAAATATACGTGATGGCCCTTTACTAAAATTTATGACTTGACCTTGTTTATAATTTGGTTTTTGAAATAAAACCCTATTCCTCCCTTTTTCAGGAAGAAGAAGAAGATCTGGATTTGAAACCCAGGTGAGAACCTCCTGCAGAGCTACTTATTGTCTTTGAGAATTGCTCAAGGACTTGCTTATGGTCAGGTCAAAGGTAGAATTTAAGCCTTGGGTTTTCTGACCTGAGGCTGCCCTTCCACTTACTGTACCAAGGCACCTCCCACCTCCGATAAGGGAATTAATAAAGAAATAACCCAAACCAGACTTCTTTCTGTTTTCTAGTCACTGCAAGGGAGAAATGGGGCTTCCTGCTTACAAAGTGCTTTGTTCTCTTTACCTCATTTGCTAGCACAACAATTCTTTGAGTTCCTCCAAGCATTTTTATCCTGAGTTTGTGAGGAAATGGATGTCAAGAGAGCTTAAATGAATTGCTCCAAATAAGACATTAATAAGTAGCAGAGCTGGGACATGAAGAGAGCTCTCTTGAGGGAGCTTGGTGGCATGGTGGATAGAGTGCAGGGCTGGAAGTCAAGAAGACCTGTGGTCAAGTCCAGCTGCTTCCTAGCTGCACGACCCTGGGCAAGGCACTTAACCCCTACCTCAATTTCCCCATCTGTAAAATGGGAATGATGATAATAATAGAACCTACCTCCAAGAATTGTTGTGATAGTCATGGGAGATAATATTTGTAAAATACATACTATGCTGCTTATTTCCTTCCTTCTTTTGACTTTAAAATCCAGGATGCTTTTCACTGCACCAAATTCCTTTGCTCAGTCAGTGTTCAAAGTGTGTGTCTGGAGGGAAGGCAGGGCGGTTATTTAGTTAGAGAAATTGAAAACGAGGAAAGTGCTCTATTCACAGGCACAGGTCTACTGTAGGCTGTTGCATGGGGGAAGACTAGTGGAGGGACACTAGTGTCAAACCCTTAGCTTTGACTCCATCCCTCAAGATCTGAGTATTCCTTGCAAAGTCTTTTTAGATAAGATGTAAATTAGCTGACAATGAGAATGAGCCTGACACAGATATCAGCTCAGTTTGAAACAGTAAAATGCTGTTAAATGAGCCTCAGATGTCTTCTTATATACTGAGAGAGCAGGAGAGAAGTCACTAAATAGGCAAAGCTTAGTGGGGAAACACACAGTGTCCCTGGCTTTATAGACTCTTTGTTTTTTCCCCCATAATAAAGCCAAGTCATTTGTCATCATTGAATGTGTCCTGTACACCTGACCTACTAAAATAATTGGACCCTAAAGGTGGGAGCTCTGCCAGACAATTATCTGCACTCACAGGGACCTTAGATCCTGCAAAACACTTACCAATTACAACTAGTATTTATTGGAGTGGTTGGAACAATGGAATAATGGAGAATTAGCTCAGCTCGGGCTAGAATTTAACTTTCTAGTAGCTTCTTTTTCAAAAGAAAGAAGGCACTGTGCTTTGTAGCTGGCAGACACTCAAATATTGGTTGCTTTGATATGAAAAACAATTTTCTTGTAAGGTGAAAAATAGTGCTGGAGGAAAAAAATATTAATACTGTTCTCTACAAGCCTGCCAGAAACAATTTTCCAAATTAATTTAACATTATTCTAATATCTGAGCTATTTCTAAGTTGGAGAGAGAGAGAGACATCTAAGATGAGGCATTCCCTGTGCCCTCGGGGCAAGCTGCTTGAGGGCAGAGACTGCCTTTGGACTTTCTCTGTAGCCCCAGTGCTTAGCACAGTGCCTGGAAGTGTTGTTGTTCAGTTATCTCCTGTCCCCACTTGGGGTTTTCTTCATGACTCCATTTGGGGCTTTCTTGGCAAAGATACTGGACTGGTTGCCATTTCCTTCTCCAGCTCATTTGACAAATGAGAAAGCTGAGGCAAACAGAGTTAAGTGACTTGTCCAGGTCACACAGCTAGTAAGTGTCTGGGACTAGATTTGAAGTCAGGAAGATGAGTCTTCCTGACTCCATGCCTTGTGCTCTATGCACTATGGCGCCACCAGCTGCACTGGCACACAGTAGGTGCTTAATAAATGCATTTGAAGTAACATTTCTAGAAATTTTGAAGACAAAGGTAATAATACGTCAAAAAAGCAGTCTTTTCCTTAACACTACAGAACAGTGGAATAACAGCCATCATTGTCCCATTCTTTCCCAGGTCACTCTACTCAAGAATTTAGAGGAGCTCAGAGATGAATATTGATTACCTCTCCTGAATAATGGAAGGCTTCCCTTTGAATGAGGCAGTTAGGGGTCACCAGAGTGTATAGAGTGCAAACACTGGGGACAGGAAGACTCATCTTCCTGAGTTCAAGTCTGGCTCTGTGACCCTGGGCAAGTCATTTAACCCCAACTGCGTGAAAAAAAATTGACTTAAAGCTGCAGAACAGCAGTTGTTTGAGACTTAATTTATAATGAGGCCTGGTCATTAGCAATCATCTTTGTATGGCTAGGACATAGGGTCTGCCATAACTGTGGGTGTGGTTTCTTTTAACAGTTGCAAAATCTGAAATTAATACTTTGTTTTCACCTCAAAAGTCATTCCCCATACTCTGTAGTACCCCTCCCCCTTCTCTCTCATGCATGCACACATGTCAGAAAACCAACATTAAGAAGTTATACAAAACTACTCAGTTTAATGATTGGGACTTGCAGTAATGCAACTTTCTATTTTGTTAACAGAACATGTGATTTGAAACCAACATTATCCATTTATATCTGACCTGAGTTTTGTTACCTTTGAGGGTGACTTTATTTACATTTTTGTAGTTATTTTGTATATAGTTCTTATGTTTCATCTCTCTTGCCTTTGCATCTGTACATACAAGTCTTCCAATGGTCTCAGAATTATTTGTGTCCATTATTCTATACAATATAATAATATTTCTTTACATGAATATTTCACAATTTGTCTAGTCAGTCCTCAATCCCTGGGTACTTGTTTTATTTACTTTTGTTGTTGTTGTTATTATAAAGAGTGTTGCTATGAATACCTTGGAGCACAAGGGACTTTTCTTTCTGTCATTGACCTCTTGAGGGCTTAAACACAGTAGTGGGATTGATAGGTCAAAGGATATGAATGGTTTAGCAACTTTTTATTATATAACTAAAAATTGTTTTCACAGATTCCTCAGCAGTGAATTAATGTGCTATTTTTTCCTAAATTCCCTTGAACATTAAACTTTTCTATTTTTTCATTTAACATTTTTTTCAATTTCATGGACATGAATTTCCTTAATTTGCATGTCTCTTATTAATGATATTGAATTTTTCATATGGTTTTTGATAGTTGGAATTTCTTTATTGAAATACGTTTGTTCATCTCCTCTGACCACCTATTGAGAAATAGTTTTTAGTTTTAAAGATTTGTATTAATTCTCTAAATTTTAACTGTCAGACTTTTGTTAGAGATGGTAAGTGTAAATTTTTTTCCCTCCAAACTTTTCATATTCTGTTGGCATTGATGCTCTTCTTATGGCACTGTATTGTCATAAGTCAAGGAATATTGTAATCTCCAAAGAATTGAAATTAAAGGTCACCCAAAAGACATGGGGAGCTTTAGTTAGTCTTCAAAACTTTATCAACTAAGAATTGACAAGGGAACAAGCAAGAAATAACATTAACAGAGAAGGATATGGATGGAAAAGAGTATGAGATAGTCATGGGGTAAGAGTGAAGGATAACTAATGGACAGCTTGTGTACTCCATTGATGTTTATGCATTCTGAGGAGACCTAAAGGAAACCCCTTAGGCCCTGTTGATTAGAAGCTCTAAGGTGAACTTATGGGAAGATATGGATGAATCATACAAGCTGAGAAGCATGAATTGGCAGTTATTTGTATCTTGCTGGAGTACTCATACCAGTGAGATTAGCTTGAGAAATATTATGACTTCTCGTTACAGAAGTATTATGGTCTTTGTCTTCTTGTTTCAAACATGTTTCTTGTATGCAGAATATTGTTGAGTTCTTTTTTCTTCCATTTTGTGGTCGTTTAATCTAGTGACAATCAATGTTGTAATTGTTGAGTTTATTTTTCTTTCATCCCATTCTTTTATAGTATTATTTAAATTAAATCAACGTGAGTTCACTTAGGTTTGTTTTGTGTGAAACAATCTGTTATTAGTATCTTCCCATGAAAACTCATTCTCTGTTGTCTGACTCAAGCCCAGATTCCCTTACCATATTCATTCATTCATGCACTTATTTTTAGTTGGGAGACCATAATTTTTACTTTTTTAAGATGAAATTTTACTTTTAACAATTATTAAGCCTGTTTTTTTCTCCCACTCCCAGCAAGGAAAAAAAGAGAAAATCTGTAATAAATAAGTAAAGTTAAGCAAAATAGTTCCCATATTGATCATGTCCAAAAATTTTTGCTCTATTTTGAAATGTTCTAAAACTTCTCTTGCCTAACCCAAATAAGAGTATGATTCAGAATTTCCCTCTCCTACCCTACCTCTCACACCAACTCTATCTTTGAATGTCCTCTGAAATAACTTTGTATTTTCTTCATTCTTATCTGTGTTCATGTTGCTTTCCCTCAATAGAATGTAAGTTGCTTGAGGTCGAAGAATTTATTTTTTTTTGTTTATGAATTACAAATGCTTAACACAGTGCCTAATGAGCAATAAACATGCTTTCATTCCTCTAGCATTCTCTAGCATCTGATCCCTTTTGTGGTGTTTGTCCATAAATATTCTCTCTTTTTTTTTTACAGCGATCTTTATATAAGGTAAGAATTCTAAAAGAATTCTAAAATTAGGTCTAAAAGATCTAATTCTAAAAATTACGGTTTCTAAAGTCATATCTCCTTCTTTACCCAGCCCAGATGAGTGTGTGGTTCTAGATGGACCTTTGTTAATGGTATTTCAATGTTTTCTCTTTATTCTCTGAGTGACCTTCAGCCAAAGTGAGACCCTAAAATTCACTAGCCTTGCTCCTTGAAGTATGTAAACATTGATTTTTGGTTTTGGTCTTTTCATGCTATATGATCAAGTTTACCTTTCAATTTCTCTTATTTGAGGAATTTATGCACCAAATGCCCTGGTCACCTCTCTTTTCTGCAGCTGGAATGATTCAAATTCTTGTCTCATGATGAAAATCCACCTTTTAAAATTCCATTCATGTAGAATGTTATATTTGGGTGCAAATTGATTTCTACAACTTTTTGAAATATAATATCTCAGGCTTTTCTTTTATTTCCTCTGGTAGTTGAATACTCTTACATAATTTGACTGTTTTCTCTTGGTATATGAAAGCCTCCTCTTGGATGCTTGCAAGAATTTTTTTTAATGTTGAATCTCTGGAATTTGGTGATAATATTTCTGGGTCAATTGAACTTGGGATTATTCTCCCTCCCATCTCCTAGGGATCCTCAGAATTCTATCAGTTCATGTTCTGTTTCTAATACTTCTGGTCAGTTTTCTTTTATAGGCTTTCCTGCTTTATTTTGATAAACCAATAGTTCTAAAATTGTTTTGTGTTCTTTCTATAAGGTCAACTACTTTGACTTGTTGAGCTCTCAGGCATTCTTCTAATTTCCATCTCAATTTTGTCTGAATAGTTGTTCTCAGTTTTTGAGTTCTGAACCTTTTAATCTCTTTTTCAGTGTCTATTGTTCTAATTGGATTTCCCACTATTTGTTCTAAACAGTCAGTTCTCTTGTTTGTTTTTTGAATTTGTTATTTTAATTTTCATCCTTGTGCTTTTTTCATTTGGAATAGGGAGGGCAGAGTAGACATAGCAAACAGAGATAGGACACTGGAGCTGTAAAGACCTGAGTTCAAAGCCTATATCTGATATGTTCTAGCTGTCGGACTCTGGGCAAGTCATTCAGACTTTTGATGTGAGAGGCCACTCTCTAAGAGCAGAAGTCACATAGCAGGTGCTAACCTGAATTCCCCATAGGGAATTCCCCTATGTAAGAGTTTTTTATACAATGAAATCACAAGTCTGGTGATTTTTCATTTTCTTTTAATTCTTTTATTGAGTTTCTCCACCAATCTAGAGGTGTGTGTGTGTGTGTGTGTGTGTGTGTGTGTGTGTGTGTGGTAATTTTTATTGCAACATTATCTTTCTCTTTTGGGAATTTTGCCTTATATATGTATATACAAAAATAATAACTGGCTTTGAAACAGCTTTTTGAAGGTTTGCAAAGTGCAAACTACACTACAAAAAATTACATCTGTTATCTCATTTGATCCTCACAGCAATTCTGAGAGTTACTGACTATTATTATCTTCATTTCACAGGTGAGGAAACTGAGACTGGAGAAGTCAAGAAATTTGCTCTTGGTCACACAGCTAGTAAATGTCTGAAACAGGATTAGAACTCAGGTGTTCCTGATTCAAGGTCCAGAGATCCCTTCATTATATAGCTGCCCCCAGACTTATTTCTGGGAGAGCACTAATAAATGGAGGAATCAAGAAAGAAAAGGAAGAAAAATGAAAAGAGAGAAGGAAGAAAAGGAGAGAGGAAAAAAAGGAAGGAAAAGAGAGAGGGAAGGAAAGGGAAAAAAGAGAAGGAAGAAAAGAGAAAAAAAAGGAAGGAAAAGAGAGAGGGAAGGAAGGAAGAGAGAAGAAAAGCAGCCAGGAGGCATTTAGGAAGTGTAGGCGCTATAATGGCTGGATGCAGGGTATGGATGAGCTGGTACTTTTAAAGTGCCCTTTGACTTGTCACCCTGTCACTGTGTCATCTTTTCTTCAGGATCTATCTTTTCTTTTGGTGGCTGGAAGGCAGCAGTGATGGTGAGGGGCAGGAGCCGCCACTGGTCAGGTGTGAGAAGCTGCTGGCTGGGAGCTACCTGTTCTTGGGCAGGAATGCTGATTAACTTCCTCCCACAGTGGCCAGTGCTCTAAAGAAGGAGCCATTTGACTTCCTGGAGGAAAAACCTCATACCATGGAAGCATGATAATGATGAAAACAGCAACAGAGACAGTCAGTGTGTTGTGTTCTTGCTAGCTTTTCAGTTCCAAAAACTTTTAACTAATTAAAATAGACCAGGGTCCCATCTTATACTGTTTTTTAGATTAAATTTTATTTTTTAATTGTTCAGTCATTTCAGTCATGTTCAACTCTTTGTGACTCCATTTTGAGGTTTTCTTGGCAAAGATATTAGAATGGTTTGCCATTTCCTTCTCCAGCTCATTTTATAGATGAAGAAATTGAGGATATATATATATATATATATATATATATATATATATATATGTATATCCCTATAGATGAGGGATGAGTGACTTGTCCACAGCTAGTCACACAGCTAGTAAATGTCTGAAGCCATATTTGAACTCAGGACTTCCTGACAGGTCCAGTGCCCTATCCACTGTGTCACAAGCATTTATTTTTCCCCTTCTGCTTTCTACTCCATATTAGAAAAAAAGAAAGGAAAGACAAAATTCTTATAACTAATAAACATAGTTAAGTAAAACAATTTCTTATATTGACCACATCCAAAAATGAATGTCTTACTCTGTATATTTAGTCAATCACCTTTGTCTTGCAAGAGGTGCATAGCGTTCTTTAATTTTGGTCCCCTGGAATTATGATTGATCATTATGTTGATCAGAGTACTTCAATCTTTCAAAATTATTCATTTTTACATTGTTCTTGTTATAGCATAAATTACTCCTCTGGTTCTGTTTGTTTCTTTCTGCATTAGACTACACACAGATCTTTCCAGGTTTCTCTGAAGCAGTCTCTTCATTTCTTACAGCCCAATATTATTTCATTACATTCATATACCATAACTTATTTAGCCATTCCCCAGTTGATGGATATCCCCTTACTTTCCCATTCTTTTCTAACATGAAAAAAGTTGCTACACACATTTATTTGTATAAACACACACATATATTACATATAGAACATATTTCTCTTCCTTGGATCTCCTTGAGTTAAAAGTCAAGTAACAGACTAGCAAGTCAAAGGGTTTAGTACCTTTGGGGGCTTATTTTAAAATTTCTTTCTAGAACAGCTGGACTATTCCACAGCTCTACCAACAGTGCATCAAGATATCTCTTTTCCTGAAGCCTCTTCAATGTTTTTGCTAAACTAATGGTTGTGAGTGAAACCTCATAGGGAGCTTTTATTCTTAAAAATTTGAATCAGCTTCTTATATATCTTGAATTTGAACATTTTATCAGAGAAATTTGCTGTAAAATATTTTCCCCTAATTAACTGTCTCCCTTCTAAACTTAGCTGTTCAATTTATTTGTGCAAAAACTTAAAAATTTTCTGTATTTCTCACCATTCCATTCATTCTCTTTCATTTTCCCCCTCTCTTCCACTTACCCTCTCAATCAATCAATAAACATTTGTTAAATTCATGTTATGTATCAGTCACTGTGCTTAATGCTGGAATTACAAAGAAAGGCAAAAACAGCCCCTGCCTTCAAGGCGCTTACAGTCTAATGGGGAGACAACATGCAAACAACTATGTACGAATGAACTATACACAGGATGCCTTGGAAATGATAAAGAGAGGGAGGCTACCATAATGAAGTGGGATTGGGAAAGGCATAAAATTTTAGCTAACACTCAAAGGAAGCTAGGGAAGCCAGGAGGGGATGAGGAAGGAGAGAATTCTAGGCATAGGGGGCAGTCAGAGAAAATATTCAGTCAGGAGATGTGTCTGAAACAGGATTAGAACTCAGGTGTTCCTGATTCAAGTTCCAGAGATCCCTTCATTATATAGCTGCATTATATGTGTCCAGTTTGAACAGCAAGAAGGGCAGGTCACTAGATTGCAAGTACATGGAGAGTACAAGGTGTAAGAACTCTGCAAAGGTGCTAGCCCCCATTACCCCGGAGACGATTTTCTGTTTGATTCTGGAGGCAACATGGAGACGTTGGAGTTTATGCTGAGTGACATGGTTAGTTCTGGGCTTTGGGAAGACCACTTGGCATCTGAGTGGAGGATGGACTGAGCAACCAGCAGGCTATTATAATAGCCCCAGCATGAAGCAGTGAGATGTTGGCAGAGAGCAGGGGACATATGTGAGAGATGTTACAAAGACAAAATGGACAGGCCTTGGCAACAGACTGAATATAGGGAACAAGGGAGAGAGGGAGAGATAGAGAGCAAAGAGTTGGGAATGATGTTTAGGTGGTGAGCCTGGGCTCTTTCTTTTGGTGGCCCAGTGATTCTTTTTTTTTTTTTTTTTGAGGGCAATTGGGGTTAAGTAACTTGCCCAAGGTCACATGGCTAGTTTTTGTGTATGTTAAGTGTTTGAGGCCGGATCCAAACTCAGGTCCTCCTGACTCCAGGGCCATCGCTCTACTCACTGCGCAACCTAGCCGCCCCCCAGTGATTCTTAAATAATCTCTCCTTGATGTTTGTTTTGTAAGTCAAGGTTATTATTGTTGTTGTTTTTAAATGAGATACCTTGCATGTTCTCCTTGTCCAGTCTTTTCATTTTATTTTGATATTTTGGAGTGTCTCATGGAGTTATTAATTTCTTTTGTGGTCCATCCTAATTTTCAGGGAGTCTATTAGTTGGGTAAGGTTTTATACCTCATGTTAAGCTGTTAATTTTTGTTCCATGGTTCCTGTTCATAGTTATCATTTCTTTTCTCTGGTGCTCTCATCTCACTTATAATATCACTTATACTCTTAAAAAAACTAGCATTTATAGATTTTTAAAAATCTGTAAAGAACTTTTCAAATATTATCTTAATTATTCCCCCTCAAAACAATCCTGGGATGTAAGTGCTATTATTATGCACATTTTTACAGATGAGGAACCTGAGACAAACAGTGGTTAAGTATGGGTCACATAGCTAGCGAGAAGACTGAATTGATCCTGTATCATTTTCTTACTGATCCTATTTACAATGAGTTGCTTTTGTCTTATAACTGCTTAACTCATAGTTTTTTGTTTCTGAACTTAGTTCAGAGATTCAGCTGATCTGTAATGAGTTAAATTTAAAAGTTCAGCTCCCTTGCTAATCACTTTTCTATTCTTGCCTCAAAGAATTTAGCTGATGTTGAGGGAATGCATGTGAACACAGGGGAATCATGTCTAACATCTTTATACCACCAACTTGTCCTTCAAGGATGTCTGGTTTTCTGTGTCTGGTCTGTTATTTCTAAGCCTTGCAGCTGCACTCAAACAATGAACATTTCTTAGTCTCATGAAAGAAAAAGGGGATCATCGCTAGCCCCCATTACCAAACTTCCAACCAATTAGGCTGTTATCTTCACCTCAATTTTGTAATCAGTCATGTTGTCCCCAGTCCCTTGATGTCATCTACCCCGTTCTGTTCTTTATTCTGTATTCCCCAAAACCTATACAAGGGGACCTGTCTGCTCAGGATCTTTTTTCATAAATGGAGGCAATCCATTGACCAATTTATTAACAGGCAGCATGCCCTTGTAAAAAATGTTATCTTGATCAGAGAGTTGCCTCAGTTTGTCTTTTTGTTAAATCTTATCCACAACACTAGTAAATATCTGAGGTAGGATTTGAACTTAGATCTTCCTGACACCAATCCAAGAAGTTTGGTTCACTTTGCCACCTCACTGCCTTGAGAGTTTTAAAAACTCTTTTGAAAAACTCTTGCATCATTTTTTCTAGGAATTTTAATTGATTTTGTGGGCAAATTGTATTTCTTTTTGAGGTTTTACTTAGAGTTATTTTCTTCTTGGTTTGGGTCTAGAGCATTTCTGGCATCATGATAGGCTTTTTTGCTTTGTTTGTTTACTCATTGTTCCAAAAACTTGCTTTGGACAAGCCAGCATTACTGGTCAAGCTTGGAACTCAGGAGGCTGACTTTTTTCTCTTTACAAACACCCTTGCCCCTAGAACTGCTAGTCTGGCCCTGTGACTAAGTCCAGGATCAACTTTTGGCCATCCTTGTACTTCTGGCTTAGCCCTTCTGGGAGACTTCATGGTATTGAATTGGGACCAAGGCTGAGTCAGCTCTAGGCGTCCTTATACTGTTGGTCTAGCTCAGAACTCTGGACACTGAATCTCTGATCCTGGTCCACTCTTGTTCCATGATTTCTGCTCCCTTCACTTGGCTATAGGTCAGATTTGTCATTTTATGCAGGAAAGATGACCCATTATAGTTTTTCCTTTGGTTTCAGATCATTATTCAATCTAGCACTTGTAAGTCATGGAGAGAGTAGTTACAAAAAGAGGATTCTTTGTGAAACTGAATCTGTAGTATAATGAAGAGCTTGCTTTTCTTTTAAGGTATATAATAAATACAACATGTTATTTTCAAAGCTTTCCTGGTAATACTATCCTTCCTTCATCCCAATGTTTTTCATTATTTGCCTTGATATTCTAAATCTTTTGTTTATCAAAATGAATTTTTATTATAATATCCAGTACTCTTAATTATCTCTTTGATAGTTTGATTGGTAAAGCATTAAAATTACCTTTTATGGTATTTTATAGTATTACAATTTTTATTACATTGGCATGACCCAGCCATGAACACTGAATATTCCTCCATCTGTTTAGTTGTTCTTTATTTCTTTAAGGAGTACTTTGAATCTATACAAGTACTTTGAGTTCTTTGGTAGACAGATACTTAAGTATTATACTTATTTTGTAGTTATTAGAATAGAATTTGCCTTGTTACTATTGCTTCTTGCTTTTTGTTGTTATATAGAAATGTTCTTGATTTTTGTGGGCTTATTTCATAGCCTCTAACTTTGCTGAAGTTATTAATTATTTTGGTTAGTATTTTTACTAACCAAGTTTTAATGTAAATTCATTAATCATTGCATTGCTGATCTATGTATTTGATTACTAAAATGCAGCTGAGGAGCCATTAAAGGAATACCCTGGGAGGGGAGAGAGAGAGATTTAAAACTATGGTACTTTATCAGAGGACTATTTTGGTGGGGAACTTATCCTGTGTATGGAATACTTATTCAAGGACCTCTCTAGTGTGTAGACAATGATTAAGCAATTTGGCTGGGGAAGGATGGCTAGCTGAGGTTGGTTTGAGAAACGAGGCCTTCATTTCCATTTTTCTTCCTACTGTTTCCTTTCTATCGGAAAGTAAATGTCTTTAGTAAGAGGGGTTGAGGGAATGGCTGGACAGAAAGCCATGCCTGAATGGAGGAACCAAGCAAGTGATTGTCAAGGAGTAGGCCAGCCCACATGTGGATGTGCAGGTAAGGAAGAGAGAATGACAACCAGCTGGCAGTCCTCCTTACCACTCCAGCATAGCCCCTTACTGCACCACTACTCAACGTGTGCTACAGTTTTTTGTCCTTCTACTGGAGAGGGTATCTTGCACTTTAACAGTGTTTTTGTGGAAAGTTCAGAAAACTTTTGTTGTTTAATCCAGGAGATGTTTTTAATGATGAGGATCCCAGGCTCAGTATTAGGCAAATGCAGTGCCCCTAAAACCTCATCACATAGGAAGCCCTCTTAGAACTTGTCTTGTTAATCTGTAATATGAAGGACTTGAACTAAGTCACCTTTAAGGTTTTTTTCTAGCTCCTAGTCTTGTGATCCTATGATCTTGTGACCTACATATAGGGACATATATTATTTATAGTGGTTCTAATGAAATTTGAGCTTTTTTCTTTTGAAAGGTAGGTATTTATAATGAAAGGCAGTCTCCCACAGAACTTTGGGAGCCAAGAGCCAAACCCATTGAGAGAGAGGCTTGAGGAATATAGCAGAGGACAATGCTTGGGGCATGTAGTGTTGGGGAATCTTTTTTTTTTTTTTAAGCAATTGGGGTTAAGTAACTTGCTCAAGGTTACACGGCTAGTCATTATTTGTGTGTGGGTGCTCATTTTCTGAGGCCGGATTCGATCTCGGGTCATCCCAACTCCGAGGCCAGCGCTCTTACTCACTGCGCCACCTAGCCGCCCTTTTAGGGCAATTGGGGTTAAGTAACTTGCCCAAGGTCACACGGCTAGGTTTTTGTTTGTGTGGATTAAGTGTCTGAGGCCGGATCCGAACTCAGGTCCTTCTGACTCCAGGGCCGGCGCTCTACTCACTGCGCCACCTAGCCGCCCCCGGGAATCTTTCTTAAGGGTGGGAAGTTTTAAAAAGGAAGCTGGGGAGAAGATAGAAGAAAAAAAGAAGGAGGAGGAGGAGGAGAAGGAGGAAAACAAGGAAGAGGTAGAAGAGAAGAAGAAAGAAAAGGAGAAGGAGGAGAAATAGCAGCAGACATTAATGTGGTAGAATCTCCAGAATATTGATAACGTAGACCCACAAATGATATTTAGTAGTAGTGGTAGTAGTAGTGGTAGTAGTAGTAGTAGCAGCAGCAGCAGCAGCAGCAGGGCCATGAGAGGCAGTATTGGGTCCCCCCTCTGGGACACTTTCTTCTGAGTGAAGCCTTGGCAAATGCAGCAAATGAAGGCTTTCATCTTCCTTTGTGTTACTGTCTGATGAAACCATCCTGCTGGTATCAGGGCTGTGTTCTTCTGGTCCCGAGTCTTGCTGTGCACCAAGAGGCATAGTGAGGTTTCCTATAATTTCTCATTTGTGACTCAGTGTGCTGGGGAAGATGAAAGGGCTTTTGAGATCTGGTGTGATCTATAAGCTTTGTGAGTCCTTCTTCTGTATCATGAAGAGGCAAACAGAAGGGACAGGTACTAGACTCATGACAAGGAAGGGCTTAGGTGGATTTCTGTGGGGATCTGCAGAAGAGGATACCTTCTCTGTATGGGAAAGTTTTTTGGTCATTTATTTTGCTTTGTTGCTTAATTAAATGTCTTTTGCTTTGAAGTAGTAGTTTTCTGTTTGCTTTGGTAAAAGGAATCTTGATGGACTCATGAGCTGCGACCCCAAACCTGTTATGAACGGGAGGGAGCTTTTACTAGTGCCTATGATTGAGGAGGGTCCAGTTTCAAAATAATAACTTTTATCTATACGGCATTTGGAATTTGAAAGTACTTTTATCACAACCTAATAAGGAAGGTACTGCAAATACAGGATGCCTCCAAACTCTTACTGCAATCTTAAGCTAATAGTTTAAATTAAGCTAACAAAGGCTTAATTTAAACTATTTATTAAAGCTTAAAAGTGCACTAAGACTATTGGGATACCCTGTATTTTACAGATGAAGAAATGGAGGCTTAGAGCCATATCACAACTTGTCACTGGTCATATGGTTAGTAAGCATCAGACTACAACTCAAGGTCTTACTTTCTCAGTGCTCCTTCCATTGCATTATGAAGGACTAGATTTAGAAGGGTCAGTGCTGGCAAATGCAGATGAAGACAACGTAGAATTTCCCATCCAAATGTAATTTCTGTGGGCCTAATTATTTCTGAAAACTGTTTGCAAAGCTGGCCCAAAGTGGGACATAGTTTATGTAACTGGAAATGCATCAGTCAACTTTGGGATTTCAAAGTTTGGGGCTTAAAATACTATTGCTTTCTCTTTCTTTGTCTGTTATAAAGTTACATGAAAAGTTTAAAATAAAGCCACTAAAAGAAACAACATGTAAAATGTCTTTGGGAATCCAAGGGATTGGTCTATGGCAAAATAATCTGACCTTTTCCAAGTTCCAATTTTAATTTGCATGCCTGCTGTGTCAAAGTGAAGAAAACATTCTCAGCTGCATTACCCACCATCTGCTGATTTCCATTTTTTTCTTTCTAATTTCACCACCCACCCTCTGGGTTGCCACACTTGCCCTCTACAGATGTCTTGTCACCTGATTTCAAGATGTAACACCCACTCTCTTAAGCCAGGGAAAAGGCATTGCTGTCCCACGCACCGTCAGCCCCAGATTTAGTGGTTGTCTCATCTCAGCCATGACAACTGTCCTCTTGTGGTAATAGATAGAATCATTGTTATTGAAGAATTTTCTGAACATTGTTCTTCTTCCCCTTCCCTCACCTTGGTGTATGAGTGATATCAATGACATTAGCTGACAGAATGGTATGAGAAATAGCCTATATTTCATATGTCAGGAGTCCTCAGCATTTGTGAGAAGGAGTTACTGTTCATTTCTCCAAATTTTTTGCATCCCTGGGGACCAAGGGTTTGGGTATCATGGTTGAAGTTCTTGAATCAGGTAAGATAGAGCCATATTTCCTATGGAACTTCCCTCTCTACTGGGAATAGTGGCAAATACCAGGGATGTCCACACGACAGCACCAGTTAGCTTCTAGAACAACCCAATAATGCATCAGAATCTTCCAGAAGATCCTGACCTCTTGGCTAGGGGCCCCACCTCATCCCTGAAGATCAGAAGACCTTGGTCTTCTTGTTGAGAACCCCCACAATGGAACAACAGGAGCACTTATGAAGCATTTACTGTGTACATGGTATTAAGCTCTACAGGAGAATCAAAGGATGATGAAACATGGCCTTTTGATGCATGCATTGCCAGAGCTAGCTCAGTGTTTGGGAGGCTCTGAAGGAAAATGGAGAGAGAAGAGGTATCAGATTGTCTGCCAAACTGAAGGCCTACAGAGCTGTTGTGCTGACCTCATTGTAGTATGTCTGTAAAACCTGGACAGTCTACCATTGATATGCCAGGAAACTGAATTGCTTCCATTTGAATTATCTTGGGAAGATTCTGAAGATTGCCTGGCAAGATAAAGTGCTGGACACTGAGGTCCTTTCTTGAACTGAACTGCCAAGCATTCAAACTGTACTGGAGAGAGTGCAACCCTAGCAGGCTGGCCACATTGTTTGAATGCTAAACATATGTTTGCCTTAAAAGCAGAGGAGTTTTTCTTACAGAGAGGTTACACTAGGTTAGAACTCACATGGAGGTCAGAAGAAGTGATACAGGGACACTTTTAAGGTCTCTCTGAAGAACTTTGGAATTAACTGTGAGACATGAGAGACACTGGCATAGGACTGTTCAGTGTGGCGTGTTCATATCAAAGAAGACACTGTGCTCTATAAGCAAAGCAGAATTCCAGTCACTTAAAAGAAACATGAGATGTATAAAATTAGAGACATCTCCACTCCAGACATTCATGTGGATTATTTGTGCGTGACCTGTGGTAGAGCCTTTTGAGCTCATGTTGGTCTGATTAGCCATAGTCAGACACATTGTACCTTGACTCCAACTTAGTGATGTCATTTGGTCCTCTTCCAGAAGGAAGGACAACAAACCAAGTGCCAGGTGCTGTACTAAGCACTAGGGAGATAATTAAAGGCAAAAACAATCACTTCTTTTGAGCTCAAGATCTAATGGGAGAGATAACATGCAAACAAGATATATACAGGATACATTAGGAATAATCAGCCTAGGCAAGACATTAGCATTGAGGGGGATTAGGAAAGGCTTCCTGTGCCAGATGGGATTTTAGCTGGGCCTTGAAGGAAGCCAGGGACGTCAGGAAGTGGAGATGAGGTGGGAGAGATGGAGGAGGGGCCTTGAGTCCATGCTATATGAGTATTGTTTGTTTGAAGGGATTGGTCCTATTTAGTCAGAACAGAACATGACTTAGGATATGATGGCTATTATGGGTCCTTTTTGGACCGCCCCCCAGGACAGAACCAGGAGCCATGGGCAGAAGTTACAAAGAGGTCAGGTTAGGCTTGATGTCAGGAAACACTCCCAACAATGGGGGCTATCCCAAAGTGGAATGGAGGCACCTCAGGAGGTGATGGACTCTCTCTCCTTGGAGGTCTTTAAGCAGAGGAGGGTTAAATCTCTTGTTGGCTTTATTACAAAGATTTATTGAATGTGTGGGGTGGACTGAATGGCTGCTGGGGTCTTACTTCCAAATTCTGTAATTCTATAATCTGACTGGACTGCATCAAAGTGTATAAAAGGACCAGTGGTATGAAAGAGTCTGTAATAATAGGTTGGTGCCTGAGGCAGTCTTTACTGAGTAAGGCCTGTGTTCCAGGAGCTATGCTGGGACCCAGAGTTGAAAAGATGAAAAGAAACCGACTCTGCCCTTAAACATCTCACATTTGCTGGAGAATGAATGGGTGATACATGCAACTGGTTGGAGCAGTGGGTGAAGCTCTAGGCCTGGAGTCAGGATGACCTGTGTTCAGATCTGGCTGTGTGATCCTTAGTCTTGGACTGCTTCAATTTTCTCACCTGTAAAATAGGAATAATCAACCTTATGATCATCGGAGTTATCATAAGGATCAAATGAGACAATATTTGCAGCATGTTTTGCAACTCTTAAAACCTTATATAAACGCTGACCAGCTATTATGTACATAGATTAACCAATACAAAAGATGCCTGAATTAAATAGAAGGTATTTAGGGAGGGGATTTGGAGGGGTAGTAGCAGCTGGCAACAAATTGTGGGAATGCTGAGGAGCTAGGACTTGATCCTCTAGGCAGCGGGGTAGGATTTGAGATTTTTGAACAATGAAAAGCTGTGACCTGAACGCTGCATTAGGAAAATTAATCTGGCAGCAGTGTGTAGGATGACATGTGGAAGTGAGGTTTCAAAGTGAATCAGAGCAAGAAGAAGCCGGAGGTCTCAGGCTCAGCCCACTAGACCATCCTGCCAAGTATCCACTAATAGACGACTTGGCTTTCCCTTCCTTATTTACTTTCCAATTACAGTGACACTATTCCTCCCCACAAGGCAACAAACAATGGAGATTGCTAAGGAGATTAAATTGCAATTTTACCACTTGAATTCTTTCCTTAAGGCCCACTGGTACCCCTGAGTTGTTCCTAAAGAGGACTGTCTTCATTGCTTCTTACCTGCTCATTGATTGCAATGGAGGCCATTGTAGCTCTTCAGTATTGATGTCTTTGCTGACATCAAAGGCTGTCTGCTCTGCCACTGATATAGAAGTGACACCCTGGGCTGTCCCAAGGACTCTTCCATGGTTCTAAACTGGAGGAGTCTTCTCTCACCAGGTGCTGGTGCCTCATCCATGGAGCCACGTTGAGGGTGATGTATTTCATGTATTTCAATTGTATTTAATATACTTCGCCTTTGTCTTCCAGGGAGGTTCTTTGAGGGCTTGGTGATCGAGGCTGAGGTGGGAGGTACAACCTCAGTATGGACCTGTGTCTTCTGAATGGTGGATTTCACTATTAGCTTTATTCTAGTCTAGTTGCTGGTTGCCTTGGTGATGTCATCAGCAACCTTTAAGAAGATGAACTCTGGGGATCTGTTCTGGGGGCCAAAGAAGTTTTGGCACCAAACACCCCTGTATCTCAAAAGCACTTTAATCTCATTGGGACCAAACGCAGGTAGTATGGCACTGAGTAGGTGTGATAATGATAATAGATAGCATTTCTGTCGCCCCTACTGTGGGCCAGGTCCTAGGCTAAGTGCTTTACAATTGCCATCTCAGTTTTCCTCACACCAACCAGGTAAAGTAGATGCTGTTATCCTCATTTTAAAGATGAGGAAACAGAGGCAGATAGAGGTTAGTTGACTTGCCCAGGATCACACGGCTAGGCTGGATCTGAACACAGGTCTTCCTGACTCTAAACCCAGTGCTCTTTCCAATGCACTACCCAGCTGCCTAAGTTGAAATGGAATGCCTTCTAGTTTTCCTCTGAAGTTCCAGGCAAGAAAATCCGTGTGAAATGGAGGGTCATCGGTGAATACACTGCAGGCGTTTTCTTGGACTGCCCCGGCTCCCTGTTATTTTTCCTCATCAGTGTAAGCCAAAAGCTCTCCTAGGATCGAGGCCCTTTGACTGTTTTGTCTCTTGTGACCTTGGGGCTTTCAGAGAGGATTGCCTGCTAAGTTAATTCTTTCTGCACCTAGCTTACTTTCACCCGCTTGGAAGGCTCCTTTTAAAGGGCATTTTACTATTGTTCATCCAATTACAGCTTCGATGGACCCCTAAGATCCTTAAGTTCTAGGGCCCTGATGTAACAGAGGCAAACATTCTTATTATTTTCAGCCACTAGGGCGTTGTTTAGTACAGGTGTGAGCCTCCTTGAGAAGCTCCATCACACAAAAGTCTGATCTTGCACAACACACCCATCAGGGGCCCATTATTTGCTTACAAAGGGATTCACTGCCAGTTCCTTTAATAAAAGAACTCCCCCGGCGCCTCAGAACTTTTAGAGATGGAAGGGCCTGAGAGAGCATGTGATTCACAGTGCCCTAATTTTGTTGAGTCAGGACAAGGCTTAGAAAGGCAAAATAATATGCCTCAGATGAGAGAACCCAAAAGCCCATGGCTGCCCCCTCCTGGTCTGGACTCTTCTCCTTCTCCTCCAAAACCCCTCCAAGTTTGCAGTACTCAGAGACACGGACAGATGAAGGTTGGGTTGTGTGCTGGTCGAGTCTGGAATTCCAAGGAGCAGAGAAAGCCTCCCATACAGTCGGTGCAATTACAGACTCTGTTTGTAACATTCAAAGTACTGGTGGATACACAACCATACAAGAAGGCTATGAGAAAACCTGTCCCTCACTAACCTCCTGGGTCCCAATTTTGCTTTTGAGCTGCGAAATGAAGCTACACCCTGCAATCTGCCTTATCCAGGCAATGGACAGGTTTCCAATGGGCCATGGCTGTGAGTTTTCATTGAGGTAGACAAAAGGAGCTTGTGGTCTTTGAAAAATGCAATAATCATCATCAAGAAGCATCTAAGTAAGCATCTAAGCTTACTATGTACAGAAGCAAGGCAAAAAATAGCCCCTGCCCTGATGAGGACAGTATGAAAACAACCATGCCCGTGGAAGATGTGCTCAGTGTAGAGGGATAACTCAGAGACAGGCAGCTAACAGCTGGGGAGAGGGGGAGGGAAAGGTCTCCTGCAGGAGGTGAGGGAAGCCGGGGGTGGAGGTGAGGAGGGAGAGGTTCCAGAGATGGGAGACAAAAGCACCGCCTGGGAAGATAGTATCAGGCCTGTGGTGCTAGGAAGAAGGCCAGTCCTCTGGATTCTGGGGTACATGGGAGCAGGTGCCTCGAAATAGGCACAGGGCCTGTTGGGATTTCTCTGGCCCCCGGGGCTGTGCCTGTGCACCATCAGTCACTTGAGTGATTTCTCTGTGTGTGCCGTCCATCTTCCCTCCAGGGTAGAGGCCCAGTCTAACCAGTCTACACTCTCAAGATGAGCTGTACCCCTCGAAGCAACACCTGAAGGCCCTGGCACAGGCAGAGTGATGCACTGGTTTTCAGAGCCCCAGGATGCAAAAACTGCTCTCTCTTTTCTCCGCCAATATTTTGTGTCTACCTCTCTTCATTAGCTTCCTAAAGGCAGGGATTGTTTTGCTTTTGTTCTCAATGTCCAGCACAGTGCCTGGTACATAGAAGGTGCTCAATAAATGTTCGTTGAATTGAACTTTGAACAGTGGTGTAATGACTCAGATATGGTACCTTGGGAGGTGCTGGTGGAAATAAAGTAGGAAGACTGCCAAGGAAGGGGAAAGGGAAAGGGAACAAGCATTTATTAGGCACCTACTGTGTGCCAGACATTGGGCTAATTGCTTTACAAATATTATCTCATTTGATCTCACAACAACCCTGGGAAATAGGTGCTATTATCCTTATTTTATTGCGGAGGAATCTGAGGCAGACAGGAGTGAAGTGACTTGCCCAGGGTCACACAGCTAGTAAGTGTCTGAGGCTGCATTTGAGCTGTGCTCTCTCTCCTGCACCAGCTGTGGCCCTTGAGCATCAGAAATGTCCTGTGCTCTGTGCACCTCAGCCTGGGAAGAAGGCAAGCCTGGGAGATTCCCTGAGCATCCTATACTCAATATTTATATGTCATTTTAAGGTTTGCAAAACACTTTACATTTATTATCTCATTTGAACAGCCCTTTGAAGTATGTTCTGATATTATGCCCATTTAGCAGATAAGGAAACTGAAGTAGACAGAGGTTAAGTGACTTGCCCGAGGTCAAAGCATACGGGCTGAGTTTGAGCTTCCTGACTCCATCTTCCTCAGGAGGCTTTTCTAGGGTCTTCCCCTCCGAGATTTCCTCCCAGCTTTTCTGTGTATATCTTCTGTGTACTTGTTTATGTGTTGTCTGCCCCACGGGAACTGTTTTTGCCTTCCTTGTACCCCCAGGGTTAAGCACAGATGCAGTAAAATGCTGAAAAAATGTTTGTTGACTGACTCATTGATTGAAAACAAGGCACCCTGGTCCTCTGATGGGATCACTTCTGGCTGAAACATCTGTGACCTATGAGCAGCTTCTGAGGGAGTTTCAGATTTACTGGAATGACTTGGGCACTGACAATTCTGGTTCATTGTTAACGTGTGTTTTTCCAGTGTTTAAGCAGAGTACTCTAAGTGACCTATAGCCTATAGTGCGGCAGATGACTCTTTTCAGTTGCTTTAAAATGTAGCCTGGGGTCAGTAGTGAAGAAGGCTGTTTGCTCCATCCTCTGAAAAGCACGCATTTTACCACCTATCATCTGGGCTCTTGAGCCTTCCCATGTTGGTTGCTATCAGAAACACAGCAGTGGTAACATCCCCAGGGTCCTAAGCCGAGGGAGCATTGGACAGCATAGGATCTGCATGGTTTGGCCCTTCAGTCATGCAGTTCTAATCCAGCTATTCCTTCAGATAGTCCTGCAAGGAAATGAGAGCATGATTTAAGTGTTAGCTGTGTGGGATAGATAGGAGAAATCAAGGGTACCTTGTCATTTGGGGAGTGAAAAAGTACCAGGTGGTGAGAGGTCCCTCTGGGGGCCAGGAGAAATGTTTAGATCTGTGCTGATGTAAAAAAATAAAATGCCTTATCTGTTGAATCAGTTATCTGTCCATTAGATTTCACAGTAACTCTCATACTCAAGTGGACAAGCAGAAAAAAGTCCACCATTTTGTGAGGAGGCATTTATAGGTTAGGCTGAAATGACTTGATTTGTTACCCAAATCTTGGGCCATTCTGGCAACTCTTATGCTTTAAATGCGTGAGTAAGAAAATGGTCCACCATTTTGTCAATATGCATTTGTAGGTTAGACTGAAATGAATCGATTCATTAGCCAAATTGTGGTAGCTAACCTTCTGATGCTATAATTTAGATATCTTTAAGAAATAGAGCTATAATTAAGGATTTTTGCACCTATAGTGAACACTGCAAATTTGGCTGGGGCAGATGGCAGGAAGGGACCCTCTTTAGGGTAGGAGGAAAGAGAAGGAAGTGGGCATCACTGTGTTGTGAGAGAGAGAGACCCCAAGACACTGGACAGCCACTGCTAGTGGGCTGCTGCCCCAAAGGCATAGCTTTCCATTTAAACCAGCCTAACAACACAGCTAATTACTAAGAATAACTGCTTATTTACAGTGGGTATTCAGGAAGTCCAGTTGTTAGGGATGGAGTGGGGCAGGAGGTGGAGTGACCACCCTCTCAGCTAATAGAGATGCTTTTGGGAAAGGAGCTGAAAGTGAACTTGATCCTGACCCCTCTAAAATCCATTTATATCTACTTCCCAGCGGCCACTATGTGGCACCATAGTGTATAGAGCACTGGATCTGGAGTCAAGAAGACTCAGCTTTCTGAGTTCAAATCCAACCTCAGACACTTACTAGCTGTGACCCTGGCCAAGTCACTTAACCCTATTTACCTTAGTTTGCTCATCTTTTCAATAAACTGGAGAAGGAAATGGCAAGCCATTCCAGTATCTCTGCCAAGAAAACCCCAAATGGGGTCATGAAAAGTTGGACACAATTGAAATGACAGAATGTCCACTTCACTAATTTGTCATTTGAGGACCTTAGTTCAAATCTTGGCTCTGCTTGGTTGCTGTCTTGGTGGCTTTGGGTTACCAAGGACATGTGGCTAGGGATGATGTAATTGGATAGCTCAGGTACTCTACTGACCTGTTCCTGATTTCAGTCAAAGGTGATTCAGGCCCTGGGATGGTTCGTGAATGTAGGGGAGGACAAGGAGGGGCTGTGGCCTATATCATAAGGGGGAGCACTCAAATCCACAAGGTCACAGACCTGAGTGAAATGAAGGAATCAGAATAAATGATCTTGTGCAAATCAAAGTCCAGCTTCCTAGGAACAGTTTGCCAAACCCCACTTTTGAGCTACATCTAAAATTCCTTCTTGCCCAATGCTGTCTGAATTATTTTTAGCTCTCTTTCTGGTCTCTGGAGTGCTGGGTCTGGGGACTCCCCAAATTTCATGATCAGTGTATCTGAAGATCATCATATATACAGCACATGGAATACATTCCTACTTATAGCGGTGACTAGGTGGCGCCGTAGTGCATGGAGCGCTGGGTCTGGTCAGGAAGACCTCAGTTCAAGTCTAGCCTCAGACACTAACAGGGTGATTCTGGACAAGTCATTTAATCTTTCTGCCTCAGTTTCCTCAAATGAGAAATGGACATAATAATGGCCACATAGAGACCTCATGAGGATCAAATGAGATAACACATGTAAAAGTGTGATATAAATGCTAATTCCCATTCCTGTCTCTGCTAGAGACTGATGTCTGGTGTGATGAAAGAACAGTGGACAAACTGGCCTCCTACTTCTTGTCTGAGCTCTTGTTTCTACTAGGCTGTGTATGCTGGACATAGTTGGACCTTGGGGTCGGATGAAGTCAGCAATTTCAATGTTGCCTCTCCCCACCTCCCTTCCTGGTCAGAGTGTAGAAATGACAAAGCCAGGAGATCCCTTTGGGAGTCCTAAGGAGCCCATCCAACAGGGATGCTCATAGACCAGGTACCGACTTGAAGAATATGTGTAACAAACCTTAGAATAGTTTATGATGCTGAAAGTAGACGCTAGGACACACAAAAACCTCAGCTGCTATTTTGGCTGTGAGCTGAAAGGGACCACATAGAGAAAAAAGTCTTTGAAGTGGTTCAGGGGAGAGGTCATTTCCCTGTCGATCCAGAAGCTTGTGCTTTGAACCTGGCGTCTCCCCAGTGGATGACCTCACAGAGCTGGCAGCGTCCCAAGGGAATGCTGCAGCTAAACAGACAGGCTGAGTTCACTGATGACCTGTTCTCTTATGACTGAAAGCAGTTGACTTGCTATGGTCTGGGATGCGGCTTGCAAATACAGATGGCGGTTTTGTACATCTTTGTTTTTTCTTAGATGATGTTTGTTGCAAGGGTCTTCCTGTCATTAAGGAAGTATTAGTAACCTGATCTCTGTGGCTGAGCTCACGCCTCCCTTCTCTGTGATCAGGTTATTTTCCATATATCCTGTTAGGTGTGATTCAGCTGAGTTATGATGGGAAAAGAGCCCTGAGGGCACTGTGGCTAATGGCAGGTCTAGAGTAAGGTGAAACGGATTGACTCGCGCTTGAGCTTCTATAATATTAAGCTATCTTTTATGATTTGTAGCATTCTAACACACTTAGGGAAGCTTTATGTGGCTTCTCTGACTCATGAACATTTAAGAGTGATGATGCTAAGCCTGAATCTAGAAGGAAAAAAAGAACTACCATTGATTTCTAAGGTGTGGGGGTATAGCTCAGGGGTAGAGCATTTGACTGCAGATCAAGAGGTCCCTGGTTCAAATCCAGGTGCCCCCTAGAAACAATTTTTTCTTTAAGAATAAGATTTTAAGGTTTTAATTTTATTTCTCCCACATATCACTAGTTGAATATCACTGTAAATCTAGTATCTTCCTTGTGGATGCCATGTGGCTTGGAATTACCTTTCTTTCAGTATTTACCACTGACTATAATCTAAATCCTAGCCCTGACTCTTCACTATCCAGTTAAGTCCCAGAATTGGGCAGTATGAGAATAGATTAATTTGAATAGGTTAATTCCTTGGCTTCTATCTGTCCCTCCTTCCCCACTGTATTTGTTAGGTCTCAGTAAGATGGTGAGTTGAGATTTTCATTATTTTGTCTTTGTAATAATTGAGACCAGTAAATGTTAGAGATTTTCAGATGGAAATTTGAACAAATAAGAATCAGGGTATTTTGAGTTTGAGAAATGTTAATTTTGAATCATACAGTATTTCTTTTATCTATAAAATGAGGGTTTGGACTAAATGGTTTAGTACCCTCCCCTTTAGTATTCAATGATCCCAAGAATAGGGCACATTATTCTGGTGTAGAGGAAATCATGAGGTTCAAAGACCTTGGTTCAAAGTCCTAGATCTCATAACTAGTAAATGTGTGCTTTTTTATCTCCACATTACCCTGTGTATGCCTCACATGTATTTAGTTGTTTGCATGTTGTCTCCCTCACAAGAATGTAAACTTCTTGAGGGAAGGGACTGTTTTTGCTTTTCTTTGTATTCCCAGTACTTAGCACTTGCCTGACACAAAGTGCTCAATAAATGTTTGTGAACCTCCTGAGTATGAAGTTTTCTCATCTATAAGAAGGGAATAATAATACTTACTATATATTATTCTATTATATACATCACAAAATTGCTGGGAGGAAAAGGCTACATAAATCTCAACTATTATTGCTATACAGCTAGAAGGGACCTTATTTATTTATTTATTTTTAAAGCAATTGGGGTTAAGTAACTTGCTCAAGGTTACACGGCTAGTCATTATTTATGTGTGGGTGCTCATTTTCTGAGGCCGGATCTGATCTCGGGTCATCCCAACTCCGAGGCCAGCGCTCTTACTCACTGTGCCACCTAGCCGCCCCTTTAGGGCAACTGGGGTTAAGTAACTTGCCCAGGGTTACACGGCTAGGTTTTTGTTTGTGAGGATTAAGTGTCGGAGGCCGGCTCCGAACTCAGGTCCTTCTGACTTCAGGGCCAGCGCTCTATTCACTGCGCCACCTAGCCGCCCCGGGACCTTATTTTTTTAATGTGACAGGCTATATAGCAGACTGGAATGATATAGACATGAGAAATTATTTCCAATAGATTGTGAGTTCCTTGAAGGTAAGGCTTGTCTTTTGCCTTCCTTTGTATCTCTGGGACTTAGCATATTGCCTGGTAAACCACAGACATTTAATGAATGCATATTGACTGGGTGAAATGATCAATAGTTATAGGACAAATACGGTTTTTTTTGACTATCAACTGAAGATGAGAATTTGGTTATTAGACCATAAACTAAAGGGTTCTTTTATAGAGAAGACCAAAGGTCTGATCCAGAAAGATAAGAAGAGGTGATAGGATAGAGTTTAGAATTATGTAAATTATGCTTGAAGCTTGAAGTGATGGATTTTATACTTGCCCTTGAGGAACAAAGTCCAGCTGAACAGAAGGAGAGCTTGGAAGCATAAAATCAGAGAGGTCACCAGCAGATCAACTAATATAGTGGAGATGTCATGCCTGGTGAAATGTTCATCAAGATCAGTGTGATTCAATTTGGTTTAGTGCTGGAAACATCTGTTCAATATTGAGGCTATAGTTATCAAGGAAATTTTATGGACAGATCTAGAGACAGAAGGAGGACCCTGATGTTTATAGTTCCAGAGTTGTGACATACACTGAGTTCATGGGTTTTCCTCATGTATCCACTTGACAGGTTTTTTTAGTAGGTGTCTGCCCACTCTCTTCCAAAGATACTGAGCACATTGGTGGTAGAGTATGACAGGGGTTTATGTGCAGATTTCATTTTTTTATTAGTGTGCTTGCTTTATAAGCAGTTATTATTTTCTTTGCCTAATTACTAAGTAAATGGTTATTTTTAATATATAAAAATGTCATTATTGTGTTTGACCAGTTTGTATAAATGGAAATGCATCAGTTGGGGCTTAAAAGCTAAAGAAATAAGTTGAAGGAATATATTTGTGCCACAACAGGGTTATCTCTGGACCCTGAGAGAATTTGAATGTAACTGTGGGGTACTGAATCTTGTCTGAAAACCTAGACTTGGTTGTGTGAAAGCAGGTTAGAGTGACTGAGCCAGCCCTGAGATTGTATAGGTGTATCTATTTGCCCACATGAGAGATGTAGTCACCTAATGTACCCATCCTGCATATAAAATGATTCTCAAACATTTAGGTGATGTGGAATTTTTTGGCTGTTAAAATATACCTAGCATTGTGCTGGCCATGTTGACTCCTTTCCTTCTCCCTTTTAAAAAGTTTTCTTCAACTTGCTTCTAAAATTTCTTAGGGAGTAGAGAGGGATGTTTTATTTATTTGGCTAAAGAATTTTTCTCTCTCTGGTAATTTGAGTATTTTTTTTTTGACAGGGGGAGGGGAAGATATGGGAGAGTGTATGGTTTTCTTAGTCCAACTTCTACTCAAAGCACAAATCACTTCTCTAACATCCCCTATTGGGTCATCCAGTGATAGAAAACATGACCTCTATTTATAATGATTAGGACATTTTCCTTCCTATTGAGCTAAACCCTGCCTCTCCCTGTAAATTTTATTCATTTGTCTCCATTCTCTCTAGTTCTGCAGATGACACAAAGTTGGGAGGAAAAGTTGGTGACTATGTCACGATCCAAAAGGACTCTGACAGGTGAGAGAAGTGACTGAATCGAAGAAGATGAAATCCAATATAAAGTTTTGCATCTGGGTACAAAAAATATTTCCACCAGTAAGATGAGGAAGATAGGGAGAGACGGAAGTTGTTTTAAAAAGGATCTGGGGATTTTAGTGGAGTACAAACTCAACATAAGTCAATAGTGTGATGTTGGTCAGTTAGTCAATAAGCATTTATTAAATACCTATTATGTACCAGACACTGTGCTAAGCACGGATTGTTGCTTAGTTGTGTTATATTCTTTGTGACCACATTTGGGGTTTTCTTGGCAAAGATCCTGGAATGGTTTGCTATTTCCTTCTCCAGCTCATTTTTCAGAAGAGGAAATTGAGGCCTACAGGTTTAAGTGACTTCTCTAAGGTCCCATAAATGGTAAATATCTGAGGCTGGATTTGAACTCAGGTGATTCTGATGCCAGGGCTAGTGCTTTAGCCACTGTGCCATCTGGATGTCCTAGAATCAGCTGTACTTAACAACTAATAGAATTACATGGGGTGAAGGAGAGGATATCTTAAGATGTTTAACAGCAATTCATGTGTAAGGCTTAAGGCAGTGGTCATGTACACAAGTAAGAAAATGAGTGACCAGACTAGAAGGATAAAATGGTGCCTTGAATAGCAGGCCAGTCGACTGTAGGGAGCTCCTCCTGAAGGCTTTGGAGCATGTGGTGGCCTCAGTACAACTCTACTTTGGGAGTATGGCTTTGGTAGTGTGTGGAAGAGATCCGAGAGAAGATTAGTGTCATGGATAAGACTATGAAAAGAGTTTAGTTTAGACTAAAGCAGCCTAAGTAATGTCTACACTTAGTTGTGGGGGAATGAAAAGCAAAAGAAACCATTGATTGAGGCAGAAGAATAGCCCTGGAAATAGGAGGACTAGCAGTGTCCATCGAGCGAATCCATGAGGATGTTCAACAATGTCAGAGACAATGCAACAGGGTTAGCAGGGACAATAATAGCTAAGGAAAGGCCCCTGCACTTGGAGATTAAACCACTGAACGCTGATGACTTAATAATCTTGGTTTGTCAAGACCTTCTCTTCTCTGTCTCTTAACTCCTATTGTTCATTTGTTCTGTATCTCCAGTCCATTTTACTGGGACCTGGAAGCTTCTTCAAGCTGACCAGAAGCTAACTACAAGTCATCTTTATTTTTTGAAGTCAGAGCATTTTTAGATGTTAATGTTAAATGAATGAATAAGTAGTGAATGAAAACCCTTTGGAAAGTTTTAAGTCACATAAATTCAAATTTAAAGCAATTTATTATTATTATTTATTAATATCTCCCTTATGTTAATATCAAAATAAATTTAAAATGGTAAGAATTGTGGTCAACTCAGTTTACCAGCATCATGGGAAATGTTTTTCATAGATTCCAACAAAAGATTGTCAAAATTCTCCAAATGCTATTGATAGATTACATTGTACTAATTGTATCCATCCCCTGACTGAAAGGCCTAGTTCAATCCACAACATTATAAAAGAATGTGACCTAACCACTGATGCTAGAAAAACAAAGTGGATGGAAGGAAGCACTACAGTATCTTAGCCAAGAAAATCCCACAAACAGTATGAACATGATAAAAGAGATGATATTGGAAGAGGAGCCCCTCAGGTTGGAAGGTGTCCAATATAAGGAAAGCTGAGTGCCCCAGAACTGATGCTTTTTAATTGTGGTGTTGGAGAAGACTTTTGAGAGCCTCTTGGAAAGCAAGGAGGTCAAATCAATCAATATTTAAAGAAATTAATTCAGGCTATTTAGTGAAAGGCCAAATACTGAAACTGAAGCCTAAATACTTTGGCTACATGATGATTTTTCACTGGAAAAAACCCTGATGTTGGGAAACGTTGAAGGCAGAAGGAAAAAAGGATGTCAGAGGTTGATATGGATAGATCATGGAAATAACGAACGTGAACTTGGGCAGACTTTGAGAGATAGTGGAGGATAGAAGGGGCTGGGTGTGCTGCAGTCTGTGGGGTCACAGAGAGTAGGACATGACTGAATGACTAAACCACAACAAAGATCATGACATGCAATGAGGGGAGTGGCTCATTGAGTTTGTCTGCCAATATAGGAATCTTGTATGGGGGCTATAGCTGGATGATTGGATTGGCCCAGAAATGAGTAGAAGGTGGAGGTTGGACTGAATCCCGTCTGGGAAGTTGAACACTGCTTTAAATCATTCCAGTTTGGCTGCTGTTCTTTTTTAATGCCAGTATTCTTCTAGCGAGGTTATACGACTGTGATTTATCAAACAGCATGAGCTCAGTAGTATCAAATGACAAGAAGGCAAAGGGCAAATGGAAAAGTTCATGGTAGATGTAAACAGGCTGCAGAATGTTACCGAAGATGACTTATCTATGAGAAGTCGTTCAAAAGGCATTACTGGGGACATGAATGATTGGAAGGAAGAGCTGGTTATGTAGCCAAAATGATGGCCATTGGGTGCTCAGCCTAAGAGTCACTGCCATCAGGAAGGCAGAGGAATTGATAATCAGGACAGGAAGGCAGCAGCTCCTCCCAATATATAACAAAAAGTCAGTCCTTATCCCTCTGAGGCTTCCTGTATGGGGCTGAGAGATTGCCTGAGTGTCTGAGTGGATGCTGTACTGGATCTTATACTGCGACTATGGAGCTGAGTATTTTTTAATGGAGAGAATACTAGAACTAGGAAAATGGTACAACTCAGGGGAGTCTGAGTCATAGGATCACAGATTGAGAGCTGGAAGGGGCCTTCAAGGCTATTTAATAGAATTGCCTCATTTATGCAGATGAAGAAATGGAAGCACAGAGAGGTTTATTCTGGGGTTCTTAACCCGTTATCTGTAAACTTAAAAAAGTTGGTAACTCAATATAGTTGGTTTCCATTGTAAACCCATCTGTTTTATTTTATGTATTTAAAAACATTATTCTGAGGAGTTCATGGGTTGCACCAGATGAGGGGTCCATGACACAAAAATGGTAAGAATCCTTGGCTTTGGTGGCTTGTGTGAGTCAGGCTCAGGTGCCTGCTGGGGTTACCTCAGGAGCACTCTGGAGCCAGCTGCTTAATTTTCTTTTCTTTTCTTTTTTGGAATATATTTAGTATTTTATTTTCTTCAGTTACACACAGAAACAATTTTTAACATTCATTCATTTTTTATTTTTAACTTTTTGGAGTGGGGACGGAAGAGCAATTGGGGTTAAGTGACTTGCCCAAGGTCACATGGCTAGTAAATGTTAAATGTCTGAGGTCGGATTTGAACTCAGGTCCTCCTGACTCCAGGGCTGGTGCTCTATTCATTTCGCCACCTAACTGCCGCCAACGTTCATTCTTAAAACTTTGAGTTCCAAATTCTCTTCCTTCATCTCCCCACACCCCACCCCACCCCACCTTGCATTGAGAAAGCAATCAATTTGATATAAGTAATACATGTGTAATTATGCAAAACATTTTCGTAATAGTCATATGAAAGAAAGATTGTTTAATTTTCAGTGTGAGTACTTAACACCTTCAAATCAGCAATGCTGTAATTTGGGGTTTGATTTATTGTTTCATTGACAATTGTATTTTTATTTGAATCAAAATTTGAAATTTTTTATTGCATTGAATTGAAACAGGCTTTCTCTCAAGGCAAGTAATTGTTACAATTCAAGCATTTAACCACCAGCTCATTGCTACTCTTGTGTGTACTTATCTAAAGATTCAGAGACCTTTGACTTTGCTTTGCCAGCTGAGAAAGTGTAAGGACCTTCATGCCAAAGACAGTTGATATTTTCTAATAAGCTGGCCAGGCATGGGCTGGAAAGGCTTAGAGACTAATGACTTACTGTGGCCTGTGAGCAACAAAGTATCTCTCTGCCACTTGTCTCTTCCTCCAGCCCTTTGAATCCCCATGTTTTCTGCACCAGTGTTTGGTTGGTTTACAAACCAAGGCTGATGCTGTCAAGACACTTCAGATCCTTGGTTCTCTCCTGACAGATTTCCTGATGACAGACTATGACTCGGACCTAGAGAACACTCTCGATCTTATTAATGCTTCTTCCACTCTCCTCCACATCTGCAGTCCCCTCTCCCTCCATTACTTTTTCAGGCTGGCAAGAGACCATGCTTTGTAGCTTTCAGGGCAGTGCTATGCCCTATGCACCAGCCATGGAAACAGCTGGACTAAGTCAACCCATCACTATTAGGTTTTAGCTTTTTAGTTTCCTGAAGTATCACTGATGTATTCTTCCTAAGCCTTAAACAGCATAAAGATGCACTTTGTGGATCAAAAAACCTTCTCTTCATAAATTTCTCTTTAAAAATCTCACCTTTTAAAATTTCAAATTTAAAGAATATGAAAAAGAAAAGATTTTCATATACAAAGATGAACAGGAAAAGGGTATATAAAACTGGATACCTCTATTACATACAGCTTGCTTTTAAGAAAAAATATATAATAAATTCAAGTTGTTACTTTCAAAGCTATCTCATTTATCTTTGTTTCTCTTTGAACTTCCTACTTTGAATTTTTAGAAGATGCATCAATGACCCTAATAATTTTTTCTTTTTGGGGGGGAGGGGACAAGAATATTATTGTTAGCATCTACCACCTCCCCAGAAAACTTCCACTAAAATAAAAAGAGAAAACACAATCTTTGTAACAAATCAGCATAGTCAATTTGCATAAATGTCAACAAGGACAGATTAAAGAACAAGTTACCTTGGGAGGGATTCCCTCTCACTATTCAAGTAAAAATTCATTGACCATGGGTTAGATATATTGTAGAGGGTTTTTTGTTCAGGCAGAGGTAGAATTAGAGGTTTGCAGAGTGGGGGGTGTTTCAGACTTCTGTGTGATTCATATATATATGCACACATATATTGAATTAAAAGATCAAATTGCAAGATATACTCACTAGCTGGCAGAAACTAGTTGTAGACCAGGATTCCACACCATATGCTCAGCTCTAATTGGATGCATAACTTAGACATAAAGGGTGATATCATAAACAAATTAGAGGGCAAAGAAGAAATTACCTTTCAGATCTATAGATAGGAGAAGAGGTCATGACCAAACAAGGGACAGGGTGGATCACAGAAGATGAGGGGCAATTTCCTAAAATTTTAAACTTTTTTCACAAACAAAATCAATGCAATAAAATTAGGAAGGAAGCAGGTTAATGGGGAAAGTCTTCATAGCAAGTTTCTTTGAAAATGGTTTCATTTCTAAAATATATAAGGAATTGTTTCAAATTTATGAGAATCAATGCTATTTGTAATTGATAAATGGTCAAAAGATATAAATGGACAGATTTCTAAAGAAAGACACCAAGCTACAGTAGCCATATGACAATAGGAATAAAAGGATTGGCATAGGGAGCAGCAGGACCAAAGGCAGAGGAAGTAGGAAGCAGACGGCACCCTGGACAGGAGAGGGGGCTGGTTCAGCAGGGGCTTAGAATGTGGGGAAGTATCTGAGATCAGGCTAGAAAGGCAGGATGGGGCCAGATTGTGGAAGGCCTTGAATGCCACAAAAAAGAATTTGAACTTGACTGGGCAGAAATCAAAACCTCCGTGTGAAATTTGTGATGCATACAAGATGCCCTGACCCATGGGCACTAATTCCGACCTCTTTGTTATTGTTACCTTTCCTAGGGGTATCTGCATTTTAATTCTTCCCCTTTACTGTGGAATGAAGAGCTTTGTCCCCTGTTAAAGACATATTGGGCATTGGAAAAAGGGAGAGAAGGTTTGTATTGGTGTTTTTGCCTGGGTGGGGAGGTCAGAGAATAGGGGCAAGCAGGGGATCCTTCCCTGATAGTTCCTGGAAAAATGTCATAGGAAGTCTCCTGCTCTGCCTCTGCAGAATGCCAGCCTCATCTGTCAGTTTCCCCAGTGCAACCTGGCCTCATAACCAGCATCCACCACTCACCCAACTGTCTGTTCACCCGAAACCCTGATGTTACCACTAGAACCCTCTTGTGCACAAGTGATTCCATCCTACTTGACTTGATTAGACTGGACTGCTTAGTACTTACTGGGGATGGGAATAGTGAAGAAAACATGCTTTTCCCCCATTGATGAGGAGGTATGAGGGGGGCAGGAAATGTTTGCAAGGCTCTATATATAGGCCTTTCCCATCACTGAGAGATGTTTGAAGAGGCTGGAAGAAATATTTGGAATTGTGGGAAAATAGGAAAGCATTGATCATATGCTAGTTCAGTTTAAATTTCTTTCCTTTCCTTCTTTGGCCACATGACCTTGGCCATGGGAGAAAGGAAGGATTTATTAAGCAGCTATTATGTACCAAGCACTGTGCTAAGTATTTTTACTAATATTTTCTCATTTTAAACTTACAGCAACTCTGAGAGGTAGATGCCACTATTACCCCCATTTTACAGTTGAGGAAATTGAGATAAGCAAAGGTTAAGTGACTTGCTTAAGGACCACATAGCTAGTAAATGTCTGAGAATGTATTTGAATTCAGGTCTTCCTGAGTCCAGATTCAGTTCTCCATCCACTATGCTATCAGCTTCCTCCAACTAGAGTCTGGGCTAGAAATCAACAAGTCACAAGGGAATTGTACCTGAGGTCACTTAAAGACCAAGGTGTGAGCTAGAGGAGCAGTGACCACACCTGGTCTTGCATTTAGAACTTTGGAAGAAACAAAAAGCCAGAGAGATAGAGAGCTCAAAAAACAACTGCACAAAAAACCTGAACCTTAAGACATTATCCTCCACACCCTGGGAGCAGAGCCTAACCCTAACCTAAAGTTTACAGTCAAGAAGTAGTCTGAAAAAAAAAATGAGGAAACAACAGAGAAAGAACCTGACTACATAGATCATTACTATGGTGATAGAGAAGACAATAAAGTCAAAACAGCTACTTGTGAAACTTTAAAGAAAAATACAAAATGGTCACAGGCTTCAAAGGAGTTCTTGGATGAGCTTAAATTGGACTTCAAAAACAAAATAAGAGAGGTTGAGGAAAAATTAGGAAAACATAAGAGTAATCCAAGAAAGTTGAGAAAATTACAAAAAGAAAACCAACCAGTTAGGAAAAGAGATCCAAAAACTTATGGAAGGAAATAATTCCTTAAAAATTAGAATTGGAGGGGTGGCTAGGTGGCTTAGTGAGTAAGAGTGCTGGCCTCGGAGTTGGGATGACCTGAGATCAAGTCCGGCCTCAGAAAATGAGCACCCACACATAAATAATGACTAGCCGTGTAACCTTGAGCAAGTTACTTAACCCCAATTGCTTAAAAAAAATTAGAATTGGGCAAGGGGAAGCTAATGACTTTATAAGATGTCAAGAAATAATAAAATTATATCAAAAGAATGATAAAACAGAAGAGAATATAAAATATCTCATTAAGAAAACAACTAACCTGAAAAACAGATTGAAGAAAGATAATATAAGAATTGTTGGACTACCTGAAAGTTATGATAAAAAAAGAGTCTTGACACTATACTTCAAGAAATTATTATGAAAAATTGCCCTGAAGGTTTAGAACCATAGGGTAAAATAGAAATTGAAAAAAAAAATTCACCAATTACTGCCTGAAAGAGATCCCAAAATGAAAACTCACAGGAACATTATAGCAAAGTTTCAAAGCTCCCAGGTCAAGGAGAAAGTATTGCAAGCAACTAGGAAGAAATAATTTAAATAGTGTGCAGCTACATTCAGGATAATAAAAACGAGCAGTTTCTACATTAAAAGACTGAAGGGCATGGGATATGATATTCTGAAGAGCAAAGGAGCTGGGCTTGCAACCAAGAATGACTTACTCGGCAAAGCTGAGAATAATCCTGCAAGGGGTAAAAATGGGTGTTTAATGAATTAAAGAAATAGGAAGACAAGAAGATAGGATAAGGGAGGGCCTCTTAGAAGAGTGGGGATTAGGGAGGTGGTGTTTAGAAGTAAATTAAACTACTGCAGAGGGAGGGGTAGGGTAAAGAGAGAGAATAAGTAGTGAGGGAAATATACTAATTAGTAATTATAACTTTATGAATGGGATGAACTCACCCATAAAATAGAAATAGCAGAATGAATATAAAACCAGAAGCTGACAACACGTTGTTTATAAGACACACATTTTAAAATGGAAGATACACATAGAGGAAAAATAAAGGGCTGGAGTAGAATTTATTATGTTTTCAGCTGATGCAAAAAAAAGTGCAGTGGTAGTGATCATAATCTCAGACACAATTAAAGCTAAAATAAATTTAATTAAAAGGAGATATACAGGGAAATTACATCATTTTAAAATATAGATAACGAAGTAATATTAATACTAAACATATATGTACCAAATGCTATAGTATCTACCTTTTAAAGGAAAAGATAAATGAATTACAGATGGAAATAAATAGGAAAACCGTGATAGTGGGGGACTTCAACATTTCCAAATATAACAAAAAAAATAGATAAGAAAGAAGTCAAGGAAATGAATAGAATCTTAGATAAGCTAAATATTACAGATATCTGGAGAGAATTCAGTAGGAATAGAAAAGGAATATACCCTTTTCTCAGTGGTATATGGCACCTTTACAAAAATTGACCATATATTAGGGCATAAAAACTTTATATTTAGGGGTAGCTAGGTGGCACAGTAAATAGAGCACCAGCCCTGGAGTCAGGAGGACCTGAGTTCAAATCCAGCCTCAGACACTTAACACAAAAACTAGCCATGTGGCTTTGGGCAAGTCACTTAACCCCAATTGCCCTCCAAAAAGCAAAAGCAAAACAACAACAATAACAAAAAACCCTTAATATTTAAATGCAGAGAAACAGAAATAGTAAATGCATCCTTTCCAGATCATACTGCAATAAAAATTATAAATGATCTTTGAAAACACAGATTAAAAATTAATTGGAGACTAAATAAACTAATCTTAAAGACCAAGTGGGTTAAAAAACAATTCACAGAAAAAATAAATAATTTTATTAAAGAGAATGATAATAATGAGGCAACATACCAAAACTTATAGGATGCAACAAAAGCAGTAATTAGAGAAAAATCTATATATCTAAATTCTTACATCAGTAAAATAGAGTTGACTTTAGAAAAATATGGAAAGACTTGCATGAAATAATGCAGAGTGAAATGAGCAGAACCAAGAGAATATTGTATACACTAATAGCAATATTGTTTGGAGAGTAAATGTGAATGACTTAACTATTATGAGTTACATGAATATTCAGATCAACTACAAAGGACCTATAAAGGAAGACATTATTTACCTCCAGAAAAAGAACTGATGTATGGAAGTATGTATTGTATGGTTCCATATATATGTATATCTGTACCAAATGTTGGTCTTCTCTAGTGTGGAATTGGGAAGGTGATAGCTCAGAACTCAAAATGTGACCAAAAAAAAAAAAAAGAAAAGAATTTCAGATCTCTGTTGTGGAAGACATTGTAGGGATGTTATACATTTCTAGCTCAGACTTTCTAGCTCAGTTCAGGTCAAACTCAACTTTTAAAAAAGGGCATATGTTTTCTTTCCCTTCCACCTCTCCTACCTCAAGTTGAAAAAAAGAAGAATAAAATTTTTGCAGCAAATAAACATAGTGAAATATAATATTAGTTAAGATCCTGTCCTGACCCATGGAGAGATCACCTTTCCAGGTAGAGGATGCTAGGGAGTTGCTTCTGGGAGAATCATGACATATCAGAAAAGTGCCTTGGAGAGAGATTTGGAATCATGAATAAACATTGTATAACTGACTCTGAATTGCTGTAGAAGTTTTCAAAAAGTCCTGTCAGCTTTTTTGGTCTCTTGGCCTTTGTGCTCTTGGGGGAACTCAGCCAGAGTGTACTTGTTATATAAGAAAAACAAATTCCCCTGTTGGCCACATCCAAAAACATATGTCTCATTCTGTATCCACCTTGATGAGATCCCGCATTCATTGGACTAGTGAAGTCTTTCCTCTGTTTAGATTGTAAGATCCTTCAGAGCAGGGTCTGTGAGAATCTATTTTTGTATTACTGCCATTTTCACTTAGTAGGTGTTTAAGGGATGGTTGCAACTTTAATCTTCAGTAAATGAAATAAACTGAACCAAGATGTCAGGAAATAAACCTTTACTAAAGGTAGGTTGCCCTCTAGTGATCATTGCTACCATTTCTGGGAAACTCACTTAAGTGATGTTGGTCCAAGGGAGGTAGTTATACACCCTCACCTCTTCACTCCTTCCCCAGTCCTCTTGTATTGTCATTTCTGTCATGAAAATAGGCAAGGCACTGAATGGAATGAGATGATTTTCTGTCCCCTAGGATCACAGTTGCAGTTGAGTGCCCTGGAGAAAGAATGGAGGAACAAAGAAGGGTGATTTGTTCATATGATAAGAAAAGAATAAATCCAGATGTGTATTTTCAGAAATCTATCTGATGTGCTTTTGAAGGCTTCTTTCGCTGGGGCCCTTAGGGAAAAATCAAAGACCCATCTACCATTCAAAGGGAATGATCCTGCTTCCAAGGTTTCATCAAACAAACCTCTCTCTCTCTCTCTCTCTCTCTCTCTCTCTCTCTCTCTCTCTCTCTCTCTCTCACTTTCTTCCCTATCTCTCTCCTTTTCTCTCACAAGAAACAGCAGTTAGGTATCATTGTAAAGTGCCTTGCTATGACTTGGACTTCATTATATGGGGGGGGAGTGGACAAATCAGGTGCCCTTGTAACAATCAACTCCCTCCCCTCTCCCTAAATTAAGGCTCTATTTTAAAAGTTTATAAGTCAGTTTTCTGGAACTTGGAATGCATCTTCCTAAGGAAGCAACATTCTAATGTTTTAGGTTTTTTAAATCTGTGAAAATTGATCTAACTTCATGCTAAATAGTGTTAATAGTCTATAGAATCTAATTACCATACATAATGTGTTTCTATGGGTAAATGCCAGGAACATATATGTAAAGCACTTTGCAAACCTTAAAGCATTATTTAAATACAGTCTTTTCTCCTCTTCTTCTCTTTCTCTTTACTTCTCTCTCTTTCTTTCCATCTTCTTTCTCTCTTTTTCTGGGACCTTGAAGAGAAGGGTACAAAAAAGAAGGCAGGAGAGTGTTTAAAGACAAACTGTCTAGTCTTTACAACATGCAGCCTTTGCAAGGTAGGTATTTCATGCACTCTCGTTTGATAACAATTTTTTTTGTTGTTAAGACATTTTTCAGTTGTGTACAACTTTTTGTGAACCCTTCTGGGGTTTTCTTGGCAAAGATACTGGGGTGGTTTGCCATTTTCTTCTCCAGCTTATTTTACAGATGATGAAACTAAAGCCAACAGTGACTTGCCCAGGGTCACACAGCTAGTGAGTGAAGTTGGATTTGAACTCAGGTCTTCCTGATTCCAGATCCAGTGCTCTAGGCTCTGTTGGCACCACCTAGCTGCCCCAATAGTAATTATACTCTTAATATTTATTCATTAAGAAGTATATGATTGACAAAGTTATCATGATTTCAGTATCATTTCAAAATGAATTTGTGTTTTATTATTAATAAAAGCATTTACATATTCTTTAAAAAACCCAAATGTGTGAAACATTCCATCTACAGCAGGTATGTTTGCTTATTGATTAGACTGAGTCAGTGAAAGAGATGGTAGCTGGTATTTTTGCAAATTTTAGGGAAAGAAATGATGAAAGTTTCAACCTTCAATTTGGCTCTCTATATGCCAGTTTGCTATTTAGATTTCCATGCAACAAGTGAAAACAGCCTTCTGTTTTGATGGAGTTAAAATAAGATGGATGAATGAATGAATTAAAAATTATTGACCAGGAGCTTACGTACAAATGATCATGTTTGGTGTATATATGAAATTTTCAAAAGAATTCATAGGAACCAGTGGATTGGAGCTTAAGAAGACTGGGTAAATTGTACTGGTAGTCACTCCTGCTTATTGGAAATAAGAAATACAGAACCAATAAATGACCATTATCAGCACATCTATGTGCCATAAGAGTGCCTTACAAGTCATAGATTTAGAGGGGACTTTAGGGGCCATGGAGCCCAATTCCCTATTTTATGAGTAAGGACAACAACCAACCAACCAATAAACCAATTATGAATAAGGAAACTGAATCAGAGAGAGGTTAAATAATTTGCCAGGTCACACAGAAGTGTCTGAGGCAGTATTTGAACTCAAGTTCACTTGACTTCAAGAGCAATCGCTAAGAGAAGCTTCTTGAAAGAAGAGATATTTCTAATCAAGACAATAATGATTTATTAACCACCTGCTGTGTGCCAGTAAACAATGCTAGGTGCTGTGGGTATGAAGACAAAACTGGAGCGGTCCCTGCCTGCAAGGAGCTTACATCTGCTAGCTGGGGGTGGGGGAGGAAGAAGACAAAGCACACGTGGAAATAAATGCTGTCAGGTAACAAGTAATTTCAGAAAGAAGAGGGTCTGGTGGAGGCTTAGTTGGGATCAGGCGAGGTTTTATGTAGGAGGTGAAAACTGAGTTGTGTTTTGAAGGAAGCAAGGATTCTATGAGGTTCGTGGGAGGAGGAGGAAATGATCTCAGTATTATTTTATGATTATGAATTATTTATGATTTCTCCCCTCTTCCCCTATTCTTGGTCTAGAGTGAACCGTGTGACCTCTGCAGGTTTCGCTTTTGTGGATGACTCTTGGAAGGGGGACTTTGAGGGGCAGATCATAGGAGGGCAGAAGACCCGGGTCCTTTGGTTCTTGCCTCTGCCTTTGGCACACAGGGACACTGTGGGACTTCCTGAAGGAAGACCCTCCTTACCTGCTATGGCATCACAAGATTTCCTACGGGCTTAACAAAAACACTCAGGCCAGTCACAGTCTAGATTGAAAACTCCCTGAGGGCAGGGACTGTCTTTGGCCTTTTTTTTTTTTTATCATTGTGTCTGACTTTTAGTAGGTGCTTAATAAATGTTTACTGGAGTGAACTGAACAAAAGTAGCAGCCGAGGACAGAAAGTACCATGTAGCCGATACAGCGACACTAGCAAGGTGACTTGATGCCCTCAGTTGTATTAGCCGCTAGGCAGCACAACGGGTAAGAACTCTTAGGAAGGTGCAAGTTCAGATCTTTCTATCACCCTCTACTCAGCTGCCAAAAGGATTTTCCCCCTAAAGTACAAGTCTGATCAATAAACTCCCCTGGTCCCCTATGACATTACATGGAAGATCAAATATTAACCCTGTTTTTGGCATAGACAGTTCTTCATAACGTGCTCCCTTTGCAGCTTTCCAGTATCCTTACAGTTCAATACCCTCCACACACTCCTTTGTTGTTGCTTAGTTATTTTCTCAATCACGTTCAACTCTTCATGGCCCATTTGGGGTTTCCTTGGCAACGGTACCGGGTGGTTTGCCATTTTCTTCTCCAGCTCATTTGACAGATGAGGAAACTGAGGCAAACAGGGGTAGGTGACTTGACCAGGATCACACAGCTAGTAGGTGTCTGAGGCCAGATTTGAACTGAGGGTGATATTCCTGACTCCAGGCCTGGTGCTCTATTTGCTGCCTCCTAGCTGCTCCTACCCCCTTCCCCATTCAGCTAAATGGCCCTGTTTGCTGTTCCTCATCTCCAGCCTTAGTACCTTTGAGTTGGCTGTGTTCCTCCTCACCACTTCCTCTGAGTTTCCCTGACTTCCTTCAAGACTCAGCTCAAAAGCCACCTTTTTTGCAGGAGGTCCCTGATGCTTGGAGATGAATTCCATCCACTGACTATGTGGTACGTTTCCAGTCATTGATGTGTCTGTCATCTCCTCCCGCAGAGTGTGAGCTTCCGGAGGGCAGACTGTTCTGCCTTTCTTTGTGCATCTCTTAGCACAGGACCAGGGAATAAATGCTTGTTAACTTGATTTTTACCTGAGATGGTAATGGAATAATTAGTCACTGTGGTAGTTTCCAGCTGCTGAAGGAGTGACTACATTAAGTTCACTTCCTTTTTATTTTGGAGTCCCAGGAAAAATCTCTATTTGCCACAGCCTGGTTAGAGCTGTGTTCCCTTCAGCAGAATCTTACCTCTTCCTCACAGGTATGCAGAGAGTCCTGGGATGAAGAAGCAGTGTAGATGGTTCTGCTACAGCATGACCTAGGCATTCCCCAGAAGCGCAGCACAATGCAAAATTGTCAGTAACAACCACAGGGCTCATGGGGAGAATGGGGGCAGGGACATAGAAACATCACCAGTGACATCAGAAAGACAATCAAGCCTAATCAAAAGGGTAGAAGAGTTTAATACTTATTAAACATTTGAGAAATAAACAAAGACTACAATGGATAGTGAGTGTGACCTCTGGATGGCAAAGTCTCATGACAGTCAAGACGGTCATGCCAATTCTGGACCTCGGGGCAGAGACCATGATGGAAGGGCTGAGAGCTTGGGTTGACCAGCCTTCCTCCGCTGCCTCAGAAGATAAATAGTACATGTGGCATTTTACCTTTACAGAAACCTGACCTTTACTTGTAGAAGTGGGCACTGGAAAGTGTTGCAGCTTCTGAGATCTGTGAAACAGATCCCTCTTTTGTCTTCTTGCTGCTTCTCAAGGAGGAAATCTTGAACGGAAAAAATAAATCACTTTATGCTCAAATTGTCCCAATCAGGTTGGAATGAATTTGCATCCTGGAACAAATTTGTATTTTCAAAACAAGCATTCCTTCTACTCCTGCTCACGACAAGCCTCTGAAACAACAATAACAACGACAAATTTTGACATGGCATTCCTTGTTACCAATGGGGGCTCTTAGAGAGCTCATGTCACTCGCTTCTGCTCTGACTCCTGGGGAGCAAGAACTGGGATAGACATTTACCAAGTTCCAGGAGAAGAAGTCCCAAAGGCTGTACTTCCTTTCCTTATGCACATCAGATGGGTATGGATCTGCTGAGAAAGGGTGGGAGAATTCACAGACATGGTATCCAAAGCAACTTAAGTGTATCTGTTTTAACACTTTATTCTTCAGAGTTCCAGTAGACAACAAACAAGATATTGAACCTCTAATGCAAGCAAGCAACTGCATTTATTTACTGCTCAGCTCCGTAATTTCACTGGTGTTGGGACCTCCTGGGTGAGGTAATTCAGTATACCAATGCATGTTGGCACCTTTCCTGTCATTTGTAGTCTTAAAAGCAATGCCCTGTAGCACTGAAATACCAGGGGACTTGCCCAGGGTCATGTAGCCAATATATGTCTCAAGTCAAGAGACTTGAACTCAAGTCTTCTTAATTCTGAGGTTGACAATGTAGGCATTAAGACCTATGCTCTCACTGCATTTATATGGTTGATTAATGTACAACAGAGCATTTTATAGGAATGTGTAATGCAAATTATATGTTGCAACATTTTCTGAAGCGTTTCATAAATTGAAATCGGGTTTTAAAAATATTTCACAATTTAATGAAGCCAAGCAACAGCCCTTCTGGGTCTTGCTAATTCCCCCTCTGACCTTGACTATGCTCCACCAGTAATCCAAGGCTGCAGGAATTTGAAGAGTGATGGTCACATCAGGCTGTGCAGATAGACCTACCTTCTTTTTTTAATTACTTATTTTTTATTCATTTTTAATCAATTGCTTTATTAACTTCTAGTTTACATCGTTCATTTCTGCAAGATTTTGAGTTACAAAATTTTCCCCTGTTTTTCCCCTACCCACCACCCCAAAATAGAGATCCCACTGCATATCCCCTCCTCCAATCTGCTCTCTCCCATATCTTCTCCCATATCCCCTCCAACTTTCCAGTAGGGCATGGTGGATCTCTATGCCCCAGTGCCTGTATATCTTCTTTCCCAGTTACATGTAAAATAATATTAATAATAGTTAATAATATATATATTATTAACTATTATATAAATGTTTGATTTTAAAGCTTTGAATTCCAAATTCATTCCTTTCTTCTCTAGTCACCCACCCTTACTGGGAAGATAAGCAATTCAATATAGGTTATACATGTATAGCTATGCAAAACATTTCCATAGTGGATATATTGTAAAAGACTGACTATATTTTCCTCCCTCCTATCCCACCTCCCACTTGTTCTATTCTCTACTTTGATCCTGTCCCTTTTTTTTTTAAGCAATTGGGGTTAAGTAACTTGCTCAAAGTTGCACAGCCAGTCATTATTTATGTGTGGGTGCTCATTTTCTGAGGCTGGAAGTGATACCAAGTCCTCCTGACTCTGGGGCTGGTGGTGCTCTTACTTACTGTGCCACCTGGCCACCCCTGATCTTGTCCTCTTGTCCCCTTTCTTTCTTTCTTTCTTTCTTTCTTTCTTTCTTTCTTTCTTTCTTTCTTTCTTTCTTTCTCTCTCTCTCTCTCTCTCTCTCTCTCTCTCTCTCTCTCTCTCTTTCTTTCTTTCTTTCTTTCTCTCTTTCTTTTTTTGCTTTTTTGGAGGGCAATTGGGGTTAAGTAACTTGCCCGAGGTCACACAGCTAGGTTTTTGTTTGTGTGTGTTAAGTGTCTGAGGCCACATCCAAATTCAGGTCCTTCTGACTCCAGGGCCGGCTCTCTACTCACTGCGCCACCTAGCTGCCCCAATCCTGTCCCTTTTCAAAAGTGGGTGCTTCCAATTTCCCTCCCCACCCCCAGCCTGCCCTCCCTTCCATCATCCCCTTCCCTCCTACTCTCTTGTAGGGTGAGATACCCTATTTAGTGTGTATGTCATTCCCTCCCTAAGCCAAATTCAATGAGAATAAGGTTGACCCGTTTCCTTTTGCCTTCCTGTTCTTCCCCTCCATTGTGGCCATTTTCCTTTGCCTCTTCTGAGATAGCTTACCCCATTCTGTCTCTCCCCATCTTCTCTCACTATGTTCCTCTCTCACCTCTTAATTTCACTTTTTAAGTATCATCCCTTCCTATTAAATTGGTCCTGTGTCCTCTATCTATGTATAGTTACAAATATATATGCACACATTCACATATTTATTCATACACCCATATACCCTCCTATATAGACATATATGTATGTATGTATATATATATATATACATATATATATAAATATTTCTATTCCCTTCAATTATTTTCATACTGAGAGAAGTTTTATAAGTTACAATTATCGTTTTTCCATGTAGGGATGTAAATAGTTCAACATTGATAAATTCCTTATGAATTCTTTTCCCTGTTTACCTTCTCATGCTTTTCTTGCTTCTTGTATCTGAATGTCAGATTTTCTATGCAACTCTGGTTTTTTCATCAAGAATGCTTGAAAGTCTTCCATTCCACTGAATGACCATATTTTCCCCTGAAACATGATAGTCTTGGTTTTAATCCCAGATCCTTTGACCTCCGGAATATCATATTCCAAGCCCTTCGATCCCACAGTGTAGAAGCTGCCAGATCCTGTGTTATCCTGATTATGTTTCCACAATATTCAAGTTGTTTCTTCCTGGCTGCTTGTAATATTTTCTCCTTGATCTGGGAATTCTGGAACCTGGCTATTATATTCCTAGGAGTTTTCTTTTTGGAATCTTTTTAAGGGGGTGATGGGTGGATTCTTTCAACCTCTATTTTTCCCTCTGGTTCTAAAACATCAGGACAATTTTCCTTGAGAATTTCTTGAAGGATGATTTCTAGGTTCTTCTTTTGATCATGGCTTTCAGGTAGTCCAAAAATTTTAAAATTATCTCTCCTGGATGTATTTTCCAGGTCAGTGGTTTTTCCCATGAGATATTTCACTTTGTCTTCTATTTTTCATTTGTTTGGATCTGTTTGATTTTTCATAAAGTCACTAGCTTCCATTTGCTCCAATCTAATTCTGAAGGAATGATTCTCTTCAGTGAGTTTTTGAGATTCTTTTTCCATCTGCAAATTCAGCTTTTTAAGGCATTCTTCTCCTAATTTCATTTTTGAGCCTCTTTTGCCATTTGAGTTAGTCTATTTTTTTTTTTTTGCCTTTTTTGGAGGGAAGTTGGGGTTAAGTGACTTGCCCACAGTCACACAGTTAGTTTTTGTGTTAAGTGTCTGAGGCCAGATTTGGACTCAGGTACTCCTGACTCCAGGGCCGGTGCTTTATTCACAGTATCACCTAGCTGCCCCAAGTCTATTTTTTGAAGGTGTTATTTTCTTCAGTTAAGTTGTTGACTCTCATTTCATAATTTTCTTGCACTGTTCTCATTTCTCTTCCCAATTTTCCTCCACTTCTCTTATTTGGTTTTCAAAATCCTTCTTAGGGTCCTCTATGGCCTGTCACCAGCTCATATTTTTCTTGGAAACTTTTGGTGCAGGAGTTCTGACTTTGCTGTCTTCCTCCTATTCCATGCTTTATTCTTTTTGTCCCCAAAATTGGAGTGTAAAGTTGGGTTGCTCTGTTTGCTTTGCTTCCTTTGCCTGCTCATGTTGTCACTCAATTACTTGACTTTTGGCCTTTTTGCCACAGTAGGACTCTGCAACCAGAGAGGGGAGCTTCATCCCAAATGCTGGGGTTTTCTTAGCCACCAAAAGGCTGCCTTCTCTGAAGCCTCCACATCCTCTGGCAAGCTGGTTGCACACCCCAGGACCTCCACACTAGACCTCAATCCAGATCCAAGAAGGTTAAAGCAAGAGTGATTACCCCTCAGACTGGAAGCTCAGTCCCCCTGCAATCTGCAGACCAGGAGCTGAAGTTGCCATGTGGTGGCTGCTGCATGGTGCCTCAGTGGCTTCTCGCCCTGGGGGCAAAGGCCGACCTCACTCCCAAACTATCAGATCCCAAAGTCCACACTGAACTGACCTCTCACTTTGTTCTTAGCATCTATGGGTTGATAATTCTGGAAACTGCCACAGCTGAGGGCTGATCAGGCCTGCCCTGAGGCTAAAACCTTTTGCTGGAGCAGGGCTGGGGTTGGCTCCCAGAGCACTGCAGTGGACATTGCCTTCCGGGCTGTCCTCAGCAGGAGGACATAGAGAACATTTGTTTGGATCTGTTTGATTTTTCATAAAGTCACTAGCTTCCATTTGCTCCAATCTAATTCTGAAGGAATGATTCTCTTCATTCTCTTCATTGTTCTCTGTGTCATTTTGTGGGTTCTGTAGCTCCAAAGTTTGTTTAGAGTCACCTTTTATATGAAGTGGAGGAGGTGGGAGCCAGAGCCCCGAGGAAGTTCTGTTTCTGCTCCACCATCTTGACCTATATCTACCTTCTTTCCTGGGAAACCTGTCAGGGTCTTCTGTGAGATAGAGTAACATGGCAGAAGGAATATTAGCTCTGGAATCAGAACAGGGATTAGCATCATTATGCTTGGCCTTAGAGACAGAACTGGAAGTGATGAGTAGAGGCCACAGAGAGGTAGCCAGAGGTTCAGCATAAGAGAAAACCATGTCTTAACATTCTCTCTAGACGTTAAATGCATCAGCCAGGTGGTGGGGTGGGTGCCACTTCCCTAGGGGTCTTCAGATAAAGGCCAGCTGACCCCTTATGTAGGGAGTTCTCAGTCAGGCACCTTCTGGATACTGAGGCCCATTGTTCTCTGAGATTCTCTGAAATGCTCAAGTTCTCTTTGAGAAGGCCATCCAACCTTGATGAATGAGAAGTGAGTACATTTTAGAAACCGTTCATGTGCTCAGGCCAAAATGTAATCTTCCTGAGTGAACTGTGGGCAGAGGGAATAAATGCCATTCTGTGGTTGCAGCAAAGAGGCCCAGTTTAAAATCAATCCATGGGCTACATTTCCATAGGAAGTCAGGCTAAAAAAAGTCTGAGTTGGGCTCACAACGGTCCTGTCCTTGTCATCCGGATCAAAGAACCCTCTCCAAAGAAAAGCAGAGCGATCTTTTTGTTTTCCTTGGCAAAAATAAAGCCAGCCAAGCAGTGCTCTGTGCCAGTTGGTTGACTTTCAGTCCTTCTTTTGAGTCTTATCCATTAGGGGTAACATCTCTAAGATGTCATATCAGTTCAGCCCAGGTGACCACAGGAGACTTCACCATTTAGGGCTGACATGGAGGGGTGCAGGTAGAGGGGGAGGGAGGGCACAAGCATTTATAAATACCTCCTAGGTACTAGGCCCTCTACTGAACACTTTACACATGTCATCTCATTTGATCTTAAAAACAATCCTGTCTGGTAGTTATTATTAACCCTAGTTTATAGTTTAGGTAATGGAGGCAGACAAAGGTTAAGTGACTTGTTTAGGGACATGCAGCTGGTCTGAATTTGAACTCAGCTCTTCCCAAGCCCAAGTCTGGCCCTGTATCCATTGTGCCCCCTGTGCTATTGAGAAGCTACCTCCCCCTCTTGATTGATGAGTTTCCTCCATTTAATTGAATTCCCTGGTCTGACAGGTGGCAGAACTGAGGCAGAGACATTCAATGGCTTCTCCAGGATTAAGTACTAGAAGATGGATTTGATCCCTTGTCTTCCAGACTCCTAGTCTGGTGCCCTGTGTACTGTGCCCCAGGGCCATGCAAAGCTGGACTCAAAATCTAGTTTGTTTTATATTTGTACTTTTATTTTATTCCCTATATACTTACACATACATGTTGTTTCCTCTGATAGAATGTAAGCTCCTTGAGGGCAGCAACTGATTAATTTTTTTCTTTTGTGTTCCTAGAGCCTAGCACATAGTAGGTGCTTAATAAATGCTTATTGATTGATTCCTTTTCTCTCATACTATGCTGTGTTTACAGGAGGTCAAACACTAGGATTCAAATGTATATCCAGGCTAGATGCAGGAGCATACCCAAGAGTCCATGGTAAAGACAGAACTGGGGGCCAAGAATAATGAGAAAAGCTAATGTTTCTGTTGTGTTTTGAGGTTTTCAAAGTGATCCCCACAACTATGCTGGGAGGTAGATGCCATTATTATCCTTGTTTTACAGATGAGGAGACTGAGGCAGATGGTGGTTAAGTTACTTGCCCAGGGTCACACAGCTGGTAAATGTCTGAGGTAGGATTTGGGCTTGTTTTCTTAGCTCTGAGTCCACTGTTCTATACACTGTACCCCCCCCAGCTGCCACCCACTGTGGTCCCCAGGTGCCAGGGTGAACAGGCTTAATCTGGTCTCAGAGTCCAGAGCTAATGGTAAGTCAGAAACAAGGACTGATGCCAGAGGGAATTGGGGATGGATTCTTATAAGAGGTAGGATCTGAACTGAGTCTTTAAGGGACCTACGGCCTCTGGGAGGTAGATATGAGAAGGGAGAGCATTTGAAGTCAGGGGAGAGGAGCAACCCACAAAGGTAAATTGGAATCGATAGTTTAGAGAAGAGGTGGTTCTTGAGCTGCTGGAATGTGGGGTCCATGACGTGGGAAATGAAGTGTTTTTTTAATCTCTTCCTTAAGTGTTTTTGAGCAAGGAGGCTAATGCAAGATTATCTGAACAACTGAATGGAGCCTGGTTTGGAGAGGGAAGAGATGAGAAGCATAGAGCCCGAGAAGGTTATTGCATCGGTCTAGGTGAGAGGTGAGGAAGGCCACTGCTCATCAGGAAGGGTTTCACGAAGGAATCAGCCTTCGAGTTAAGTTTTATAGGATCGGTCAGGAGGCAATCAGGACTTTGACAGAGCAGAGAGCCAGGAGTCAAAACGCCACGCACTCAGGTGTCAGGAAGATATTCAGGTCTTCTCACACCTATCCTTGTTTCTTTTTTCTTCAAGGTGATGATAATATCTTGCCACCCGCCTCCTGCAGGGTTAGGGACTAATTAAAATACTGGCGACGTTCTTTGTTTTTAGAATGCATTAGGGAAAGAGTGCTGTGCATTAATATCATCAATCCTCTTATCTTTTTTGTTCTATTTCCTGCAAAATGCAACTTGTCTGTTATTTCAAATTATTTCAAATTTCAATTCCTAATTATCTAGATTCCCTTTCCAGACTGAAAATAACGATCCTTCTTAGTGGGAGGCAGTGGGGTCTGGGCTAGATGCCCTCTATTTTCCTTACTCCCATGGATTCTCTAATCTATTTTTTTTCAGCTATCCATTTGGAGATTAAAGGAATACTATCATGCAGTAAAATGTCAACCCTTATGTGGTAGTAGATTTTAAAAAAAATTGAGTCTTAGTTGATCAGCAGTTTGTCCATTTATTATGAGAAAATGCAATTATATGATTGCCTGTATAAGGTAGATGATTTGGTTTGGGAAGAATTGCCCATTATCAATTAATGGGGCAAAGAGTTGGATAGAAGTATCATCATATTAGCCAGCTTTTTTGATTAGGAAACAAATAACTCCTTTATAAGCGAGTGGAGGATGCCCTCAAACCTGGGCCAATAACAGCAAAATATCAATTAAAGTATGAGATTGTATGAGGGTCAAAATGGAGGACTCTTGGTTCCACCGTGTCCATCAGTATAAGACCATCCTTTGACATGTACTGGAGCCCTATGGCCACATTCCCTTTTGCTTGTTAATGGGATACACTGTGAGAGGCCAAGACCCCCATAGGCAGAGGTATTGACATACTAGAGGGAAAGTGGAAAGGAGAATTCATTGATGCAATTGATGACAACAGATTGATTGGTAAAGAGACCATGGGAATGAGGATGGAGGGAGATGAATCAGTCAATTAATAAAGAAGCATTCATTAGTGGTCTGCTATTCATCAGATACTTTACCAGAAGCCTGTGGTAGCAGCAATATCTTAACTCCTCCTCCAAAGTAAGTTGGGCTAGCTCTTCCTTAAAAACTACTAAGATGTTCCATGAGAGTTGGTTGGCTCAGGTGACTAAAGACTAATACTGTTGATTTCACTTTCTCATCACTGAAGTACAAAGCATCCATGAGTGTTTGGAGTGGGGGGAGCTCTCAGATGCTTGGCTGGTAGATCATGATGGGAGCTTTGCTCAGTTGAATCAACTCAGGGGGTTCTCAAGGCCTATCCTTGTTGAATATCCTTTTCTTGCTATGACTAAGTAAATCTCTTTTTGTTAACTGTTGAGTGACCTACAAATGTCTCATTTTATTTTGGTATTGAATCTAAACTAGCCAGAGTCAACCCAACAGTGCCGGATGTTTTCTCAGTGTCCAGTGGTGCACATGTCTTTCAGTGTAAATCAAGTTATCTTCAGAGGGCTGAATGAGGAGCAATGGATTAAAGCTGCACAAAGGTCGAATTTAGGTATGATGTCAGGAAAAATTTCCTAATAATTAGGACCCGCTAGAAGTGACTTGGGCTGGCCCAAGAGGCAATGGATTTTCCCTCCTTGGAGTTCTTCCAACAAAAGCTGAACAACCACTTGATGGGAATGTAACACTGGGCCTTCCTTTCATTTATGGATTGAACTAGATCAGTGATTTCCAATCTTTTTTGTTCCTTGAACACCTGTTAACAAGAAAAACAACAGCATGTGATGGCTTAGGTCTCCATTAAAGAATTCTTAGTGTGAGCTCTTTTGACCATCTTCACAAATCTGATGACCATTGAACCAGATGTTTGCTGAGGTCCCTGCTAATTCTCAGATTCTGTCATTATGTGAGCATGTCTGGGGCCCTACCCTGTTCACAGAAGAGAGTCAGTCCCTTAATTCCTGATTGCTTAAATCTCTTAGTGTGTGTGTCTCACCTAGTTCTATAGTGCATGTCTTGTCTGTCTATTATCAAATGGTGGAGGCAAGATTTGTACCCAGGTTTCCCCTGGTTTCAAGTTTAGTGCTCTGTCTGCAATCCAAGGCTACTTCTATGAGCAAACAATGAAATATTTTTAAGACTCTCTGGGTTGATGGCTCTATGCGTCAAGAAGGTCAAAACAGCCTGTCCTGAGTGACTCTTATTTGTCATCTCGAATGCCAAAAATATTCGCTTGCTTAGTTGTTCCTCCTCTGAGTACTCTGCAGGGCCTGACCTGATGGATTATGGCAAAGAGAGTTATTAAATTAAACATTGCTTGTTAGCATCATAAGCTGCGACAAGGCCCACTTTAAGTGGTGTGATAGTCACATAACCAGTGGATTCGGTGAAGCCCATTTATCTCCTGAGTAATGTCTTTTCAAAACTCAGATCGTTAGTTTAAGGTAGAGCAAGAAACAGCTCTGTTTGACCTCTTCCTGGCTCCATGTATGAGTGAAAAAGCCTAGTTTGTTGGGTACGCTTTGAAAAATGAACCGTGAAGATCCGTTGGCACAAAAAGAAGGCAGAGCCAGCTGGGTGGGATCTGTCGCCCTGGAGCAGAGATCATTGATGGCTTTGTGGTTTGGTGAAGTTGAAGTTAAATTTGGCAACTCTGAGTCACCTCAGATGAATTCTTCTTATGGAGCAAAAATACTCATTGTTTTTCTTTTTCATAATGGTTGATTTGACTTTCTTGCTTGGCCCAGGAGGACAGAGTTAGGAGCAATAGGTGAAAGGAGGGACAGATTTCAGCTAAATTTAAGGTAGATATCTGAATAATTGGAGCTATTCAAAAGCATAATGGCAGCTGTGGGATTCTAGGCAAGTGACTTGAGCCTGAGTGCCTGAGGTAACTTTCACAGGGTTCCAAGACTAAATGGTAAGTTTACTGACCCACCTGGGAGGCCAATGCCAGATTTTGAGTCAGATTCTAGAATCAAATCCCAGGTCTGTAAATTACTACCCATGCAAACTCATCACTTAACCCCTGGGCCTCAGAAAGCTCTTATCTGTAAATTTAAATGATTCCTAAGGCTAATCTTATGGTTCTATGCTCAGTATTGGAAGAGGGGATTTCCTCAGTGGAAATTCTCTAAGCCAACAAAATCACAAATCATGACCAAAAAAATCAAATCCCCCCAAATCCAAACCAAAGAAGCTTGGAATGGTTTGCCCCTGAGGCTTTGAGTTTCTCCTGGAAGTTGTCCAGAGAAAGTTGGATGACCACTTGTTAGGGATATTATAAAAAGAGATCCTTGTATAGAGTGGAAACAGGAAACATTTCCCTAATTTGTTGTGCTTATGGAGAGACTGACATTGCTGCAAAGGGCTTGTGGGTAGACTAGGGATTAACATGAAGAAACCCTGGGAAGATATGTTTTCATGAGAGCTTCTATTTGTGGGCACAGAATAAGCAATTAGATCAGAATTGTGACAACTTAGCTTTTTCTCTTCTTTTGTATACCTGAGGTCCAAGTCAGATCAGTTTAGTGGATATAGTCCTTGGAGTTGGACTTGGGTTCGAATTCCAGCCCTGACAGTAATTTGTGTCCCTGGGCAAGTCACAGAAACTTGAGGTGCCTCTGGCAACATCTGTGATTTGTTGTGATTTGTTCTGGTGGAAGAGCTTCCCACACTGGCTGTTAGTTTCCTTCCTTCTTTTTCAGTTTTTGCTGTTGAAATGACTTAAAAATAAGTAAAATGTTTTATCACATATTCATGAAGGATAACTCTCTGGGTAGGGGAGGGGAGAGAGATATATCTGGAAGTCAAGGTGATTTAATAACAAAAGATATCAATGATTTTTTAAAATTAAAGACCAAAAGGAGTGAATGAAGAGTCCTTATGAATATATTACACTGATATTCCCCCTGTTTTGATCCACATGCTAAGTTTAAATATTGTACTGATGCCAGTCAGTTAATGGTCAATCATCATTTTTAAGCACTTACTTTGTGTGGGGCCCTGTTCTAAGTGCTGAGGATACAGATTCAAGGAGAAATAAAGGCAGCCCCTGACCTTAAGGAGTATATATTCCAATGGGAAAATGACGCATAAAAAAAGAAGTGAACAAGGGTGTGTGTGTGGGGGTGTAGATACTGTAGGGATATAGTAGAGAAGAGTTAAGTCAGTAGTAGAGCCTGGTGAGGAATGAGGCTATGGCTGGCCTGGGCCATGATTTTGTGCAAGTGGAGGTTTCTGGAGGGACCAGCCAATTAGAAGCAAGTTTTGCTGGGCAGTGGCCTTCCAGTGTGAGAAGCCTAGGGCTGTAGTAAGCTTCCAGGGGTAGGAGAGTTCTGTGTCCTGGTAGAGAAATCTCAGAGTTAAGAGTGAAGCCAGGAGAGGTGACCCTCATCATGGACCAGGTGAAGACTCATCCAATAATAGATGCCTTTTTAGATGCCGTTTTAGCCCTATAAATATCCCGTGTCATGTGACTTCAATTTGTCAGCATTCTCCTTCTGCATGGCCTGTGAAGGTATGGACAAGAAGGTCCCTTATCATCTTACTCTTCTCCCTAGGCCAGAGATTTCAACAGCCCATCTCTGAAAACAAAATTTTATTCTTTATCATGTGGAGAAGTGAATGTGGATGTAACTAATTCTAATGATTCTGGGATCCAACTGTGACCCCTAGCTGTTTGTTTCTGTTTTACCCAAGTCCTTAACATGCTTGTGACTTTTCCATACATGAAAAAAAGTTTTTAAAACTCAGTAGTCAAGTTAATCACTGCAAACAAGGACTGTTTTCTTGACTCATTCATTGGACAACTATTTACCAGGTTCCTATTATGTGCAAAGTAGAGCGGCACCATGGCAACTTAATGGATAGGGATCTGGCCTCAAAGTCAGGAAGATGTGGGTTGGGTCCTGTCTCTGACATATACTGTGAGACCCTGAACAAGTCATTTAACTTCTAAAGAGTTGCTCTAGGCAACCCTTTAATCTAACTTGTACTAGCAGAGAAAGTGCTGATCTGCATTGGTAGTGGGAGTTCCTCTGGAATGTCTTACATTGATGAAATGAGAAGTATAGTCTAAGGATATGCAAAACACTGGCAGAAAAGGGAGGGTAGGCAGTGAATAACAAAATAGTAAACACATAATTCCTGTCCACATAGTGCTTACGTTCTAGCAGGGAGAATTAGACATGTACACTAATGGACAGCACGATAACATATAGAATAAGAATAATGCTGAATGGGGTGGGGAGAGACAGAGACAGAGACAGAGAGAGAGACAGAGAGACAGAGACAGAGACAGAGAGACAGAGACACACACACACACACACACACACACAGAGAGAGAGAGAGAGAGAGAGAGAGAGAGAGAGAGAGAGAGAGAGAGAGCTGCTTGTTCCAGACCAGAATACAGTGAGATCCTTATGGACTGGATGGAATGCAGTAGAAGGGATTGAAGTTGACTTTGTAGATGAGGAGGTGTTTGAAAAGGACCTTGAACAATTTTTTAAAAATGCTATACAAAGAATTTTGACTTGATTTAGTAGAAAATGGGGTGGGGTAGGGAGGATCTGAAGTGTTTTAAGTGGGGCAATAGCATCAAGTAGATACATAAGGGTCATTTAATGGAGACAAAAGGACAGATTCGGTGGGCGAAGATACTGGGAGTGGGGAGACCAGTTAGGAGGCTGTTGCAGTGGTATAGGTGAGTGCTACGGTTCAGTTGTTTTCAGTCATGTTCAGCCCTCTGTGACTCCATTTTGGGGTTTTCTTGGCAAAGATACTGGAGTGGTTGGCCATTTCCTTCTCTAGCTCATTTTACAGATGTGGAAACTGAGGCAAATAAGGCTAAGTGATTTGAGAGGAACTCTAATTGGAATTGACTGAGGGCTAAAGATAAACCATCACAGTGAACTGACCAGACATTGGCATCTTGTCTATATAGATTAGGGCAGCTTGTTGCTGATCACACATGTATATAAAATAAAAGCAAGAGTTCACTGGGGGAGGAGACAAACAATGACTACATGCCATATCCACATATCCTGAGCCTACACTGATGATGGAGCCTCTACACCCCTGGAGATCAGTAGGGATCAGACCCATTAGGAGCAATGTGACATCACCAGCAGATGTCCACACATATACACTGGCCACGTATATGAGAGTCCTACCTTACGTGTATCCTTTAGCCACACATACATGTGCCACTCCACATATTACCTGCAATATATGCAACCATTTCCTTCTCTAATAGTGTATTTGTGGAACAGTGTGTTCCAGATAGAGCAGGGAAATATTTTATTGCTACTTTTTTTACTAGTCTATTTCACTAAATACTTTGCTTTGAGTTAGTTGTGTCCTCTGACTGACTAGTAAAACTGAGACGTTGGTGAGGGGCTCATGAACTATCATTCTGAGCAGTTATAGTTCCATAGACCACCTTGAAATGAGGGTAGGCTTGACTAGGGGATTCAAGTGTGAGTTGACTCCTCCCCCTGCCCATGTGCTACAGTAGAGGAAAGGTAGCCATCATAATTAGCATTAACCCTGGGCAAGTCACTTAACCCTGTTGGCCCTAGTTTCCTCATCTGTAAAATGACCTGGAGAAGGAAATGGAAAACCTCTCCAGGATTTCTGCCAAGAAAACCCCAAATGGGGTCTTGGAAAGTCAGACCCAACTGAAAAAGGACTGGATTTGTGATAGTAAAATGAGGCACAAAAGTAACCGGAGCTAATAGAAGAGATAGCCCTGCATGAGGTCCTTTTTGCATTTCTAATCACATTCATGATAGTCCATTTGAAGCATTAGTACCATGTGGTCTAGATTCCATCTCTTTTATGGAGCCTTCTGTGTCTTTGTTATGCCATCTTTTCATATGGAGTGTATTTGGCCAAGCTGGAAAAGAGATGCATGAGAAGTCTTTCCTGCTGCTCATTTTAAACTTAATTGCCGGAAATGTCCTACCATCCATCGAATGATCCATATTGCAGTAATTCATAAGCCTGAAACTCCTTTTAAGGAATGAAGGGAGAGGCAAGGGTGGGGACTGAAAGTGGTCAAGTTTTTCTGCTTTTAGATCCAAATGTTCTAATTCTCAGAAAAGCAAAAAAGTTCTTGGGCATCACGAATCCCCTAACCTTAAAATAAGGTTTCCCAGAGGAAATATAAAACATGGGTCGATAATTATTTTTGCTAAGTAAAAAAATAAAAAACCTGGGGCGGCTAGGTAGCGCAGTGAATAGAGCGCCGGCCCTGGAGTCAGAAGGACCTAAGTTCGGATCCGGCCTCAGACACTTAACCCACACAAACAAAAACCTAGCCGTGTGACGTTGGGCAAGTTACTTAACCCCAATTGCCCTAAAGGGGTGGCTAGGTGGCGCAGTGAGTAAGAGCACTGGCCTCAGAATTGGGATGACCCGAGATCAAATCCGGCCTCAGAAAATGAGCACCCACACATAAATAATGACTAGCCGCGTAACCTTGAGCAAATTACTTAACCCCAATTGCTTTATAAAAAAAAAATAATAAAAAAATAAAAAACCTGAAAAGCTCCTAAGCTTCCTAGTTTTGTAACCTCTGTGGCAACTCCATGGCCTGGATCACATTTGGGGAATGTTTTCTCTTTACTGTCTCAGAATCCCCATCCAGAATTCTGAGAAAATCTCTATACTGGAGAAGCCAACTTTATTCTTTGAAAACACTCTGCCTTCTCAGGAATACTCTGATGAATCTTTGATCTCATCAATCTGGTTCTCCTTCCAAAGAGGCAGCTTTCAGCCAATCCCTGCTTATCCAGCCTCTTGTCCATGTAGTCCCTAAACACTCTACAGTGAGTTTCACTGAAGTCTGAAGGTCTTTCTCCGGATCTCTTGATGTTGAATGGATGCCAGTCAAAGATGGATATCCTTTAGTTTGTGTGATAGCTAAACTCACTATGGTATATGAATGTAATTGAATATTATTGCAATGTGAGAAACAATGAATAAATCTGAAGAATGCAGAAAAAATATGGGAAGATCTCTTTGAACTGATGCAATTTGAAATACGTAGAAAACATTATGCACAATGAAGGATTTTACTCTGTATAGACCCAGCCCATTCCAGAATGCCATCTCCATCTTATAGACTCAAGTCATTTGGACTCATGTAACAGAGTCCAAATGGCTGTTGGAGCTAAGAGACAGACTCTCTTGATGCTGAGGGAGCCTTCATTTAAGTTTAGGCATTTGACTAGGACTCTCAAAGGAAAACCGATCCAGACTCATTTGTATAAAAGGAAGTTGCCTCTGGGAAGCCCACAGAGGTAATGTAACACTTTGCTGACCAAGTAATTACCTATTTTAACGAAGACACACACTCTCTGTAGCATACTTGTGTTTAGGTCAGTTTTTTACATCAGTGACTGTGGAGTAAAGTGGAATTGTCCGGTCAAGTTCTTTCGGAATAAAATGGTGTCATTACAAACAAGGGGCTTTAAAGGCCTTTGTGACTTCCTAGTGCTTCTCACCACTGCATTCCTGTAAGTCAGATGGAATGAAAGGAACAGCCCCAGATTAGATCTTGCCTGAAATCTGCATGGTGAGAGACAAATAAGTTTAAAAAGAATGGAGGCATCTGCCCTGGGATTTTAGGACAAAAGAAACATCCCTAAATCTGGGCAAGTATGAGTTCATTTAAGATGAGTTTATGATCCTTCTTCATAATTCACTTAAAATGGAGAGTTTCTATAACAACCATCCTAACTTAATGAGATGCATGCTCATTGTATTGTTGCAATGAAAAACAATGCTTAAAAGGCTTTCTCCTGATGCACAAATCTCTTTCAAGATTCTGAAAGAGATACTCTGACTCATAACTTCATGGGGGGGGACCAAGTCTTTATCCCTAAGTAACTTCTCTGTGAACTGTGAATTCTTATTTCAGACAAAATCTGGTCACCTGTCAAGGCTAGGAAGACTTTCCCTCCAGTACCCCAGCCCAGTTACGTGATAAGGAGCTTTTAGGCTGACAGACTTTATCCAAAACACCAACTGTTCTGGGTTACTCCTAGAATCCACAGGGGAGATATAGTATCCTCTCCTCTAGGAGCTTACTAGCCTTATCCCTTATCCCAGGAAGCCTTTCCTTATCCCTCTGGGATTTGTGTTCTTTCTCTACTGGAATTATCATTATGCATAGACTTTCTTGTTTAAATGTTACATCCCTTCAGTAGAATGTGAGACCTAAAACTCTTTTATCTGATTATAATCTTTGCATTCCATTTTTCCTTCTGCCTTATAACCCTTAACTGTTCATTAAGCTCATGAGGCGCTCCATTCATTCCCCCACCCCCTCAGTTCTTATTCAGGTTGTCCACATTTTCCTTCTTTTCCTCTCTTGAAACAACTCTACTTTATCCTCTACTTTAAAATTCCTTGTCTTACTGATAATCATGCCTGGCCAAATCCCAGCCCTACATGACTCCCACCATCTATATCCTTCAATCCTGTTCACATGCTGCTGTATCCTCTACATATGGTATTGTGTAATGTCAATTGGGTTGTCACTGCAGCAAGGCAATCTGCTCCTCAATCCATCTCTTCCCCTCTTCTCCTTTCCCTCTTTTCCCTTTCTCTTTCCTCCCATCCTTATCTCTCTCCCTGTCTTCCCCCTCCCTCCTTCCTTCTTTCCTTCCTTCCTTCTTCCTTCCCTCCCTCCTTCATTCTTTTCTCCCTCCCTCCCTGCCCCCCTCTCTCCTTTCTTCCTTCTTTCCTTCCCCCTTTCTTCCATATGTGTATATGTATTGATGTGTGTATATGTGAGTGAATATCTGTAGCAATATAAGTATGAACAGTGGTCTTGTTTCACAAGCACAGGATCTTGGCATGTGACATGAATCTATGATCAAGTTGTGATTAGGCCCCCAAATACTTTGTCTTAGCTCTTGAAGACATACTCCATCACATTTATTTTGGGTATATACATATAGATGCCTTTGATGTTCAAAAGGCAAAGGGCCATAAAGCCCTGGGTCTTTGAGGTTTTTACACTAAGTACTCAGAGCATAATGGAATGTATTCCAGGGGAAAGGCAGAATATTAGGAGAAAATTAAAGATCTAAAAGAAACAAATCTCCCCCTGTCAGTCATATTTCTAAGCCTTTGGGGATAGACCAGACCCAGTGACCTTTCAACATAACCCATGAGTTCTCCATGAAAGTTGATGGCCATTTCATTCCAATTTTTGGAGACCAAGAAGTCTGAGACTGTTGCTGGAGATGTTGGCATCTTTTAAAATGTAAAATATCTTGTTTTCCTCAGGGATGATAGTCACCTCATGGGAAGGCTGCTTTAATATTACTTTGCTAGGTGAACAAAGCCAGTTAACTGTCCTGATGTGCATTGGTAGTGAACCCCTAATAAGAGACAGTACTTGAATATCAAAACTGCTTTCTCCCAGTTCCATACCTCACCCAGATCCAAATTAACATTCTTCACCTGCCTTTTGTGAGAATTACAAATTAATTACAGAATGCATAATTAAGCATTTCATTTTTCAAATGAGGAAAAGCAAGTGTTACCCCCCCCCCCCAGCTTGATTTTATTCCTGGTGATTAGCAAATGTAATTTACTCTGAAATGGGGCTTTTGAACCTCTTTTCAAGCACACCAAACTATTAGAAGCTGGAGAAAAACATTTTTTTTTTGTAGAAAAAATAGAGCTGATGGAAAAAAGCCTTGTTGGCGTAACAGTCATGATACTACTGAGGCTTAGTTTTCATTAGAGTGAAGATCTGTCACCTCATTCCTATCCTAGACCTACAGGATTGTTGGGGGATTCAAAACAGAAGACACTGGGAACATAGTGGGATTGTTGTGTCTGGGCCAGCCCTGAGATGCACTGTTTCATCACAGTTAGTTGACTCCTCTTTATAGAACCTGGCACTGGAGCCCTGGGTGTTTTCTCTTTCTAAATGTGGGTTGTTCCTAGTGAAATAACTACCAACATGACAATATGAAACTAGGTTTGGGTATAGTATAAATTATGCAGAATTGAATAGTGGGGTGTGATTTGAGAAATAAATACAAATTTGGACTGGAGCCTCTTCTGAGTTGTATTTAAACCATAAGACCACATTCTAAATTGTAATGACAGGGTCCCACAACCTGTGACTGCAAGAATAACATGACCTCTGGCAAAAGCATGCACAATAGAGTAGGGAAGAACTTGGATGTTATTGTCAAGAATGCTGCTGTCACTGAAATTGTGACACAGAGTCATCATTTGTTGGCCCTTTGGAATTCATTGTTTCCAAGACAATACTTGTTATGTAATGACAACTTCACAATAGGGACAACTAGATAAACTTATCCAGTCACACCAGGAGCAAAGAGTCAGGTTGCTCTGCCACTGTCATTGAATGAGTCAACTAGAAGGGCATATACTGGGGCTATTATGAAGGTAGAAACAAGATCTGACAACAGATAGATTCAAGATAAGTACATAAAAGATAACTAATTAAATAGAGAGATAAATGAATGAAGAAGCATGTAGTATACATGTTTTATATATACACAGGGGTGTACTGGTAAATGTTTAATTACAGTTCCCCAGAAAAGTACATGTTACACACTTTTAAGTTTGATCAGTATTATTTTAATTTTTTAATTTTTAACAAATGCTTTATTAACTTCTGGTTTACACCATTCATTTCCTCCAGATTTTGAGTTACAATTTTCCCCCATTTTTCCTCTACCCACCACCCCAGAATAGCAGTCCCACAAGATATCCCCTCATCCAATCTGCTCTCTCCCACATCTTCTCCTGTACCCGCTTCGACTTTACCATTAAGGGCAAGGTGAATCTCTGTTCTCCAATGCCTGCACATCTTATCTCCCAATTACATGCAACATAGTATTAATAATAATAATTATACATATTTGAAACATTTAATTTTAAGACCTCGATACATTCCCTTCCTCCCTTGTCACCCACTCCCTCTGGGAAGATAAGCAATTCAGTATGTATTGTACATGTATAGCTATGCAAAACATTACCATAGTAGATATATTGTAAACGACTGCTTATATTTCCCTCCCACCCATCCCACCCCCCACCTGGTCCATTCCCTACCTTGATCCTTGATGCTGGGTATATGATTCTTGGTTTTAATCCTAGGTCTTTTGCCCTGTGGAATATCACATTCCATGCCCTTCTATCCTCCAGTGTAGAAGCTGCCAGGTCCTGTGCTATTCTGATTGTGTTTCCACAATCTTGAAAATGTTTCTTCCTGGCTGCTTGTAGTATTTTCTCCTTGATCTGGGAATTCTGGAGCCTGGCTATAATATTCCTGGGAGTTTTCTTTTTGGGATCTTTTTCAGGAGGTGATGGGTGGATTCTTTCAACCTCTATTTCCCCCTCTGGGTCTAAAACATCGGGGCAATTTTCCTTGAGAATTTCTTGAAGGATGATTTCTAGGTTCTTTTTTTGATCATGGCTTTCAGGTAGTCCAATCATTTTAAAATTATCGCTCCTGGATCTATTTTCCAGGTCAGTGGTTTTTCCCATGAAATATTTCACATTGCCTTCTAATCTTTCATTTGTTTGGATCTGCTTAACAGCATCTTGATTTCTCATAAAGTCATTAGCTTCCATTTGCTCCAGTCTAACTCTGAAGGAATGAATCCCCTCAGTGAGCTTTTGAGATTCTTTTTCCATCTGGCAAATTCGGCTTTTTAAGGCATTCTTCTCCTCATTGCCCTTTTGAGCCTCCTTTGCCATTTAAGTTAGTCTATTTTTTTAAATTAAACAAATGCTTTATTAACTTCTGGTTTACATAATTCATTTCCGCCAGATTATGAGTTACATTTTTCCCCCATTTTTCCCCTACCCACCACCCCAGAATAGCAGTCCCACTAGATATCCCCTCATCCAATCTGCTCTCTCCCATATCTTTTCCCATACCCGCTTCGACTTTGCCATTAGGGCAAGGTGAATCGCTGGGCCCCAATGCCTGGACATCTTATGAAACATTTAATTTTAAAACTTCGATTTTCAGATCCATTCCCTTCCTCCCTTGTCACCCACTCCCTCTGAGAAGATAAGCAATTCAGTATGTGTTGTACATGTATAGCTATGCAAAACATTACCATAGTAGATATATTGTAAAAGACTGCTTATATTTCCCTCCCACCCGTTTCACCTCCCACCTGGTCCATTCCCTACTTTGATCCTGTCCCTCTTTGATAGTGGGTACTTCCAATCTCCCCCCCCCCGCCCCGAATGCCCTCCCCTCCATCATCCCCCCTCTCATCCTCCTTTCCCCTACTCAGGAGAGTGAGTGAGCATAAGATATTCCATTTTGTATGTATGTGATTCTCTCCTTGAGCCAACTTCAATGAGAATATGGTTTTGCCTTTTTGCCTTCCTGTTCTTCCCCTCCCCTTCAACTACTTCCCCTTGCCTCTTCTACATGAGATAGTTTAACCTACCCTGTCTCTCTCCATCTACTCTTGCCACTTTCCTCTCCCACCTCTGGACTTCACCCCTTCGGAATCATCCCTTCCTTGGGGAGGCTAGGTGGCACAGCGAGCAGAGAGCTGGGCCTGGAGTCAGAGGAACCCGAGCTCGGATCCGGCCCCAGACACCCAACACACAAACAAAAACCTAGCCGCGTGACCCCGGGCAAGTCACCCAACCCCAATTGCCCTCCAAAAAAAAAAGAGTCATCCCTTCCCATCAAATTCAACCTGTGCCCTCTATCCATGTATACCTGTGAACATATGCCATGTACCCTTCTTCAATTATTTTCATAATGAGAGAGGTTTCATCAAACACAGTTATTGTTTTCCCATGTAGGAATGTAAATAGTTCAACTTTGATAAGTTCCTTTTGATTTCTTTGCCTTGATTACCTTCTCAAGCATCTCTTGCTTCTTGCGTCTGAATGTCAAATTTTCTATTCAACTCTGGTTTTTTCATCAAGAATGCTTGAAAGTCCTCTATTCCACTGAATGACCATATTTTCCCCTGAAACAAGATACTCAGTTTTGCTGGTAGGTGACCCTTGGGTTCATTCCCAGCTCTTTTGCCCTCTGGAATATCATGTTCCATGCCCTTCTATCCCTCAGTGTAGAAGCTGCCAGGTCCTGTGCCATTCTGATTGTGTTTCCACAATATTGAAATTGTTTCTTCCTGGCTGCTTGTACTATTTTCTCCTTGATCTGGGAGTTCTGGAACCTGGCTATAATATTCCTAGGAGTTTTCTTTTTGGAATCTTTTTCAGGAGGTGATCTGTGGATTCTTTCAACCTCTATTTTGCCCTCTGGATCTAAAACATCAGGGCAGTTTTCCTTGAGAATTTCTTGAAGGGGTGATTTCTAGGTTCTTTCTTTGATCATGGCTTTCAGGTAGTCCAATAATTTTTAAATTGTCTCTCCTGGATCTATTTTCCAGGTCAGTGGTTTTTTCCATGAGATATTTCACATTGCCTTCTATTCTTTCATTTGTTTGGATCTGTTTAATAGTATCTTGATTTCTCATAAAGTCACTAGCTTCCATTTGCTCCAGTCTAACTCTGAAGGAATGAATCTCCTCAGTGAGCTTTTAAGATTCTTTTTCCATCTGGCAAATTCAACTTTTTAAGGCATTCTTGTCATTGCCTTTCTGAGCCTCTTTTGCCATTTGAGTTAGTCTATTTTTTAAGGTGTTATTTTCCTCAGTCAGGCTGTTGACTGTCATTTCATACTTTTCTTGAATCTTTTTCATTTCTCTTCTCAAATTTTCCCCCACTTCTCTTATCTGCTTCTTAAGGTCCTCTATGGCCTGTAGCTAGCTTGTATTTTCATTTGGGGCTTTTGGTGCAGGAGTTCTGACCTCACAGTCCTCCTCCATGCTTTGAGCCTCTTTGCCCCTAAAATAGGAGTCCAATGTTGAACTTTTCTGTTTATTTTGTTTCATTTGCCTAGGCATGTTGCCACTTAATTACTTGATTTTTGGGGCTTGTTGCTACAGTAGGACTCTGCCACCAGACAGGGGAGCTTCCGCCCAAACATGGGGTCTTCACAACTTCCGCCAGTTGGGTGGCCTCTGTAAAGCCTCCACCCACTCTGGAAAGTTGGATACCCTCCCCAAACTTCCCCCCCCAGACCACAATCCAGATCCAGGCAGTTTAAAGCAAGAGCAATTAACCCCCAGACTGATTGCTGGATCTCCCTACAGTTCGCAGACCAGGAGCTAGAGCCACTACTGAAGCTGCAAAATGGCTTCTGTGCCACTGTTTCTTCAGCAGCTTTTCGACCCCAGGGGAGGCAGCCCTGCGTTCCCCAAATACTGGTCCCAAAGTCCATAGGGCACTAACCTCTCACTTTGTCCTAGGCATATCTGTGCTGATAATTCTGGAATCGCCACAACTGCTGGTGTTCTGGGGTCCCTCCAGCTGGCTGAAGGTCTGGCCGCCCTGGGGCTAAAACCGGGGACCTGGGCTCAGCTCTGCACGCTGCGCTGTAGGTTCCCAGTGTGCTGTGCTGCCTGCTCTCAGAGCGCTGTGCTGGCCACTCCCTGCAGGGCTGCTGGGCTGTCCTCAGCAGGAGGTTAGCTTCTCTGTGATGTTCTGTGCGTGCTGTGGCTCTGGAAGTTGTTTGGAGTCCCCTTTCACATTATTTGAAATTTGTGTGGGGCAGAGCACATTGGAAATGCTGTTTCTACTCCACCATCTTGGCTCCACCCCCTAGTCTATTTTTTTAAGGTGTTATTTTCCTCAGTCAGGCTGTTGACTCTCATTTCATACTTTTCTTGCATCCTTCTCATTTTTCTTCTCAATTTTTCCTCCACATCTCTTATTTCATTTTTTAAAATCCTTCTTAATGTCCTCTATGGCCTGTAACCCACTCATATTTTCATTTGGGGCTTTTGGTGCAGGATTTCTGACCTCACAGTCCTCCTCCTGTTCCATGCTTCAATCCTCTTTGCCCCCAAAATAGGAGTCTAATGTTGCATTTTTTTGTTTATTTTATTTCCTTTGCCTAGGCATGTTGTCACTTAATTACTTGATTTTTGGGCTTATTGCTACAGTAGGCCTCTGCCACCAGACAGGGGAGCTTCTGTCCCAAACATTGGGGTCTTCACAACTTCCAGAGGTATTGATTGGGTGGCCTCTGTGGAGTCTCCACACTCTCTGGCAAGCTGGATACCACCCCCCCCCCCAAGACCTCTACCCCAGACCACAATCCAGATTCAGGGAGGTTAAAGCAAGAGCGATTAACCCCCAAGGCTGATCGCTGGATCTCCCTACAGTTTGCAGGCCAGGACCTGAAGCTGCCACTGAAGCTGCAAAATGGCGTTTGTGCTGTGCCTCCTCAGCCATTTCTTGCCCCCATGGAAAGAAGCCTGACGTGTTCCCCAAATACTGGTCCCAAAGTCCATAGAGCACTAACCACTCACTTTGTCCTAGGCATGTCTGTGTTGATAATTCTGGAATTGCCATAGCTGCTGGTGTTCTGGGGTCCCTCCAGCCAGCTGCTGGCCCTGCCACCCTGGGGATAAATCCTCAGCTCAAGTGGACCTGGGCTTGGCTCCCAGAGTGCTGTGCTGTCGGCTCCCAGAGCACTGCGCTGGCTGCTCCCTGCAGGGCTGCTGGGCTGTCCTCAGCGGGAGGTTAGCTTCTCTGTGTTACTCTGTGGGTACTGGAGCTCCAGAAGTTGTTCTGAGTCCTCTTTTAAAGTTCTGAGTCCTGCTTTTGAAGTGGTGTGGGAGAAAGCACCTTGGAAGTGCTTTTTCTACTCCACCATCTTGGCTCCACCCTTCCTTTAATCTGTATTATTAAACATTTTCTCCATCACTTTCAACCTAGATAACCAAGAAAACAGTAAATCAAGCCCTGATTTGTAAGATTTGCCAATTTCTGAGGCATAATTTTCCTTACAGAAAATTTAACCATTTGCTCTTGACCATTGACTCTCAAGATTTGGTTTGAGCTGGTCCTGGTACCCCTGGAAAGGAAAAGGTACCTTGAAGACCATCTAATTAATCCAACACCAATTTCACTTATGAGGAAATTGAAGTCCAGAGAGGAAAGTGACTTCCCTTAGGCCACAAAAGTGGTATCTACTAGGATTTGGACTCAGATCCTTTGAATACAGTACTTTGTCTAGTAGATTTCTATTTCCCTTTATATGTCTCTCTTCTGTTTTTTCCCACCCCTTGCTCCTCAGATTAACTGTCATTTTGTCCTAATTATGGTATCACATGAAGTTAGAGGTGGGAGAAATCTGATCTTTTGGGTTGATTACCTAGTTCAGCCCTCCCATTTTACAGATGGAACTGAGGTCCAGAAAAAAGAAGCATTTTGCTCAAGGTCATATGATTAGTTTGAGAACCAGGAGAACTAGAGTCTGGGTCTCCTGACTCCCAGTCCAGTATGCTCCCTCCTCCTCTTCCTCCTCCTCCTCCTCTTCCTACAATTCCCAATATTTCTTAGGATGAGGACAGGGATGTGCTCACAAATGTTTAACTTGCTTTCTGGAAAAATATATGTATTCAGGGCTACTTTTAAATTTAATCTGTACTGGGTGGAGCCAAGATGGCGGAGTAGAAACAGCACCTCCAAGGCTCTCTCCCTGCAGATTACCTCCAAACTATGTAAAAGGGGACTCTGAACAACTTCTGGATCCCCAGCACACAAAGAATGACACAGAGAAGCTAACCTCCTGCTGAGAACAGCCCAGCAGCCCTGCAGGGAGAGCCAGCACAGTGCTCTGGGAGCAGGCAGCACAGCGCGCACCACGCGGAGAGCTGAGCCTAGGTCCCGCAGTTTTAGCCCCAGGGTAGCAGGGCCAACAGCCTGCTGGAGGGACCCCAGAACATCAGCAGCTGTGGCGATTCCAGAATGGTCAACACAACCATGCCTAGGACAAAGTGAGAGGTTAGTGCCCTATGGACTTTGGGACCAGTATTTGGGGAATACGTCAGCTTCCTCCCCTGGGGGCTAGAAGCCACTGAGGAGACACACCATTTTGCAGTTTTCAGTGGCGGTTCCAGCTCCTGGCCTGCGACCTGTAGGGAGATCCAGCGATCAGTCTTGGGGGGTAATCGCTCTTGCTTTAACCTCCCTGGATCTGGATTGTGATCTGGGGGGGGGGGGGGTCGTGGGGTGGGTTTCCAGCTTGCCAGAAATAGAAGTTGCCCCCCCCACATGTTCGGGACAAAACTCCCCTGTCTGGTGGCAGAGTTCTACTGTGGCAACAAGCCCAAAAGTCAAGTTATTAAGTGGCATCAAGCCAAGGCAAAGGAAACAAAATAAACAGAAAAATGAAACATTAGACTCCTATTTTGGGGGCAAAGAGGATCGAAGCATGGAACAGGAGGAGGACTGTGGGGTCAGAAATCCTGCTCCAAAAACCCCAAAGGAAAATATGAGCGGGTTACAGGCCATAGAGGACCTTAAGAAGGACTTTAAAAATCAAATAAGAGAAATGGAGGAAAAATTGGGAAGAGAAATAAGGATGCAGGAAAAGTATGAAATGAGAGTCAACAGCCTGACTGAGGAAAATAACACCTTAAAATATAGACTAACTCAAATGGCAAAGGAGGCTCAAAAGAGCAATGAGGATAATGCCTTAAAAAGCCGACTTTGCCAGATGGAAAATGAATCTCAAAAGCTTACTGAGGAGATTCATTCCTTCAGAGTTAGACTGGAGCAAATGGAAGCTAGTGACTTTATGAGAAATCAAGATGCTGTTAAGCAGATCAAAACAAATGAAAGAATAGAAGGCAATGTGAAATATCTCATGGGAAAAACCACTGACCTGGAAAAAGTTGAACTGTGACTAATGAAACTTTTCTTAGTATGAAAATAATGGAAGAAGGGTATATAGTTACATGAATACATATGTGAATGTGTGCATATATGTTTACAATTATACATGGATAGAGGGCATAGGTTGAATTTGTTGGGAAGGGATGATGCCTAAGGGGTGAAATTATGAGGTGAGAGAGGAAAGTGGCAAGAGGAGATGGGGAGAGACAGGGTAGGGTAAGCTATCTCATGTAGAAGAAGCAAGGGGAAATGGCTGCAGAGGAGGGGAAGAATAGGAAGGCAAAAAGGCAAAACCACATTGTCATTGAATTTGGTTCAGGGAGAGAATGACACACATACTAAATGGGATATCTCAACCTGCAGCAGAATAGGGGGAAGGGGGATGAGAGGAGGGATGATGGATGGGAGGGCATCCTTGGGGGGAGGGGAGGTTGGAAGTACCCACTATAGAAGAGGGACAGGATTATGTAGGGAATGGACCAGGAGGGGGGTGGGATGAGTGGGAGGGAATTATAAGCAGCCTTGTACAATATATCTACTATGGTGATGTTTTGCATAGTTATACATGTGCAACACATACTGAATTGCTTATCTTCCCAGAGGGAATGGGTGAAAAGGGAGGAAGGGAATGGATCTGAAATTCGAGGTCTTAAAATTAAATGTTTCAAATATATGTAATTGGGAGGTAAGATGTACAGGCATCGGGGCACAGAGATTCACCTTGCTCTAATGGAAAAGTCGAAGGGGGTAAGGGAGAAGATATGGGAGAGAGCAGGATGGAGGAAGTGATATCTTGTGGGACTGCTATTCTGGGAGGGTGGGTAGGGGAAAAACGGGGGGAAAAATTGTAACTCAAATTCTGGTGGAAATGAATGATGTAAAACAGAAGTTAATAAAGCATTTGTTTAAATAAAAAACTTTAATCTGTACCATTAACATTTTCTCTGTCACTTTATCTTAAGTCTATGCAATCAACAAAATAATGAATCAAGCCCCTGATTTGCAGCATCTACCTATTTCAGGTGTTTTCAGCTTAGTCTAAATATTTAACAGTTGGCTTTTGGGAGCCAGATTTGAGCTGCCTGTAGCACTTCCTTGGATGAGGACTTTCTTTTAGCATGAAAGATTTTTAAAGACCCCAACATGAGAAAAAGTGTCAGTTTCAGAGCACCTTGACAACAAAAGCAACATAATGGAGAGTCAATTTTGATGAAACTCAGTGGAGGCAAATATAAAGTCTTACATTTGTGCTGAAGGACTTGCAGTTCATTCCATTAAAGGACTGCTTGAAGGAGCTGGGTGGGGTGGGGTGTTAAATTGGAGAAGAGAAGACTTGGGGGAGATGTGATAGTTGACTTCAGGTATTCTGATAGATATCATATGGAAGAGAAAATAGATTTGTTTTGTTTGACCTCAGAAGGAAGAAATGGGAGCAGCAGAGGCATTGGTGATGAAGAGATAAGGCAAGCTTCATATCAGGGAAAATGAATGATTAGAATGACCTAAAAGTGGAAGGCGCTGCTTTCTTCCTTCATTCAGAGCTTGTATGATCACTTGTCAGGTATGTTGGGGACAGGATTCTTGTTCAGTTATGGTTTGGACTATATGAACTCTGAGATTTCATCTGGCTCTGAAGTTCTTCGATTTGGTGGGTATGATCAGTCCTTCTTCTGGTCCTGTTTATTGGCAGTGGCAAGACAGGAGCTGTCTCAGCATTTGAGATGGTGGCAAGGTTTGAGGCATCCTTGAGAAAGCTATCGTTCTATGAATGTCCAAAGATAGAAGAAATTAGAAAGGAAGAGATCTAGGGTGGAGGAGAATTTCTTTTTTTTTTAAACAAATGCTTTATTAACTTCTGTTTTACATCATTCATTTCCGCCAGATTTTGAGTTACAATCATTTTCCCCCCATTATTCCCCTACCCAACCTCCCAGAATAGTAGTCCCACAAGATATCGCTTCCTCCAATCTGCTCTCTCCCATACCTTCTCCCATACCCCCATCGACTTTTCCATTAGAGGAAGGTGAATCTTTGTGTCCCAATGCCTGCACATCTTATCTCCCTATTACAAGCAAAAGAGTATTAATAATAGTATTTATATATATTTGAAACATTTAATGTTATGACCTCAAATTTCAGATCCATTTCCTTCCTCCCTTGTCACCCATTCCCTCTTGGGAGATAAGTAATTCAGTATATGTTGTACATGTCTAGCTATGCAAAACATTATCATAGTAGATATATTGTACAAGGCTGCTTATAATTCCCTCCCACTCATCCCACCCGCCACCTGGTCCATTCCCTACATGATCCTGTCCCTCTTCTATACTGGGTACTTCCAACCTCCCTCACCCCAAGGATGCCCTCCCAACCATCATCCCTCCTCTCATCCCCCTTCCCCCTATCCTGCTGCAAGTTGAGATATCCCATTTAGTGTGTATGTCATTTTCTTCCTGAACCAAATTCAGTGAGAATGTGGTTTTGCCTTTTTAGCCTTCCTTATTCTCCCCCTCCTTTGCAACCACTTCCCCTTGATTCTTCTACATGGGATAGTTTACCCTACCCTGTCTCTCCCCATCGCCTCTTGCCACTTTCCTCTCTCACCTCATAATTTCATCCCTTGAGTATTCTCCCTTCCCAACAAATTCAACCTATGCCCTCTATCCATATATAACTGTAACCATATACACACACATTCACATATGTATTCATATGACCACACCCCCTTCTTCCATTATTTTCATAGTGAGAAAGATATCATCAGTCACAGTTATTGCTTTCCATATAGGAATGTAAATAGTTCAACTTTGATAAGTTCCTTTTGATTTCTTTTCCCTGATTACCTTCTCAGGCATCTCTTGCTTCTTGTGTCTGGATGTCAAATTTTCTATTCAATTCTGGTTTTTTCCTCAAGAATGCTTGAAAGTCCTCTATTCCACTGAATGACCATATTTTCCCCTGAAACAAAATACTCAGTTTTGCTGGGTAGGTGACCCTTGGGTTCATTCCAGTTCTTTTGCCCTCTGGAATATCATATTCCATGCCCTTCTATCCCTCAGTGTAGAAGCTGCCAGGTCCTGGGCCATTCTGATTGTGTTTCCACAATATTGAAATTGTTTCTTCCTGGCTGCTTGGAGTATTTTCTCCTTGATCTGGGGATTCTGGAACCTGGCTATAATATTCCTGGGAGTTTTCTTTTTATCTGAATTGTTGTGGATCTAAAACATCAGGGCGTAATTTCCTTGAGAATTTCTTGAAGGGTGATTTCTAGGTTCTTTCTTTGATCATGGCTTTCAGGTAGTCCAATAATTTTTAAATTGTCTCTCCTGGATCTATTTTCCAGGTCAGTGGTTTTTCCCATGAGATATTTCACATTGCCTTCTAATCTTTCGTTTGTTTGGATCTGCTTAACAGCATCTTGATTTCTCATAAAGTCATTAGCTTCCATTTGCTCCAATCTAACTCTGAAGGAATGAATCTCCTCAGTGAACTTTTGAGATTCTTTTTCCATCTGGCAAATTTGACTTTTTAAGGCATTCTTCTTCTCATTGCCCTTTTGGGCCTCCTTTGCCATTTGAGTTAGTCTGTTTTTTAAGGTGTTGTTTTCCTCAGTCAGGCTGTTGACCCTCATTTCATACTTTTCCTGCATCCTTCTCATTTCTCTTTCCAATTTTTCCTCCACTTCTCTTATTTGATTTTTAAAGTCCTTCTTAAGGTCCTCTATGGCCTGCAACCCACTCATGTTTTCCCCTGGGGCTTTTGGAGCAGGACTTCTGACCTCACAGTCCTTTTCCAGCTCTATGCCCCCAAAATAGGAGTCTAGGGTTGCATTTTTCTGTTTCCTTTGCCTTGGCATGTTGCCACTTAATTGCTTGACTTTTGGGCTTGTTGCCACACTATGGCTTTAAGGCCAGCTAGAGGAATTTTCGTCCCGAACGTGTGGGGGGCAACTTCCGTTTCTGGCAAGCTGTAAACCCATCCACGACTTCCACCCTAGATCACAATCCAGATCCAGGGAGGTTAAAGCAAGAGCGATTACCCCCCAAGACTGATCGCTGGATCTCCCTACAATTTGCAGGCTGGGAGCTGGAGCTGCCTCTGAAAACTACAAAATGGCATGTCTCCTCAGAGAAGAAGAAGAAGAAGAAGAAGAAGAAGAAGAAGAAGAAGGAGAAGGAGAAGGAGAAGGAGAAGGAGAAGGAGAAGGAGAAGGAGAAGGAGAAGGAGAAGAGGAGGAGGAGGAGGAGGAGGAGGAGGAGGAGGAGAAGGAGGAGGAGGAGAAGGAGGAGGAGGAGAGGCACCCCAAGGCTCCAGGCTTTTCTTGCTGTGCCCAAGAGAGTAGAAGACAAGATGTGTTATCCCGAGACCGATATCTCTTTGTAAAGTAATTTATGGAGGTGGGGTGGAAAGAGAGTTTGTACTGGCTGAAATCAGACGAGAGACAGCTGGGGAAAGTAGAGATGAGCTGAGACCCCAAATGTGGTGGGACCAGATGAGGGTGAAACTAGCAGCTGTTATTGCAATGAGATAATTGCAATTCTAGCCCATTGCGTCCCTGGAGGAAGCTTCTCTTATCTTAAAACTGTCCAGCCGTCTTTCTTTTCAGATAGGTTGGAAGGAGATAGGGAGGGGAGAAAGGAAAAGGAGGAAGGGAAAGGGAAAAAAAAGCCCCTACCCAAGTTGCAACATTATTGTGGCCTGCTCTTTGAAGTTTTGCTATATTGTTTATTTGCATTTCTTATGCTCTTTGATTTTGGATTGACATGGCCATTAGCAATGAATTACTGTAGCCTCTAAGTTTGGGTAGCTAGGATGGTTATGATTGAGGTGTGAAATTAGGAGACTCAAGTTAATGTATAAGCAAGAAATGTTGCATTTTTGGTTAGTTTTGATTATATTCCAGATCTTAATTTCTAAAAACTATTAGACCTCAGGCCCCCTCAGTCACTGGTTAGCCAAGGGGGGTGAGGTCAGGGATGGATAAGGAGGACACTATTCATTGCTAGAGAACCATAGGGCCAGACAATATACAATTCCACCTCAACTAGCTAAGTAACGGACCACTCATATGACAGTCAGTCCTCACTGGAATAGTTGAGAGCTAGGGAATGAGGCGGGGGCTTATCGATTATCAAAGAGGAGACTTTAAACACCACAGCCAGCACCCATCCCTGGCCCCTCTGTCATGTTAACAATAAAATGGATTTTGAGGGAGTATGACTAGGAAGACAGCCATGTGATGAAGAAAATCTCATCCATCAGTCACTGGTTTGTGGGGAGTGGTGATACATTTAAAGTGACAATGAGACATTGAGTTAGAAGTGTCCCATAGGAAATCGATCTTTGAGATCAGGAGAGGCCAGGGAGAGACAAAATTAGGGTGTTAAAAAACTGGTAACCAGGAGGCTAAGGCAGAGAGTAAGAATGTGATGATTAAACTGAGTCAATTCAATCCAAAGGCATGTGCTTAAGTATTCACTGTGCTAGGGATAGATAAAAACGAAATATTCTCTCTCAGAGTTTATTTACATACTACTAGGGATGGAACTAGGGGAATATAGCAGGAATATGGATAGGTAGAACAATGTATAAACAAGAAATACAAAATAATTTCAAGGGGTGGGGCACAGAGAATGAACACGTGAGAGAATTAGGGAAGGTATCCTGTTGGATGTGTGCTTTGAAGGGAGCGAGGGATTGCCAAGAAAACCCCAGATGGGGTCACAAGGAGTCAGACATGAATGAAATGCCTGAATAACAAAGGGACTCTGCAATGAAGAAAGGAAGAAAAAGGACCAGGCTCTATACAAAGACCCAGAGGTGGAAGATAAAATATCCTTTATTAATAAGAGTGAGCAGTTTGCCCACATCAAAGGATGTGAAGAAGAGTAAAATGAACTGAAATTGTAAAGGTAGGGGCTACAGTGGAAAGAGCACTGGCTATGGAAGCAGAGGACCCAGGTTCAAATACTGCCTCATATTCTTACTAGCTGTGCGAACCTGGGCAAGTCACTTAACCTGTTTTCCTCAGTTTCCTCGACTGTAAAATGAGGAGCTTTGACTTAATGGCCTCTTAGGTTTTTCCAGCTCAAATCTAGTGACCCTGTGATGATGATGATGTTGTTGGATGGAATCAAGATGGTGGGTTATTATGGTGATAGGTAACTATGGAAACATTATGGAAACCTCTAATTATAGTTAGTGAGAATCTAGATAGTTGTTCCAATTTAAATTTTGACCCTTAGCTTGAGATCCAATCTTAATGAAATTCTGGAGTAGTAACCATGGTTACTTGTGATTTCCCCCTGATCCCCCCCTCCCTCATTGATACAACTGGGGAGTGAAGCTCTCAACAAATTAATTATATTGTACATGGATTGGACATGGCTGGGGTGTATGTATAGAACCCTCTAAACATTTATGGGGCTTTTCTGACTGCAATAATAAGCTCTGAAATTCTGTCTAATTGGTTTCAAGGTAGACCATAATGATAGACTTGCTCTTCTTTACAATCTATGGGTAGTTCAGTGTTACATGTTATAGATGGAAAAGAAGGCCCACAGAGGCTTTCAGCTTTCAGCAGGCCTCTTGGCAGTTCCCTGGTGGTTCAGACTTGGATTCTCCATCTGTGATTCTCTGTGCTCTGGTCCATATAGGGGTGGACCCCTTACTTTTCCCTCCTGTTGCTCATGCCCAGTCTCCAATGATGGTTTTGGGGATGCTTTATTTTTGTTCTGTTATAGCTTTATAAATAGAGTTTCAACTAACTACTTCTAATGCTTTTATGTTTAGTTTAAGTAAATTAGTTACCTAGCCCATCCCTGGTTACTTTCAGGCACCCTAGAACCCCATGAAGAAAGCTATGTTCTAATACTGTTTAAAATGGTTAAATGCTTTGGGGACTATATTCATTCTTGACTTGCTGTTTCACCTTAGGGACTAGCCAGGGATCATGGATTTGGAGCTGGAAGGGACCTTAGAGGCCATTGAATTCAGCCCCCTTATTTTACCAGTAAGGAAGCTGAGGCCCAGGTTAAGTGACTTGCCCAGGGACACAAAACTAGTAAGAGTCTGAGGCAGGATTTGAAACTGGGTCCTCTGATTCTACAGGGTTCTTTCATCTACCATGCAAAAAGGAACTGACTCTACTCATGATAAGCTTTGAAATGATCATATGGAATGTGTATGTACAGAAGCAGGGTGTATAGCCTTACCAATGACCGGGATCTCATATGTGTACATCATCTCTCCATGAGATGGGGAGCCTGGAGCAGGGAGCTTCCCTTACAAAGGTAAGGAATATAACAAGGAAGTGAAAGTGTCCAGTGCTGTGTAGGTATATTTGAGCTACACTTGGGGTTTCACTGATACAGGGCACTCCAGTGAGGAACCTATTACCAGCAAGGATCAACAGCTTTTCTTTAATTTGTAGTCTTAGAAAATTGCTTGTAAGTCAAGTGACTTGCTCAGGGTCACAAAACCTGTTGATGTCAGAGTCAGAACTTGAATCCAGGTTATCTTGACCCTGAGGCCACATCTCTATTGACTACACATTCTCTCTCTGTCTTTCTCTGTCTCTGTCTCTCTCTGTGTCTCTCTCTGCCTCTGTCTGTCTGTCTGTCTCTCGGACCTTGGGCATTACTTACCTATGTCTCCTGACCTCAGTTTCTTCATCTGCGAAATGAATATAATAATAAGAACCCCCTCCTCACAGGGCTATTTTAAGGATCAAATGAGGTAATGTATGCAAAGTGCTTGTAACACATAAAACTATGTATTTTTTGTTGTTCAGTCATGTCTGATTCTTCATGACCCCATTTGGGGATTTTTCAGCAAAGATACTTGTGGTTTCCCATTTCCTTCTCCAGCTCATTTGACAGATGAGGAAACTGAGGCAAAGAGGGTTAAGTGACTTGCCCAGGGTCACACAGTAGCTGATGTCAGAGACTGGATATGAACTCAGGTCTTCCTGACTCCAGGTCCAGCACTGTATCCACTTAGCCACCTAACTGCCCCAAATAGTACATACATGCTAGCTATTAATCATCATATATTATCATATATATGTATATACACACATAAATCATATATATGTATATATGCATATGTTTATAAGTGTTCATATGGAATGGTATTTTTAAGTATATACGTATATGTATATATACACATGCACATATGTGTTTATGTATGTATATATTTGTATATATGTGTGTTTACACAAACATGCACGCATATGGAATTCCTACATGAGGAAACTCCCTTTACCAATGCAGGTCAGGACTTTCTCTCCATTTCAAAAGTCTTTGGCTAACCCTTCAGGCCTCCAACCCTGTTCTTCCTCATTGTGATCTCCATTCTTTCTTCTTACAGAACTGACCAGAATTTTGAGAAACACAGTTTAGGTGACTTGCTGAGGGAAACACAGGCAGGGAGAAGACTTGAACCCAGGTCTAGGGTCCAAGGGCAGCTCTCTTTCCACCACGGTGCTGGGGCGTCTCCCTGTTTTTGAATCAGCCCCTCTATCCACTTTGCCAAGTCACCTTTGTATATGGATGTACTAAGACATGCAAACATTGACCAATCTGGGTAAAGTGTCACAACAGAAGTCTACATGTGTTGTAAGCATATGTTGTTTAACACAATGATACTTGAATTCAGTTCTTGCAATCACAGGGGTGATTGATCTGAACTCCCAGATGACTAACTGAACTGTTCTTAATCAAGTCTTGACCTGAGAGGCTGTGCAGTCCTACTGTCTCAGGGCTAACCACTGTTCTAGAAGACAGCTGGCTACTTCACTGTACTTCATTCAGGCCTGGAGAGATGGGGGCGGGACTTTCTTTGTCAAGAAAATTTTCTTCCAATCAGGAAAACCATCCCAGAACTGGACAGAGACTTTATGTAGAAGGAGGTCATTTTGTCATGGGAAAAGCTGAATCATCATCATCATCCTCACCATCATCATATCAGCCTGGGGCCATTGGAGGCTTCCTGGAGAAAGCTCTTTCAGGAGTGGTAAAGCCTCTCAGTGTGAGAGTCAAGCACTCAGTGGCAGCAGCTGGAGAGGATGCCACTGGAAGAGATTTTAATGACCAGGTTACAGGCACATTCCCAGGAGACTTTGGTCAGGTCAGGGACACCGCTCTTTACAATTCTGGAGCACTATGAGTAAGAAAAAGTAAAGGTCCTTCTGAGAGTAGACAGGAAAAGTCACAGTGGAGTTAAACAAAATAGCGTATTTTGAGATCAGTGAAAAAAGGTTGAAATAATAGCAAATACATAGCACTTTAAAGGCTGCAAAGAGCTTTGTATACGTAATCTCACTTGATCCTCACAACAACCCTGTGAAGTAGGTGTGATTACTGTCCCTATTACATAAATGAGGAAACTGAGGCCAAGAGAAATTGTGACTTTCCCAGGGTCACATAAAAAGTGTCTGGGGGCAGGATTTGAACTCAAGACCAGTACTCTATCCATTATGTCATCTAGCTAGCTGCCTCGTGTCTCTGTATAAGATGCTTCCATCTATATCTGTGTCCCATAGTTGAACAGGTATAAAACTTCTTGCTGATGTCAAAAGTGAAAGATGTTATAGGCTTATCTGAGAAAGGAGTAAGGGGCCTGAGGTTAGTGGGGTTGGGAGGTGAGTGGGTGGGCTGACAGTCTCCCAGGATTTCTAGGACATATTTATTTATTTTATTTTATTTTATTTTTTGCTTTTTGGAGAGCAATTGGGCTTAAGTGCCTTGCCCAAGGTCACACAGCTGGTTTTTGTGTTAAGTATCTGAGGCCGAATTTGAACTCAGGTTGTTCTGACTTCAGGGCTGGTGTTCTATTCACTGCCCACCTAGCTGACATATTTAAAGGGGCCAAGAAGGTTCCTCAGGGCTGGTCTTTTTTATTTTGGTGGTAGGGTGGGTGGGTGAGAAACTGGTCTAGGTGTAGTGAGCTAGGGGGCTACATTTTGTGTTGGGTGTTTGGGAGGAATGTGTGTTCTTTAGAGTGCAATGAGCCATCCAGTGCTTTGGAAGGAAGAGTAAATCATCATGGATAGTCTGAAAAGAGGCTTCATTTTCTTGGGTCTTAGGAAGAATAAGTAGGTAAGCCATGAGAGAGAAGAGATTCAGGAAGAATGCATGGTTAAGTGGGTAGGATGCTGAATGCTAGGCCTGCCAAGCTTCCATTTTGGATGTGGGAGAGACTGAACCTCGGGGTAATGAGGTGATCTGGGTCCTAAGCTGCCTGGGTCCTCTGCTTCCAGCGCATTGAGCTGCAAGGAAAAGCTATTAATTACCTTGGGATTTATAACAGTGATTAAGATTTACAAAGTTGGAGATCCACTTTCCATAAATTTTCTCTTTGGTCTTCATTACAATCCTGTGAGGCAGAACAACAGGTGTAAGCTCCCTGCTTTACAAATAAGGAAACGGATGCCCCCAGAGATGCTACAACTTGTCCATGGTCACAGAAGGAGTGAGTATAGAGGGTAGAATTTGAACCTAGGGCTCCTCTGACTCCAGCTTCAGCATACTTCCCACTTGCCACACTGGCCCTAAAGACTGTATGCTGACCCTATCTAAAGTTAAAAAAAATTGTGAACATCAAAGTAGTCTGCATTGACTGGAAAATAAATGATGATTAAGACTTTCATGAATTCAGTAGTGTCTTTTAAATGAATTTGTATTTTATCACTCACAAATATATCTGTTTGTTTCCCCCTGGCTGGAAGTACAGCAACCACCCATGGGCCCAATCCCAATGCTGCTCATCCTAGAAGCTTTAAGCTTTTGAATTGTCCGAACTGGGCTAGGTTAGCCTTTCTTAGGCAGCCAGATGGCCCTTTACTCCCAGGGGCTCACCATACTGGTGCCAGACTTAATGGGGACACACACTATTGCCTTTTGCCCTACTGAACCTCAGAACTTAAGCCATCAGGGGCAGCTAGGTGGTGCAGTGAATAGAGCACCAGCCCTGAAGTCAGGAGGACCTGAGTTCAAATCCAGCCTCAGTCACTAAACACAAAACTAGCCATGTGACCTTGGGTAAGTCACTTAACCCCAATTGCCCTACCTTCCCCCTCCAAAAAAGAAAAAAAAAAAGAACTTAAGCCATCCACCAGCCTCAACCTACTCAACAGTAGAGATTGTAGGTGTGTGTTCCCTCCTCCCTCACATACCTTTTGGTTTTTATTTTCTTAATTCAATTTTATTTTATTTTTAGATCAGCATTCTCCCCCTCTCCTTCCCTCTCCACCTGTCCCCTATTGCAAAAGCAAGAAAAACAATACCCCAGTTAAAAACAAATGTCCACATTGGCCAGGCTACATATGATTTCAAATGTTCGATTAAAATTATTTTTTAAAGATTAGCACTGAGTATCAATACTACTGGATCATTAGAAACTATCAACATTTGAGTTAATTAAGTTTACTATATAAAGTATCAAATATCTCATTTATTCCTTCTTAGTCCTTATCAGGATTTGTTGTTTGTTCATTCATTTTCCTTGGCTTTTTCTTCTATATGGTCGCAGTTATTATGCATTTTACTCTTGGGCTCTGGTTTTTTTTTTCCACTTTGCATTTTTTCACATGGGTCTTTCCAACTCTTTCTTTGTATACATGTTATCTCTAAGTCTTGGTTGGATTGTAATATTCTGACACATGAATCCATCACAATTGATTTAACTACCCCCTTATGGTTGGACATGATTTCCGGTTTTTCTATTACATATATGCTGGTATCTCTCTGACGTATATTTAAAAAAAACTAATACATAAATATTTTAAGCTTATTTATTCAGTCTACAGAAGGCATGTTTGCTTATTTATGAGACTGAGTTATCGAATGGGATATCAGCTAGAACCAGTTCATAGCTTTCACAGATTAGAAGTATGGTTGAAGTGATAAAATGTCAGCCTTAGACTTGGATCCATATCCACGTTGTGGCTGCAGTTAGATTTTAAATAACAAGTACAAAAAAATTTATTTTCACAGACATATAGTGAAGGGAAAGTCATCATCAGATAACCTTTATCAGAAAATTCTGGGCGCCTAGTACCAACTTGTAGCCACAAATTGGGCAGATAGTCTTGTGTGGAGATTTATTTTAAAGGATTATGCCATGAGAGTTTCAATGAAGCACGAATAAAGAATTGGAAATATAAAAATTTTACGTGTATTATTTATATATGTTATATTGAAAGTAAGTAATGATCAAAATGTCAATGCTTGGTGCATGTAGGACTTTGCAGATGCCTCATCAATAATTCTTCTACCCTCTAAGATACTGCAGTGGACAGATTAGACATTATTCGCATAAGAGAAAGAGCATGGGAAGAGTCAGGTGACTTGTATTCAAATCCCCATTGCCAGCTCTGTTATCTCAGGCATGTTACCCAACCTCTATGAGTCTCAGTTATCTCATATGTAAAATAAAAATAACAATAGTCTTAGCACACAGGGTTGTTGGGAGAGTGAAAAAGAGAATGTATTTAGAGTACTTTGTGAACCTTTAGTCCTATGTAAGCAATGGCTACTATCCATAAGCTCCTACTCCATTAGTAGGATGGAGGGGTACATGTTAGTGCCCGAGGACCTTCTCCAGGCTGCCCTATGGACAAGATGTCTTCACCTCCAGCATCCCAGGGGCCTCTGTGGGCTTCCTATTCTTCAGCCTGCTCCTGCCTTGCTGTGAGATGGCATCCTTGGATCTCCTAAGATGAAACCTCTTCATCTGCCTCAGGAGAGAAGCTTGAATCTCCTGTCTTCTTCTTCAAACTCTCCAACCACTGCTACTCTGCATGGACTCACTTCATTAGTTAGAATGTTTCCATCTCCTTACATTCACCCCATCGCAGTGATCCTGAACTTCTGAATGCTTATGTACAAATTCAGTTCCCCATCCTTATTTTACTGCTCACCTACAGGTACCTTCCTTAACTCTACCCCCTTTTGTATGCCTCACTCCCTTCCACTGTGCCCTCTGGAATGCTTATTCCATAATTCAGGAACTTCCCTTTAAATAAAGGCATCTCTTTTTTTCTCACTCCTTCTATCTTCTGACCCTCACTGACATATGACTCCCTCTTGATGACACTGCTTCCCTTACTAACCTTTCCAGCACTGGCTAAAATGTTCTTATTTTCTACAATTTATGTTGTATGCCTTATTTCTTTTCAAGCCTCTATGGCACCCCTCCACAAAAAAAAAAAAACAAAACAAAAAAAACAAGACCAGGTATTCAGACCTTCCCCTTCTCCCCTCTACTTCATCTCACATAACTAAGACAGCACCTTCCACTGTCTCCTTCACTCTGGCCTCAGATGAAGGCAAACTTCTCTTCGTGTTGTCTTAATTCTGTCCTTTCCCAGCTTTTCCAGCAAATTGTTCTCACTATTGTCCTTATCCTCTCTTTTTATCTTAAGGCTTTCCCTATGTAGTGGTTTACTTATCTGTGTACATGTTATTTTTCTCTAAATAGAGTACAAGCTCCTGAGAGGCAGGGGCTATTTGATTTTTACCTGTGAATTCCTAATGCCTAAGAATGACTTGCAGAAGGAAGGTATTTACTCAGTGCTTGCTGAATGAAGGGCAGACTTATATTCCTTCCCTATGAAATGAAGAGATTAGACTCAGTGGCCTCTGAGATTCCTTTTAGCTCTAAATAGAAGATCCTGTGATCTTTTGATTCAGAACTCCTGTCCATAGAAAAGAAATAACGATTGTGACAATGAAAAGATAAAGACCAGAATTCTGGGATTTTTAAGAAGTAAAGCTCTGATTAGATTTCTAGAAGATTTTTTGAAAATATATAGTGTGATAAACCTTGTTAACCTAGATCCCACTAATTTGGTAACCAGACAATTTATACTCAGACTTGACTGAAATTTACTTTTGCTCTCTGGGAAAAAGGAAAAAGTTTTCTTAAGTAATTAAGGAAATATAAGAAGAATTGGTGATTGCATAAATGTAGGGAATTCCTTCCATTGTCGGTCCTTCTAAGGTTGTGCAGGAGTCTCACTAGGTGTGATATGAGAATTTGACTGTTATGTTATTACAGGGAAAAAATTTATAAATAATTTGAATATAAATTTTGTCTAGTATAAATTTTACTTACCCAGTAGGTGATAAACACAGTATTCACAAAATAAAGTTTATTATATGTGGAAGATGCTTTATTATATTATTTAGAAAAGTTATTAATTAATATACTGTTTAAATCTAATGTTATATGACTAAAGATTGCTTGAATCCAGAATGTTGCCCTGACCTCAGTAACATTCCAGGAATGCCAGAGATGACAGCAAGAGATTTAGGGCACCCCAGGTCCTGGATCCACCTAAAACACTAATGTTTTGGGTCTCCTCACTCAGGTCTTGTTTTGGATCCACCCAAGGATATATTTTGGTTTCCCTTTGTGTTTCGGTTTCACCCAAATTTTAATGAATGTATATATTCATTGCTACCCATCTGAAATAACCTTGCTTTCAAACTGACTTTTCTACAAAATTGTTTAATTGTGTACATGCTGTTTGTGTGCTGGTACCCTTGTCTAAATCCTACATAACAGAAACCTTCCAGAGCCTGGACAAGACGGAGCTACATCCTTTCCAGCTTGCTCTTTACCAAACGACCTAATAAATTTCTTTCTAAAATCATTTCAGTTTTGGTGGTTTGTTCTCATGAATAGCATACACATACTAATCTCAAAACGTATCATAACTTTAAATAAACAAAAACAGTATCTCATGGGGGTAGCTAAGTGGCACAGTACATAGAGCATTGGCCCTGAAGTCAGGAGGAGCTGAGTTCAAATCCTGCTCAGATACTAGCTGTGTGACCCCGAGCAACTCACTTAACCCTAATTGTCTTGAAAAAACAAACCCCCAAAATGAAATAGCATCTCGTATTGAAAGGAAAACTGTGTATGCATGAGTCTCTAGGGCTCTGGACATGTTGCCACCTTCAGTGTTCAATATGCTGTAGTTTTTCGGGGCACACTTTTTTTTTTCTATGAGCAAAAAATGTTTGAGTCATTGACCTGGCAGATAAGTCTTAGGGAGTTATATGAGACTCAGAAAGGTTAAATGGTTGTTTTCCCAGGATAAGGTTCAGAGCCAGGAAAGGTCAGAGGCAAGATCTGAACCTAGTGTTCAGGACTCCAGCCCTTTCTATTCCTATCTATCCCTCTTTCCCAAATAAACAAAAGATAGGAATAGTTGTATAAGGCAAAGATAAACGTACTTAAGAAAACAGCCTGTTTTCAAATCCATAGCAATAGCTATCTTCATACTGACAAATCTGTGTCAATTAAAGATAATCCCCATTTATTCCATAATGCACATCCGGCAGGATCCCCAATCCACAACTGGCTTTGTTTGCTATTGGTTTCCTTGTGCCCCCTATGGTCCTGGGAGAATCAAACTTCCATTTAAAAATTACTTGTGAGCGTGTAGAAAGGATCTACCTGGGAGCTCAGAGATCACACAGGGGAGAGAAGAAAAACAGCCCTTAGTCACAGTGTATTATTAATATTAACCATATTATTCTCACTCTGATATCAAGTAAGGTATAAACCATATTGTTATCACTCTGATATCAAGTAAGGTATAAAAGATATGCACACTCACCAGAGGTGTCGCCACCATCATTGAGAATGGCCAGCATAGAGTCCAAAGGAAGAGGGATTCCCTGCTGTTGGTGAAGTTCTCCAGATGCTCCTGTGGGAGTGGGTGGGACATTGTTCTGGTTGCAGTGAGGCTTGGAATATTACAGAACCTCTTAAATGAGAGTCTTAATCACTTTTTTTTTGGCTTAACCATGCACATCTTAATAGCTAAGTAGATGAAGAATACCAGTTGTTCAAGCTGTGCAATGGACAGTGGAAGATGGACAATTATTAGAACATATATCTTAGAAAACATACAGGCATAAAGATGGAAAAAACAGCATAAAGGATGTCATCTGAGGGATATGAGTGGAAAAAAGATGGGCCATTTATGGAGGAGGAGGAAAAGCCAAGCCAAGGACAATCTGTGTTTTATGTTAGTATCCATGCACTGTTCAGAAGTATAAAATAAAGAAAGGTCCCAGAACAGTGGAGCTAGACCTCCTATGAAAAGTTGATGGGAAGATATGGCCAACAGTTGTACAGGATGGGTGGGCAAGGACAGGCTGGGATTTGCATCACTGGAGGGTGTGCCCACGTGGATGGGATCACAGATTGTTCACTGGACCTTGGGGTATCTGCCACTGGCTATCAGGCAGCTCCAGTGTGCCTGCCCTGTTTCATTAGGTTGTGCTTTAGTTGGTAACGGGAAAAGCAACCCCCGCCAGTTTTGTGTTGTGGATTGTTGGAGCATTGGACTTGGAGTCAAGAAGACCCAGGTCTGAATCTTTCCTTGGACCCTTAGTAGCTGTGTGACCCCAGGTCACACCTCACTTAACCAATGTTTGCCTTAGTTTCCTCATCTGTAAAATGGGTGTAATAAACTAATAATAAATAATAAAAATAAACTCCCACCTAGGGTTATCGTTGGGATAAAATAAAATAAGAATTATCAAGTGCTTAGCATAGTGTAGGCACTATATAAATATCATCATCATTATTAATAATATTATTAAATGAGGTAATGTATGTAAAATGCTTACAAATCTCAATGGGCTTTTTAAATGTCAGCTACTATTGTTGTTGCTGCTATTATTATTGTTGAAGAACCCTAAAAAACGAATGATCAGTGTTTCCTTAAACACTAGACCCAAGCATCTGACTCATACAATTGACCAAAAAAATGAGACCTAAATGGGACCCCAAAACAAAATTCAACAAAAGCCTTCCTTCAGCCGTTACATATGAATGTATGTATGTATGTATGTATGTATGTATGTATTTATCTCAACAAGCATTTAGGGTGGCCAGGTGGTACAGTGGATAGAATGCCAGTCTTGGAGTCAGGAATACTTATCTTCAAATCCGGCCTCAGACACTAGCTGTGTGACCCTGGTCAAGTCACTTTACCTCATCTGCCTCCGTTTCCCCATCTGTAAAATGAGATGAAGAAGGCAAACTGCTCTAGTATCTTTGCTGAGAAAACCCCAAACATGGTTAGGAAGAGTTGACCACAACAACAAGCTTTTAGTAAATGCCTACTATATTCTGGGCAACTAGGTTCTGGGTTACAAAGACACAAAATGGAATGATTGCTACCCTCAAGGGTATATAGTCATTCTATCTCTATTTGTGTATGTGTGTGTGTGGGGGGGGTAGGGGTCTGGATCTGTGATTTTTGAGCCCCCATCACAGAACTCCCTCCACCGATTCTAATCAGTATTTCATCTGCATCGAGACCCCCTTCAACGCGTTTCACTGAGAGTTTCCTGATTTTCTTATGGTCACACATCTAGTGTTTCAGAGAACAAACTTAATTGAACCCCATCTACTGTACCAAATGTGTCTATACATAGATGTCAGGAGCAACCAAGCACCTCTGGTTGTACAATGTCCTTTAGCAAGGGGCCAGAGCAGATGTCTTAGCAGAAGGGGCACAACTCTGTGGGAAGTGGTCCATGCTGTGCCTGCTCCCCACCCCATCTCTGCATCTGTCTTTGGGTATCTGATTCTGTGTCTCTCTGTGTGTATACGTGTTTGTCTATCCTTCTGTCCCATTCACTTGTTTATCTGTCTGCCTGCCTGCCTGTCTGTCTGTGTTTTTGAAGCCTACACCTGGAGGAGCACCAGTGAGTCTTCCTCGCTGTCACTTTGTCAGAGCCTAGCAAAGACAGAAGGAATTGTTTAGACCGTGGCTGCTTCTGTGATTTTTTTTTTCATTAAACCCATTAGGAGTAACTTTTACAAAATAAATGTGTACTATCCTTTGTTTTTGTCTTACCTGCACTTCTCAGTGTAGCTCAGGGAGAGGAATACATTTGTTAAAGTCAAGCACAATGAATTTAATAGGTTTTCTTCCAAACAAGAACTCCAGCCCTGAGCAGATGACAAGCTCCTCGCCCTTAGCAAGAGGAGTGGAGCCAGCTACCTGGGTGGTTAGCTCTGCATATGCCCCTGAGCCTTTCTACCTTTGGGGAACTTTGCTCTCAGAGAAGCAGGAACTGGTGATCCCCTGCCACCATCTGTTCCTTGGCAACTTGAGGGGTGCCCTGGTCACAGCTGGGGCTCCTTAGAAATGGGATTGATGGCAATTAGTCAACAGCACTTACTTGGGAAGCCACATTAACTCTTCAAACACCATGATAAATGGCTGCCTTTTTTTTTCTAGCACTAATAATAGGTGGAGAAAAGTAGTTGCTGTAGCTTGACTGAGTCTCCAGGAAGTTTTGCCTGGGGGGTGGAGCATTAGCAGTGAGGATGGGGTCTTCCTGGTATTGGAAGCTTCTTTGCTGCTCATCTCCAAGTAAGAAGGCGAGTGGGGACTGCTGGGGGCTTCACTAGGGTCCTGAGTGGCCACTTGCTTCTCCTCCCCATGGTGACCTTCTCTCCCACCTTTCCAGGGAAGGCAGCATTATTAATTAGCGCTCATTGACAGAAGTTAGCCAAGGGTAGTGATAGAGAATATCTTGAATTGAGGGAGAAATTTTAAAAGTGCTTTCGTACATTATCCTGGCATGACCTTACAATAGCAAAGGGACAACTAGGTAAGAGGGATCATCTCATTCCCATTTTATTGACTAGGAAACTGAGGCACAAAGAAATTAAGTGGCTTGTCCAAGATCTACCCAGGAAACTTGTAGCAGGCAGCCCAGGACTCAGAGACCTAGCAGGGAATGTGAGCGATGGAGGAATGAGAGGGGGAATCTGTTGAGTGAGCTGGTGGCTGATTGTTAAATTTTCACTGGGAGCAGTTATATCTTGGAAATAGTCAAAGGCTACAAATCTGAGCTTGGTTTATTGTTTTGTTGATGGCACTTAAGCTAGTGAAAAAGAAAATGTTCATAATTCAGATTAAATTTATAAGTGTGTCACGTATACTTTCCCCACTCTGGAAAATCAGCTATTAAATATTTAGCAGCATGTTGTTGTTCAGTCATTTCAGTCATATCTGACTCTTCAAGACCTCATTTGGGGTTTTCTTGGCAGAGATACAGGAGTGGTTTGTCATTTCCTTCTTCAGCTCATTTTACAGATGAGGAAACTAAGGAAAACAGGGTTAAGTGACTTGCCCAGGGTCATACAGATAATAAGTATCTGAGGCCAGATTTGAACTTAGGAAGATGGGTCTTCCTGACTCTAGGCCTGGCACTCTATCCACTGTGCCACCTAACTGCCCCATTAACAGCATATTGGGACTGTATATTGTATATTGGGATCTGCTAGAGAACTTGGGAGATGTTGCTAGGGTTGAGGGCTGCTTGTAGGCTTTATTTTCACACTCTGGTATTTGCGGATAGCATTCACCTCATGTACCAGTTTTGCTTCAGTCTGGTTAGTTTTTCCTTCTTCTGTTCTCTTCCCCACTTTCTGGACTCCCCAGGAATCTGGAATTCCTGAGCTTCAACCTCAGCTATTTGTTTGTCAAGTTTCTTCTGTTCTATGATGCCATTTGAAAAGATTCCTGAACTTGACCTGTATTTTTTCTTTGGTGGGGGGAAACAGAGGCACTTAATAGGCATTTATTGATGGATTAAATTGATCCTCTGTAGAGAACAAGCCTTCTAATTCCTTTGAGAAGTCCTTAGAACACTGAAATTCTTTCATCTTTTCTTCCTTCTTCCCTAATGTTCTTTGCTGGTAACCACCTACATTCTTACCTATCCTCTCTCAGGGCTGCCTTTTTCTCCAGGTCTTATCTAGTTCTGATGGATTACTAGTGGTAGTGGCATAAGGAGAGACTGGTTTGAAAGTGGCAAAGGAAGAGAAATATCTGCCAGTGAACCTAGTACTCTCGTGTTTAATACATCCCAAAACTGCAGTTACTGACTGGGGTAAGGGCTTATTACTTGACAAAAACTACAAGGAAAACTGGAAAGCTGCCTGAAAGATATAAGTTTGAAACCAACACCTCACACCATTATCAGTGTAAACTCTAAATGGATATATGACTTAAATATAAAAGTTCAAATCATTTATAAATTAGAGATATAAGGAAGAAATTATCTTTTAGATCTACAGATAGGATTAACAACTAAATAAGAGTTCATGACTAAACAAGCAATAGAGAGGATCACTGAAGTAAAAATGGATGATTTTGATTGTGTAATATTAGAAAGCTTTTGCACAAACAAAACAAATGCAGCTAAGATTAGAAAGGAAAGTAGACAGAGATTGTTTTTCACTGAATTTCTCTGATAAGGGTCTTATTTCCAAGACATATAAGGAACTGATTCAAATTCATAAGAATTTAAGCCATTCACCAATTAAATGTTCAAAGAATATGAATAAGCAGTTTCCAGAGGAAGAAATCCAAGCTATCAATAGCTATATGAAAAAATTATGTAAATCATGGAGAAATGTAAATGAAAGCAACTCTGAGGTTCTATCTCATACCATTAGATTGGCAAAATTGTTTTAAAAAAAAGGGAAGCACACAAACACACTGTTGCACTCTTGGTAGAACTGTGAATTGGTTCAGCCATTCTGGAAAGCTATTTGGAGTTGTACTAAAAAAGTTATTAAACTGTGTGCACTCTTTGACCCATTTGTATACTACTAGACCTATATTCCAAAGAAATCAAAGAAAGAAGAAAAGGTTTTATATGTACAAAAATATTACTAGGACCTCTTTTTTGTGATGGCAAAGAATGGGAAACTAAGGAAATATCCATAAGTTGGAAGAATGGCTGAAAAAATTATAGTATATGGATGTAATTGAATGCTTTTGTGCTGAAAGAAATGATGAAGGAGATAGTTTTAGAGAAACTTGGGAAGACTTGTATGAACTGATGCAGAGTGAAGTGAGCAGAAACAGAAGAATTTATAATGTAACAACATTGTGGACATGAACAGCTTCAAAAGATTTAAGAACTCCAGTCATTGCAATAACCAACCATGATTCCAGGGGACTGGAGATGAAAAATGCTGCTCACCTCCTGACAAAGAGGGGTTAGACTAAGTATGCAGAATAAGACAAACATTTTTGGACACATGCAATGTTAGAACTTGTTTTGCTTGACTATGCATATTTGTTAGAAGCATTCCTTTTCTTTGTTTTTTGTAGAGGAGGGAGAAGTAGGGGTGAAAAAATAGACTTGTTTATTTTAAAAAAATTAAAAATAATGGAATACTTAGATTAAGAGTAAGAGGTTGAATTTTAAGAGCATTTGACTTGATTGAGAGACCCTTGAGACTTTGGAGACATTAACAGAATCTGGAAGTGGGGATGGGTGGAGCAAGGAGAGGGGAGAGAGACAGAGAGACAGAGATAGAGAGAAACATTGGGAGAGACAGAGAATGAAGGAGTGAGAGAGATTGAGACAGAAACACAGAGAACACACAAATAGAGATGGAGAGAAGGTGTTTGGTATTTGGGGTGTGTCTGAGAGAATGGGGCAGCAAGGGAGACTAGCTGCAAGCTAATCTAGGTTCAGTTAGTGAGCCCTTATTTTGTAAAAACTGTAGTGGTAAGAGATGTATGTCTCTAGTGCTACCTACCCCCCAATTACCAATAGCAAGAACACCACTGGAATGAGCCTCTGAGAGGCTAAGAATGAGGTTTTGGCCCATTCTTGTCCTAGTGTCTTTGAATTGGGCCTTTTCTGAATTTCTCCTTTTTTGTTTTAGGAAGAAAGGGTCTAGGAAGGCACAAGGCAGCCCTGGGTATATAGCTATGGGCATATAAACTTATGATATAAACTTCTATGGTACTTTGGCCTTCTATGAAGGCATTTATCAAAGCCTGCCTTCTAATGATAATAATTAATAACAATAATAATTGATATTATACGTTTTAAAACTGGTCAAATGTTTTATGTATATTATCATCATCATTATTTTTTTGCAGTTTCATGACAACCCTATGAGGTAGGCCTGGGTGGACTGTTATTCCAGCTCTTTGTCTGTCTGTCTGTCTGTCTCCCCTTCTCCCCCTCTCTTTTCTCTCTGTCTCTCTTCTCTCCCTCTTTCTGTTTCCACCCCTCTCCCCTTCTCCCTTCATTCTCCCTCTCTCTTCCCCCTTGTAAGGGTTATGGGATTTAAAGATCTTCCATGCCCCATTGGACTTGCTGACATAGCAGGAAGGGGTGGGGCAAGAGGAAGAGGAAGAAAAGCTAGAGTTCGGGTGGGGACTGTTGGTGGCCGCAGCAACAGCAGCAGCAGCAGTAATGGCTGAGGTAGAGGTAGAGGCGGAAACCCCTTTTTGAGCCAGCCAGAATTTCTGCTAAGGACTCTTGTTGGGGACTGCCAGGGACTGGAACTGCGGGGGGCCAGAGCTGTTGTGAGCATGGCTTCCTGGATGCTGAGCAGTTGCTGTGAGTGGGGAGAGAAGGACCTTTGCCTGAGGTAGCCTGTTCTGTTTTGAAGGCTTAAGAATGTGGTTGGTTATTACATTAACTACTTGTGCCAATTTCATAACTACTCTGATGGCTTTGACTTTCTGGTTTTGGGACTCAGTTATTTGGTATTTTAATAAATGGTCTGGCTTTATCCCCCATATAGAGAGCCTGATATATTTTGTGATTAATAACCACATAAGCCCTTTTATAATTGCCATAGGCATAGTGAATATTGCATTGTTAATACACCCCTCCCTCCCCCTCTCATCTATCTATCTATCTATCTATCTATCTATCTATCTATCTATCTATCCATATGTATCTTCCACAAGAGATACTAACCACCCAGTTGAGAGCTGAAAAGGCCAAGCTGAAGGTGTAAGCTCTGGCAGTTTGTTGATCCCCAAACATGAAGGACAGAGCAGCATCGGGGCTGGCGGGTGGGCACGAGCGAAATCCGGGACAGCTGCCCACCTCCTGTCTGCCCTGGAGTTGAGGGGAGGTGAAGAAGGGTTCAATTGATCAAACCAAAGTAAGACAGTGAAAGGTTACTTGAGTTTTATGTTTCACTGGCGGATTTGTCAGGCAAGAAGAATTTATTAGGACTTTCTTATGTGCCAGGCTCTGTGCTGAGCTCTGGGAAGACAAAGAAAGGACAAGGACGTTCCTGCTCTCAAGAAACATGTTTCTGCCGGTAGGCTTGTGAATCAATCAGCAAGCACTTAGGAGCTTAGGATGCCGGGCAGGGGAGCTCAAGGACACAACAAAGCGGTTCATGCTCTCAGAAGACTTAGATTCCTGTGTGTGTGTGTGTGTGTGTGTGTGTGTGTGTGTGTGTGTGTGTGTGTGACATACAACATTTACACAGCAGGGGGATGGCAGGTGGAGTAAAAGTGACCCTCCATGAGAGGTTGCTTTGAAGAAAGTTAGGGATTCTAAGAGGCAGAGGGGAGGAGGGAGCATATTCTAGGCACAGAGAAATACAAAAGCACAGAGGTGGTAGATGAAATGTGAGTGAAGGGCAGCAAGTAGACCAATTTGGTTGTCGCTGTTGCTGTTTGTCTTTCCTGCAGAGTAAGAGAGGGGGAGTAATTGATAATAAACCTGAAGAGGTGCATTCTAGAACCAGACTGTGATGGACTTTAATTATGTGCGATTTGGGCGGGGGGGGGAGGTCTTTGTGTAGATATCTCCTTAAAAGTATATTTGCCATCCTTAATGTGGTTTGGAATGTATTGTCTCTCTTTACAACAACGTGTGAAACACAGAGGAGCTGTTGGAGATCATTTATTAGCCTCTGATTATTCTCTGCCTGCAGGAGTTAGGGGAGTCAGAGTCTCAATGGTTCCCCAAGTAATCTAATTAGAATTTGGAGGCAGAAATTCTTTTGAATTTAGCACTTGAAGCTTATAAACTCTATAATGTTCCAGTAGATTTATTTGCTGACCAGCCAAGGACATGATTTATTGCTCCCAATTTTCAATAATGGACAAGATTTGTAGATCAGTATTTGAGTTTGCATAATGAATTTCTTTACAAGGGAGATAGGGTTGCCTGAATCCTACTGTCCAAGCTTATTTTATTTGTTTGCATTTTTGCTATGCTAATTTGTATTTCTTAGAAGTTCTCTTGAATTGGGGGAATTGCAAATTACATTAGGATCTTAGAAAGAAATTATGCCTTTTCTGAGAAAAATGAAGTTTTATTTCATTTTGTTGTTGTTAAAAGAAAGGAATAAGGCAGTGTGGGACTGAGTCCTTTCTTCTACAAAAAAACACAAACCAAAAAACCCTCCAAATCCAGCAGTACCAAAGATGTCTCTCTGAGTTTGTAGGGTCTGAGGCCTGATGCTATTGGGTCCATGCTATAGAGAACTAGGTCTCTGGAGCTAGGAGACACCTATTAAAAACACAAAGCAAGTAGAGACAGAATCTTTGGAGAAAAAACAACAACAAAACTCTTCTAGGACAAGTTCATGGTAAGACTGGGATGTAGGTTTCAAGCTGATAGTTTTACTTCTTTACCTTTTTTGTTTTCATAAAAAATGAATGCAGCCTAAGCATGTAAGCAGTGGGGAGGAAGCTAGAGAGAGAATGATAGATAGTATCAATGGGAGTGGAGAGATTACTCTTAGTGATGGTGTGTGTGTGTGTGTGTGTGTGTGTGTGTATGCTCATGCTCTGAGGCCAGAGAGAAGATATGGAAAGATGCTAAGGTTTGGAACAGCTGCTGTTGTTGGGATGGGGTGTCCACTTGTGATGGGAAGTCCACTAGGGATGAGGAGTGGCCCTGCTGGGAAGAGATGAGGGCTCGGTTGAACTCAGATAACATAAAATGATACTTCCAATTTATTTTAACTAACCTCTTTTGGTTGTCTGATGCATGCAATGAATGTACTGCTTGGGGCCTTGGAGAAATAATAAAAATCAAGACCACCATGTTGTGTCCGGATTCTTAGTTGGAAGATCCAGACTTAACTCTCTTCCTTGGGCCTGGAGTTCTAATGCTTCACCTCTGGTGCCTTGCTTTCCTCATCGATAATATAGGATTCTGTGGCCCCTAGTTTCTCAGTTGTTATAAACACTGAGATGTGTGTAAAATGCCTTGTATCCCTTGCAGGTTCTATTAGAGGACTCTTCCTTATTATTTCTCCTAATTTTTGTTTTCCCCCCTTCCCCTTCCCTGCTTGAAGTCCTATTCATGTAATCATTATTGTATTGAATATTATGTTTTTAGCCCCTGGAAAACCTTCAGCTGGCAAGTTAGTGTAATCATCAGCTCTGAATACAGGGGTGGCAAAGGACCTAAGGAGATGTTTCTGGCCAAGAATGATGCCACAATGCATCAAATATAGCAATCCCCACTCACCTCTTCCTGGGGATGAGTCCCCAGGGAACAGGCTGTCCTGGACCAACATCTGATGGCAGACTGTCTATACCGGGCTTTTCTCTCTGACTGAGGATAAAAATGTGTCCTCATATGCACTGATATCTTTATTACTTACTATTTTTCCTGCCCCAGCATCCACCATTGAGGATTCTTGAAGAGAAATTTATTTTCCCCATAGGGTGCTATAGAACATTGCCTATACTCAGGGCACCCCCTTCCCAATTCAGACACTGTAAAATTAGGGTCATCGGGCTTTAGGTAATGCTACATCCTCCTTTGCTCAGAGGTAGGAGGACTCAGGGAAGGGTGGGACAAGTGGGTGAAACTATACTTAGATTACCTGCTGGTGTCTACTTTCCTGGAAATATGGAGGTACCTGAACTATTTAGGCAGTTGATTGCTGAACATTCAGCCTCCTTATGATTTCTACCTCTTAGCTGACCACATGGAGAGAGTGAATGGATGAGGAAGCAGGCAAGGGAAAGTGGTAACAAGTTTCAGTCAGGATCCTTGCTTTCAACTCCTCAGACCAAATGCGAACAGAGGAAGAGAAAGGCCATTAAGTCATTAAGGCACCCCTTTAATTTCCAATTCTTTGCAACCATGAAAAGAGCTGCTATAAATATTTTTGTACATTTGGGTCTTCCTCCCTCTTCTATGATCTCTTTGGGATATAACCCTAGAAGTGGTATTGCTGGGTCAAAGGGTATGAAATTATAGTCCTTTGGGCATAATTCCAGATTGCTCTCCAGAATGGTTGGATAAGTTCACAACTCCACCAGCAATGCATTAGTGTTCCAATTTACCCATACCCTCTCCAGCATTTGTCATTTTCTTGTTTTGTCATCTTAGCCAATCTGATTGGAGAGATGTGGTATCTCAGAGTTGTTTTGATTTGCATTTCTCTAATCAATAGTGATTTAGAGCATTTCTTCATATGCTTATAGATATCTTTAGTTTCTTTCTCTGAAAACTCAGGCAGATAACTTATTGACAATGGATTTTTATTTTATTGTTTCATCTTCTGTTTCTGTAGAGATTGGTAAAAAAGACCAGGTTATTACTTGTTGTTGGGAGAAATGGTAGGAAGGCCAGTAGCCTCTTCAGGCTTCTCCAACAAGCCCTGCCCTTGGCACTTGTGTAGAACAGAAGAGCAGGATGATGGTTTGTTGAAAATAAGTTTCATCATACTAGCTTCTACCTGCATCCTTCTCCATTTGAGATGGATCCAAAGCATGTCCAATGAGAGCTGCAGTGAGATGCTTGGAGGAGACAGAAACTGTCAGCATGATAAACTGTCAAGAGGTGGGTCCAAGTGTCCACGACCAATGAACAAATATTTATTAAGTACTTATAGTAGGTACTGAGGATACAAAGTTAAAAGGGAATAGTCAAAAAAGGGTAGGAAGCTTAGCTACCCACAGTGCCCCCGCTGTGGTGACTCTTTTGAGGCTAGAGCAGTCATTTGCAAATCTACAAATAGTCCAAGCCATGGGCAGTAAGAATTTCTTTGACAACATCAAAGGACAAAAATGAGGAGATTTTTTTTCCCTTCAAATATAGTACTTTTCAGCCCTATTTTTTCCATTTTACTAGTGGTACTTTGATATTCTACTCTGTCCAGTACAGTGTAGCAGAGGGGTGGGGAACCTGCGACCTTGAGGCCACATGTGGCCCTGTAGGTCCTCAAGTGTGGCCTTTTGATCAAATCCAAAACTTCCAAATCCTTAATAAGAGGATTTACTCTGTGAAGTTTGGATTCACTTTTTATTTTATATTTATATATTTATTTATTCCACAATGCAAGCAAACTTTCCTACATTGCAATGTCTTTCATTTTAGAGTACAAATGATGTACAGTCGTGGTAAAACACAAATATAACTTGCCATATCTTAAATTGCTTGGTATAATTTTAGTCATTAAGTGATTTCTTAAAAAAATGAAATAGTCCCTCTCTTTAAGAAACTTCTCTAAGGAGAGAAAACATGTATATAAATAAGCATATTAGGGGTGGCTAGGTGGCACAGTGAATAGAGCACCAGGCCTAGAGTCAGGAGGACCTGAGCTCAATCCAGCCTCAGACACTTAATATAAATACTAGCCATGTGACCTTGGGTAAGTCACTTAACCCCAATTACCCTCCAGAAAGCAAGCAAGCAAACAAACAAATAAATAAATAAGCATATTATCAACTGGATTAGAATATGTCATCACATGGAGTATATGCTGAGCTGCTTTGGCTATTCCCATCAATATGGACTTGGGTGCTTTGGGATGATAAAGTATGTCTTGGGACCCTGATAATAGCAAAGGTTTTCTACATCAAGAGGATTAGCCATTAAGCCACAGAGAATGGCCCACTCAGTGACATTAAAGGGAATATGATGCCATTCTTTGGCTCATCACTGTCTAAACAAGGCCCTTCAGGTTTATATCTTCTAGGAAGCCCAGCCAGTTGTTGCTGAGGGGCTCTTCCCGAAGTGTAGCTGGCACAGACTGAGAAACCAGAAAGTTCCCAACTCACTAACTTACAAGGTTGTGTCTCCAAGGCTAGAAATGCCCATTTCAGGAGTGCTTTTTGTTCACCTATACTCAGGAAAGAAACCAAATGAAACTAACCTAACATCAAGGCTCAATCTTGCTTAAGTAGGACATGTGTTCAAAGCTGCCATGATGCTGGAGTGGGAGAAAAGACTTGAAGAGTCTTGACATGATCACCAGATGGGAAGAAAGAGATTTAGGGGGCTGGTTCACTCCATTTGCAGGCCTAGAGGTCAGTCTTCTTTGATACAAGTTTGATTCAGCCTTTACCTCTCCTTGCCCCAACCCTTCTCCCCAGCTTTAGCTGTCATGGACTGGGAGTGGGGGGGAGGGACCATCCAGGGTTTGCTGCATTAAATTCTTAGGTATACAATATGCAGAAGCAAATGAACAGAGTAGCCAAATGTTTGATAAATTCAAAGATCCCAGGTATTGGGGTAAAAACCTCATCATTCGGGGCGGCTAGGTGGCACAGTGAATAGAGCACTGGCCCTGGAGTCAGAAGGACCTGAGTTTGGAGCCGGCCTCCGACACTTAATCCATACAAACAAAAACCTAGCCGTGTAACCTTGGGCAAGTTACTTAACCCCAATTGCTTAAAAAAAAAAAAAAACCTCATCATTTGGAAAAAAACAAGCTGGAAAGCAATTTGGCAGAAACTAGGTATAGACCAGCCTCTCATATTGTTTACCAAGATAAGCTCCAAATGGGTACATGACTTAGATAAATAGTGATGTCATTAACCAATTAGAAGAGTAAGGAGAAAATTATCCATCAGATCTATGGATAGGGAAAAAGTTCATGACTAAACAAGGGATAGAGAAAGTAATGGACAAATTTGGTTACATAAAATAAAAAATGTTTTCCCACAAAGTCATGCAGCTAAAATAGAAAAGAAGTAGGTAAATGGCGGGGGGACTCTTTTCAACAAGTTTCTCTGATAAAATTCTCATTTCCAAAATATATAAGTAATTGGTTCAAGTGAATAAGTATCATTAATGTTTTACATAAAGGTGAATGTATAACCTATATCTGATTGCTTACCATCTCAGGAAGCAGGGAAGGGAAGGAGGCAGGGAGGGATAGAATTTGGTGCTCAAAACTTTAAATAAAAATGTTTTTTAAAAATGTGTCATTCTCCAATTGATAAATGGCCAGAGGATATAAACAAGCCATTTTAGAGAAAGAAATCTAAACTACAAATATTCATATTAAAAAATGCTCTGTTTCTAATAATTAGAGAATTGCAAAATAAAACAATTTTGAGATTCTACTTTATCCCCATGAATGACTAAGATAAAAAGGGAAATGACAAATGTTGGAGGGGATGTGGAAAAATAGGCACCATAATGGAGTTGTTAACAAGTCCAACCATCCTGGAAAGCAATTTGTAACTACATATGCTCCAAAATCAAATTGTGCATACTCTTTTACCCAGAAATACCATGATTAGGCTTATACCAAAGAGAACAAAGAAAGAGTAAAAGGACCTAAGTATACTAATATAGTTGTAGTAGTTCTTTTTTTGTTGCCACAGAATTGGAAATTGAATGAGTGTCTCTTAATTGGGGAATGACTGATGATAAATGAATATTATGGAATACTATTATGCTATAAAGAAATCATGAAGGGGAAGGTTTCAGAGAAATCTGTGAAGATTTGTATGAACTTATGCAGAATGAAGGGAAAAAAACTGGAACAGTTTGTTCATTAACAACACTATTGTAAAGATTAATAACCTTAAAGGACTTAGGAACTCTGATCAATGCAATGACCAGCTGCAATTCCAAGGGACTAATGGCTAAGCATACTGTCCACCTTTTGATAGAGAAGCAACGGACTCAGAATGCAAGTTGATATCTATATTTTTTGAATGTGCCCAATATAGGAATTCATTTTGCTTAATGATACAGATTTGTAATAAGGTTTTGTTTTTCTTGCTTTCTCAATTGTGGGTTTGGGGGTAGAAGAGGGAGAGAAGGGGGATTTTCATTAATTGAAAAAAATTTTAAAAAATCCAAAGTGACAAGTTCTTTAAAAATGAGAGGGATTCCCTGTAAGTAGCTAAGGAGCAGACACAATACTCCATAGAATATACTCTAGCCATTGTAACCCAGATAAACCTGCTTGGTTTGCCTCTCATTATAATTTCCTTCCAGTTAAATATTTGTAGTCTTTGGAAAATCAATTATGTAAGTATACACAAAAATCAATGCAAAGTACATTTTTGGAAGGAGAACACTGGGAACACTGTCCCTGTGCAGGATTCTGAGTCTGTCTGTCCATCCATGCATCTGTCCATCCCTCTGTCCATCTGTCTGTCTTGTCTTCCTCTTTTTTCCCACTTTCTCTCCGTGCCTTCTTCTTCCTCCCTTTCCTTCCCTCCCTCCCTCCTTGTCTCTCTCTCTCTCCCCCTCCACATACATATACTATATATATTTACACAACATCACTGCATATGTTATTACATACCTACATACATGTATATAGGTGTATATTCACATTATGCCTATTTATAGACACATGAGCACATGCAGTGTCTATACAATGTGTATATATGTATATATGCATATACATGCATACACACATCATGCTTCTTTGTGAAGTTCACAGTCTGACAGGTAACACACAGTAGAAGAAGCTTTGACTCTTTGTCTGGTGATGGCCTGGTGATATTTGGTCTGTGGTCCCAGGATGAGCCAGGCTAAGTTTGGATGACAGACAGGCTGGCTACAGGAGGATGAATATTAAGCTTAGGGTACCTTACTCCTTTTAAGGGATAGCAATCAGAGAAGCAAGCAGCTTCAACCACAGTCATTTCTAAAATAATGTCTCCTGAGTCACAGATGACTTGTGACCTGTGACTGTGGAATGAACGCTCTCAATGAGATCCCACATCCTTGTTGGACTGGTGTTCATATGGAGATGTGACTTAAGATTGAGTTGCACGTGTATATATAATGAAGCAAGACCCCTTCAGCCCTTCACTGATTTCTTGTAGCTTTATTTAGCCTTCCGATGTGCTATCTATGATAACTACCTGGGAAAGAGTGAACATCTGTGCTTGCTGTTTGCTAATTGGAAGGCCCATTGCCCATGAATGACTACACTCAGCTTCCTGGTGATGCTCTTGAGTTGAGCCTGTGTGCCATTCCTTCCTTTGGACTGACAAGCCCTTGAAGACATGGGACCTTTTGGCTCTCCATGTGAGCAGCTTCGCAGCAAGCTGACAAGTCATCAGGAAGTCTCCTCGTTTTGGTTTGATGGGTGGCTGGAGATGTCTTTGCTTCGGTGGGCTATTTCATCAGGCTTTATCATTGCCTAGGAGTCTGTTGCCTTTTGTTTATAGTAAAATATTAGCATATTTTTACAGTTGAAAATCATCTTGGCAGTTTTCACATGAAGGAGAGATCCTGATTTACACTCTACAGACAGTTTTCTTGGAGAAGTTTAGCCCATTTTCCACCCTTGGTTTTGGAATGCCAGCCCCGTCTTTCTATATAGTAGTTAATAGCCTGAAAGCAAATCTTCCTGTTATGTGTCCATAACAAACAACAAGCAGACTCCTTAAGTTCTTTGATTCAGGCCCCATGTGTCAGAAGGGATGGTGGGGACACACAGAGAGAGACAGGTGGTGTGATTGGCAAATGTCCATGAGTGCTGCCTCTCGTTCCGTTTTGTTTCCATTATGACAGTCATTTTGTTTTCCTGATTTTAATTTATTTCTTATCATTTCACTTACTTTTGATGCTTATTACATGTAACCTTGGACAAACCACTTACGTTCTGATCCTAGAGGAGAAAGATTCCGATCTGGAATGGACCTAAGAGGCCAACTAGTTTAATACTTCCATTTTATAGATGAGGAGACTAAGGCTAGGGCAGGTGACTTGCCCAGGTTTACAAAGATAGTGAGTGACAGAGGCAGGATCCAGACACAAGGCTCCTACAGCTGCACCCTATTTATACAAGTCTTCCAATATCTTCTTAAGTTCCTTGCATCATCATTTCTTCTTCTTGTTCAGTCATTTCAGTCATGCCCAACTCTTCATGGCCCCATTTGGGGTTTTCTTGGCAAAGACACTGGAGTGGTTTGCCATTTTCTTCTCCAGCTCAGGGGACAGATGAGGAACTGAGGCCAACATGGTTAAGTGACTTGCCCAGGGTCACGAAGTTAATAAGTATCTAAGGCTGTATTTGAACTCAGGAAGATGAGACTTCCTGATTCCAAGGCCAGTGCTCTATCTTTTGCATCCCCTAGCTGCCCTTTTTTCATTAGATTCACTATCACAATTTTTTTCAGTCAGTGGATTAGCGCCCACTTTGTTTTTATTTCATTTCTCCCCCACCCAAATATAAATCTATAAATGCTTTTAATATACATGGAACTTACCTCTTGGCCTTTGACCTCCCCAAGGTATATGCCCAGCTTGAATTCAGAGGAATCCTACCAACCTCACGTGAACCTGATCTGCCTCCTTTAAGACTGGTGCATTCAAAAAAGATATCAACTCTCTTCATCTATCTCAGGACAAAATCCTGCTTTCTTCTAATGACTATTGAGTCATTCAGAACCAGGCTAATTGCCTGGCACTTAACCATTTAAATATACAGTTTAATTTTTCCAAACTTGGCTAAAATGGGGACCCACATATGGAATGGAGGTGGAGACCACATATATTTTGTACCTTTTTTATTTGAAGGCATACATCTGCCAAAGTGATCTATATGTAAGACATGTGCTGCTTGCAAAGGATATGTACATCCAAATAGGATGTCAAAATGGATAAACAAACAACTGAAGGAGAGGCATTGATAGGTATCTCTGGAGCATTGCCTACCCTTTGCCCAGGGAGAGCATGATTCTTGCCTTGAGAGGAACAAGAGAAAGGCCAGAAGACTGCTCTTCTCTTTTCTGAGAGGGAATACAGGTTTAGAATTCTATCTATCTGCCCCCATAAATATTGCTAGTCTGGGAGCATGATGGTTCAGAACAGTGCTGCTTGCTTCTCTGGTTACTATCCCTTAAAAGGGGTAGGGTACCCTAAGCTTAATATTCAGCAGCTTAGCCCTTTCTTGCCAAATACTGGTTACACAAAAGACCATCACAAATAATGAATAATGTGTAAACTCATTTATCAAAACAGATAGCAAATAGAAATTGGAGAAGTTATGTATTTCATACACCAGGAAGTATAGAAGAATGAAGGAGGAAATGAGATGAGATCTTGCTTAACAAAGAAAAAAATTCTGATCTCACCCAAGGGGAAAGTCCCTGAAGTCTCTAGAGGCAATCTGAAAATTAGTTTGCTGTTGTGGAGCAAATTTCTCTTGCTTATCTGCAAGAGACTTTTTCTTTTTCTTCTCCCTGGATTTAGTCCCAAAGAGAATCTGGAACTAGAGTGTCTGTCTTGAAAAAGGAATAAAGAATGTTTCTTCTCTCCAAAGCTCTTGCGCCAACTCTCTCTCAGTAATGCTGTCAATAGTTTGAGGACAACTCAACTCTTTTTCCCCCCCAATTTATTTATTTATTTTTAGTTTTCAATATTCATTTCCACAAGATTTTGAGTTATAAATTTTTCTCCCCATCTTTCCCCTACCCCACCCCAAAATAGTGAGCCTACTGAAAACACCTTACCCCAATTGGATCTCTCTTATATCCTCCCTCATCCACCCCCCAACTTTCTAGTAGGGCAAGATGGATTTCTATACCCCTGTGCCTATTTATCTTATTTCCCAGGTGCATGTAAATTTTTTTTTAAACATTTGTTTTTAAAACTTTGAGTTTCAGATTTTTTCCTTTTTCCCCCCTCACCTACCCTCACTGGGAAGAGAAGCAATTCACTATAGGTTGTATATGTGTAGTTATGCAAAACATTTTCATGGTAGTTATATTGTTATATTGTGAAAGACTAACTATAATTCCCTCCATCCTATCCTGACTCCCACTTATTCTATTTTCTCCTTTAGCCCTGTCCTTTTTCAAAAGTGTTTGCTTCTAACACCTCCCCAAATCTGCCCTCCCTTCTATCATCTCCCCTCTTATCCTCTTCCCCCCTATTTTCCTATAGGGTGAGATACCCAATTGAGTGTGTAAGTTATTCCCTCCTTAATTCAATGAGAGTAAGGTTGATGCATTCCATTTCACCTTCTTGCTCTTCTCCTCCATTGTAACAGTTTTCTCTTGCCTCTTTTATATGAGATAATTTGCCCTATTCTATCTCTCCCTTTCTCCTTCTCCCAATATATTCCTCTCTCACCTCTTAATTTTATTTTTTTAGATATCATCCCTTCATATTCAACTCATCCTGTGCCCTCTGTCTATGTATACATGTACATACATATGCACACACATATATATTTATATATGCATACACCCTCCTATACATACATACATACATATATATGTGTGTGTGTATATATATATATATATATGTATATATGTATATATATATATATATATGTGTGTGTGTGTGTGTGTGTGTGTGTGTGTGTGTGTGTGTGTATATATATTCCCTTCAACTATCCTCATACTGAGAAAAGTCTTACAATGATCATTTTTCCATGTAGGAATGTAAATAGTTCAACTTTGATAAATTCCTTATGATTTCTTTTTCCTGTTTACCTTCTCATGCTTCTCTTGCTTCTTGTATCTGAAAGTCAAATTTTCTGTTCAGCTCTGGTTTTTTCTTTAAGAATGCTTGAAAATCCTCAATTTTATTGAATGACCATATTTTCCCCTGAAGCATTATACTCAGTTTTGCTGGTTAGGTGATTCTTGGTTTCTGGAATATCATATTCCAAGCCCTTCAATCCCTTAATGTAGAAGCTGCTAAGTCTTGTGTTATCCTGATTATGTTTCCACAATACTCAAATTGTTTCTTCCTGACTGCTTGCAGTATTTTCTTTTTGACCTGGGAACTCTGGAATTTGGCTATAATATTCCTAGGAGTTTCCTTTTGGGGATCTTTTTCAAGAGGATATCATTGAATTCTTTCAATTTCTATTTTGCCCTCTGGGAAAATATCAGGGCAATTTTACTTGATAATTTCTTGAAAGGTGGTGTCTAGGCTCTTTTTTTAATCATGGCTTTCAGGTAGTCCAATAATTTTTAAATTATCTCTCCTGGATCTATTTTCCTGGTCAGTGGTTTGTCCAATATTTCATATTGCCTTCCATTTTTTCATTTGTTTGGATCTGTTTTGTAGTATCTTGATTTCTCATAAAGTCATTAGCTTCCAGTTGCTCCAATCGAAATTTGAAGGATTTATTCTCTTCAGTGAGTTTTAAAAATTCCTTTTCTAACTGGGCAATTTGGATTTTAAGACATTCTTGTCCTCATTGGCTTTTGGAGCCTCTTTTGCCATTTGGGTTAGTCTATTTTTTAAGGTGTTATTTTTGGGTCTCCTTTAGTTGAGTTGCTCTTCATGATTTTCTTGCATCGTTCTCATTTCTCTTCCCAATTTTTCCTCCACTTCTCTTAGTTGATTTTCAAAATCCTTCTTGAGTTCCTTCATTGCCTGTAACCAATTCATATTTATCTTGGAAGCTTTTGATGCAGGAGTTCTTACTTTGCTGTCTTTCTCCCACTCCATGCTTTGATCCTTTTTGTCCCCCCAAAAAGGATTCTATCGTCTGTTTGTCCTTCCTCTGCTTGCTCATATTGCCAGCCAATTACTTGACTTTTGAGCTCTTTGCCATGGTAGAACTCTGCTTCCAGAGTGGAGAGAGCTATGTCCCAAATCACTGGGGTTTCACAGCTGCTGGAGCTACGAGGAGGGCATCCTTTCTGCAGCCCCCACAAGCTCTGGCTCACTGGTCACACACCCCAGGACAACCACCCAAGACTGTGATCCGGATCCAAGCAGGTTAAATCAAGAGTGCTTACTTCTGAATGGTTTTTTGGTCCCCCATGATCTGTAGGCCAGGAGCTCTGGAGGCAGCCACTTGGCTCCAGTTTTCTGGAACCTTCCCAGCCACTTGCTAATAATTATTCCCCAAGGAAAATATACTCTGTAATACCTTTTTCATGTGCTCTCTAATTTAATCAAACAAGCTTCATAATTGCTCCCTTTACAAACCTCCATGCATGAAATGAACTCCTTATTCATGCTCTATGTGTCCAAATCTCTAGGTTATTTCAAAGCACAGCTTAGGTATCACTTCCTACTACCTTTCTCAATGGTCCCAGTTGTTAGGTGTTCTCCTCTTGAAAATATTTTTAAAATTTAATATATATTTTTGTTTCTTTCTTTTTCTTTTTTTGGAGGGAAATTGGACTTAAGTGACTTGCCCAAGGTCACAGGGCTAGTTTTTTTGTGTTAAGTGTCTGAGGCCGGATTTGAACTCAGGTCCTCCTCACTCCAGGGCCAGTGCTCTATTCACTGTGCCACCTCGATGCTCTTTAATATATATTTTTATTTATTTATCTGGATGCATGTTAATCCACTCAGTTTTGGACCCCTATGTTGGGCTAATTGATTGCAGAGTTAGTGAATGAATAAAAATCCATCTAATCATGCTTCATATCCTATTTACCTATTTACCCTGGGCATTTTTCTACTTGCCTCATACACTGTTACCAACCCAGATATGTCATCTCACCCTCCTCCTCTGTGCTTCCCTCTGCTCTTCCATCCCTTCTCACTCCTTGGTTCTGGAAAGGACATGGCAAATGACCACTTGATGAATGCACTCACCACCCCTATGACTTCCTAATATATCAGTCAATAAACTTTTACTAAACACCTACTATGTGCCAGATACTATGCTCAAACCTAGAAACCAAAACTCATTAGGTCACCACTCTCTAAAAAATCCTGTCACACCACTATTAGAATGGAATGGATACTGTCTCGAGAGCAGATACTGTCTTACTTTTCTTTTTTATCTCCAGTGCCCAGGAGATACTTGGTATATGCTTCATGATTCAAATATCATTTATTTATTAATTCATTTATGTTGTATCTTCATAATAGAATGTAAGCATCCTGAGGGCAGGGACTACTTAATTTTTTTATACCCAATACCTGGCAAAGTGCCTTGCACATAGTAAGTGCTTAATAAATGTTTGTATAATTAAATTAAGAACTTTCTCCCAACAATTTTCTGGTATTGTCTTGATTGAAAATCATGGTCCTTTGATTATGTGTGCTGATTGTAAATTCATTTGCACTTAACATGTTTGTCATTCCACTGAAACTTGAATTCTCTAATGGCATAATCAGGGTTAAATCACAGACAATTGAAGGTGGGCTGACAATGAAAGGCCATCTTGGCTTAGGCAATTATGTCATACTTACTATCTTGTTGGTTACCCTTAGATACAAAAGTTAAAGGTTCATTTACCATGAACAACAACTATTTCCTGTCTGTTTTCTTGAAGATATACACTTCCTACTTTAGGAAGGCAATGTGAGTCTTTGGTCTTTGAGACTTGTCATCATAAAATTACAAGCGTTTGATTTTTTTTTTTTATATAGGTTCAATTGTAGTGTGGCCTTGGGATTTGGAGAAACATTTTAGTACAAGAGAGGAAAAAGGGGGATGAAAAGAAAGACAGCATAGGATCTTTAAAAAATGATAAAAAGGACAAAAGGGAAAAGATGTGTTGGTTCAGAGGGGAGAATGCTTCTGAAACATTCATGATGCTGATTTGCCTTTTCTGCTCAGTTGTGTGGGTTGGAGGCTTCAGATCTAGTTCAGTGAAATTGGTAAATTTTGCAGATAACTCCTCCATCTGTGAGCATCTCTACAGAAGGATGCAACCCTCTGTTTATTGACAGTGTAGCCAGTGCCTAAAGTGACAAGGTATTTTATTGGGCATTGGGTAATGAGAATCAATAACTACCTACCCTGAAAGACCAATAGCCATCTATCAACCCAGTAGGCTCCAGGGAAGCCAGCACATTGCATCATGGAACATCAACTCAGCTTTATGTTGCTTTGGAAAAGCCAACTTTACCCAAGAGAATTTCCTTGTCTTGCCTCCTGCACCTTTCTTGGACAAATATTATTGTGATAGGGAGGGGTCACAGGTGCTACTTGCATTGACTTGCAAGGTCAGCCTACTCTATAGGTAGTCTCCTGGTGGGTGGCTTTGGAATTTTAACACCTGCCTCTATCATGCGATACTTCTGGGAGCCAGGGTCCATAGGAAGAGAGCAGAAGCTATGGAGTCTTCTCACCTTTCAGCTTTACTCCCTATGCGATCTTATATAAGCTTCAGTTTCCTCATCTATAAAATGCGGGGGGCTGGACAGACCAGCTTTTATGGTCCCTTCCAACCTCTAAATCAGCTATCTTTTCTTATTCAGACTGACAATAAACCTGGCATGGTAGGAATTTTTCCACCCTGAAATGAATCCTTTCTAACCCTAGATAAAGTGTGACAAATAATTCAATAATAAGGAAGGAAACAGGTAGCTGTTATATGCCAGGTACTGTGCTAGGCACTTTATAAAAATTATTGCATTTGATACTCACAACCCTGGGATAATGGTGCTATTATCCCCATGTTACAGAAGAGGAAGCTGAGGTAGAAATAGATTAGACATCTTGCTCAGAGTCACACAGCTAATTAAGAGTATACAGTCAAAATTGAACTCATCTTCTCTTGATTCCAGGCTCAGTACTCTAAAACTCTGTCCACTGAACCACTGGTTGCCTCTAAGGAAAGGAGCTCAGTCCATTCAAGGATAGATGGTTTTGGAACTGGCAAAGTACTTTCCTCACAATACCCTCCTTGTGAAGCAGGCTGTTATGCCTATTTGACAGCTGAGGAAACTGAGACTCAGAGCTTCAGTAAGGTGGATAATCTGACAGGAAGTCCAATAGTTAGTGGTCAGTAAGGTGGATAATCTGACAGGAAGTCCAATAGTTAGTGGTCATTGAGAGCAAAGATATGTTCAATTTTGGCATTATATTCCTGGTGCCTAATAGGTTTGGTGCATGGTCAATATTTCATAAATATATTGATTGATTAACAAATGAAAGGGTCGGCCAGGACCATTATGCTACCATGCCTCCAAAGTGACCAAAAATGTGGTAGGAATAATAATACCCACCTTGAGCATGTAAGGTTAAATGTTGTAGATCCCTCATCATTATGACTTTTTCCTCCCTGGCTTATATGATTTTCAGAGAATTTTACTTAAAGCAAAAAGAAAAAAATCCTATATTAGTGAAGGATCTAAGACATTCAACCTTATTCTCTCTAGAGGAGTGGCAACCTGGTCTCATTGTAGCTAGAGTATTAGTAAAGGAGCATGGCAAAATCTTCTGTTGTCTTAACCTGTCCTTCCCCATTTATGTAAAATACCAAGGAAAAGATGTCTGGAAGCAAAATAGTAAATAAACAGTAACATGAAAAACAGAGACTCTCAATTTTTTACGACAGGCACTTGGACTTTTTAGATTAAGGGAACGTAGAATGCGTTTTATAAAACAATGACTTGGTTCTGAAATCTAGTCTGATAAACATCTCTCTTCTCTCAGATAACAGAAAAAGTTCTCACTGCTAAGTTTGTCAAAAGTTTTAAGTGGGAGATTTGTCATTGATATATGTCAAGGAGCTATTGTGAAAAATGCTTGATGATGCTGAGCCCTAGGCTTTTCAAGGGTCTGTCAGCTCTTGTTTCTGGCTAGTCCTGTAACTTGGTCATTGGAGAGCTTCGAATCAAGACTTGATGCCTGCTTATCAAGGGCGATGCAGAGGGATCTTGTTCAGGTAAAGGTTGGACTTGTTGAGCTTCCTTGAAGCTCTGAGATGCTCTGATTCTCTCATGGGAGATCATCTAGTACAAGATACCCCTTTTACTAATGAGTAAACTGAAGCACTTCTCTAAAGTAACAAAATTAGTAATTAGTTGAGTCGGCATGGAAGTGGAAAGAAGAATGGTTCCAGAGTCAGAAGGGTTGGGTCCAAATTCTGCCTCTGATACATGCTGCCTATGTGACCTTAACCTTCCTGAGTCTCCTTTTTTTCAACTATAAAATGAGGCAATTGGGCTAATAATTTTATGAAATTCAGTATGTATCTTTAGCTAAGTAAGATTCTTGACTTTCCCTGGATAAGAGACACTGGTTTCTATCAATTCCCTGCTTTGTCTTTTCCCTTGAACCTGTATCTTAGCATGATTTCTCTGTTGTAGAAGAGGGTCTGTGTGCCTTGTGCCTCTATCCATGCTGCATTGAAATTATCTTTCAAAAGCTTATTGAATTTGGCCTACTCTATGGCTCCCAGATAGCATCTTATTTCTCTCTTTCAGAATTTCATAGTAACTGGTGTCAATTACCCCTTAGCTTAGTTACCTGCCTCAGTGGTTCATTGCTCCCCAACTTCCCTCTGTATTTCTGAGTGTTGTTTTGCATTTCCACAAACCAAATTACTTGGTTTATTGCTACCACCCCCTAGATACTGTAATTTCTTATGTCCCTGACTGTGACCACCTTTCCTGACCTCTCCTAAAGTTCCCAATGCACATAGCATTTAAGTGGGATTAGATAGGATAGGGATAGAGACTATACTGAGATTCCATTAGTAGAGGAAACTTCTGGATGAGGGGACTCCCTCTGTCAATTCAGGTCAACACCTCCTCTCCAACTCATATTCTTAGAGAGTTGTCTAGAAGATTGATAGCTTAAATATTTTGCCCAGGTCATACAACTAGTATAACAACAAGTTAACACACAAACATATATGTATGTATGTATGTATGTATGTATGTATGTGTAACACTTTAAGGCTTGAGTCTTATAACAACCCTGAGAGGTAGGTGCTATTATTATCCTCTTTTTTTAGAGTTAGGGAAACTGAAGCTGAGAAGTTGAGTGACTTGCCCAGGGTCATACAACCAGTAAGTGTCCAAGGCAGGATTTGAACTCAGATCTTTCTAGCTCCAGGCCCAGTGCTTTATCCGTTGTACCACACAGATGTATATGTCAGAGCCCACGGGTATTTCTGGCTTTGAGAGTAGTTCTCTATCTACTATACTTTCTCTCAGGATTAGAAAAGCAAAGCCTTTCACTTGATCATTGCAACAACCATATGAGGTAGATGCTATTATTATTATTATTATTATTATTACTGTTTTGTAGTGGTGGGAACTGAGACCAAAGGAGGTTGCTCAGGGTCACAAGTTGGTGAGTGTCTGAAGCCAGATTTAAATTCATCTTCCTGACTGGTCCAGCACTTTATCCTCTATGTTATCTAACTGCCTTAACATATCCTCTCAATGCTCTATGATCTAGGCTGGGACAGGATCTGAACTATTGTCCTTTAACTCAAATGCCATAGCTTTTCCCACTGGACCGTGTTGCCTCTCACTAGATGCCCGGCTAGTTTAGGACCCCATAGGGCATCTCTCCTGGTGGCTTCATGGGCCAACAGGATTTTAGGGGCCTAAGGCCCTGGTGCAACATCAGTCTCTCTCGATAGCCATTGTTCTACTCCAAAAGGCTCCTCAGAACTTTGAGAAAGGTTGCCAAATAAGTAACCACCCCTGTGTACCCTTTCCTTTAGAGCTAGAACACAATGAGCATCACTTGTAATTACTGTGTATGTGTTCCCAATGCTCCTAAGTCAAGCCCACAGATGGAGCCAAGGTTACATCCACTGCTGATGTTTTGTAGGTCCCTTCCTCCCCTCCCTCAGGAGCTCAATGGATGCAGTTGATGATTCTCTCTTCTCCTGCCACTGTTTTACACTGTGACACTAAACATACTTGGGCTCGACATTTAATTTGAATATCTATGGTGGAAAATTACCAGTATTCACAACCCCCTAGCATTTCCCTGACAAATTAATTGCCAATACAGTCTTCAGGATCGAGTGCAAGTAGAGGGTAGTGAGGTTGAGGGTTCAGCTTATGTGAATTAATTATAGGTGCCCTTGGCCATGAAGGAAAGTAATGGTGGCAGAAGAGATAAGATTAAGAACTGTTGCTTTTGTTAAGAAGCACCTGCTTTGTTTTTTTGTGTGCGTGCCTGTTCAGTAGACCCAGGGGTTTGAGAAATACGTATAATTTGGGGGGGTTTTAGTGTCTACCTTTTGTAGACGCAATTTAATCTCTTAACCACTTAAACATTGTGTGTTCCACGCCTGCTGTGGGAACTTTCTGGAGCCATACTGTGAACTGAAATTATCCACTTTCTACATTGTGGTTCCATTTTATTCAGTGTTCTGAGCTTTGATGGGCATTCAGATGAACAGAGCTTGAAGAATCATCTAAAATAGTCCAGGTAGAGATACATTGTTTTTGGTTGGGCTTAGGGAAGAAGATGTCGGCAACTATGTCAGTAATCTAAAGGAAAACATTCTTGAAATGCATCAAACCTCTGATCAATGTAGAGATCAGACTTGACTTAGGGGGACTGATGATGAAATAGATTGCCATTGATTTGGCAGAGAGATCATAGAATCATAGATTTACATCTAGAAGCTTGTTTCCCCATTTTGCACTTGAATAAACTAAGGCCTGGAGAGGTTAAGTGACTTGTTCAACATCACACAGGTAATAAGAAGCAGAGACAAAATTGGAATTCAGGTGATGCACAGTAGGTAGGAAACAAGGCACATGTTGTTGAACTTGGTGAACTGCCTGGTGGGTGGGAAGTGGTGGGGTAGGTCATTTCATGGTGAAAGCAATATAAAAAATCACCAATAAAATACTGACCTAAAACAACAAGCAAAAATAAGAGGATGGTGCCATTGGGATTTGGGGAATAGCTGATCTCAAGAAAACTTTGAAAGATGTTCTATCAGAGTGACACAATTTTGTAAGCTGTCATGAAATGTGCCCTTGCGCAAGTAACTTAGTCCCTTTGGGCTGTAGTTTCCTCATCTGTAAAATGAGGGGGCTGGATTAGGATTGTCTCTAAGGTCTTCCCAGCTCTAAATCTTATGATCTTTTCTTATTTCTTGTTCTTTATGACAATAAACATTTGCCTGAAATAAACACTCTCTGACAAAGTGCTCATGTTCCCATCGATGATTTGTCTCATTGAAGTTGTAATCCCCTGGCATTATCATCTGCTGCTGAAGTGATTTTTATCTTTATTTTTTAATTGCCAAAAGGATGAGGATAATTCCAAACTGGGGTGGGGGTGTCAAGGGGAAATAAAGATTAAAAATGACAAAAATCCTTAGAGGCTCTGTCTCTATTTTTCAGGCCCTTCAAACAATCCCTTTCTGACAGAATTTCTTTCATCTCAAGAAGAGGTATGGAAATGAGCTCTCCTGAATGGCAGGTAAGGAGATAAACAGGTGAGGAGAATTATAGGGTCATATAATGCAGAGTTGATTCCACTAAGCAGAGTTTTCAAAGTTTTCCTTGTGATGTCAGCTGCTTTTTAAAATATTGAAAGGTTAAGTAGGGGGTGAGATAAGATTTTTGGCACTCTAAGTCTGAGAATAATGGAGTCAGAGAAAAAGGGAAGGGCCAAGTTTATTGGCCAAGATTAAAACATAGCTATTCCATCTTTACTCCTCTTTGTTAAGCTTCATTATTGTAGGTTTCTCACTGGGGCCTTGATTTAGTGGCTCCCAATTGCCTCTGGGCTAAAGTATAAAATCTTCAGTCTAGCACTTAGAATCTTCCACAATCAGGCTTCCATTTGTCTTTCTGGTCTTTTAAACTGCTCCATTTCTCAGAAAATGTGGTATTCTGTGCATAGGGGACCAACCAATGCAAAGGCATGGAGAAAGGAAATAAAGTATTATGTGTGAGGAAGAGCAAGAAAAATAGCTTGACTGTACTATAGAGTTTGGAAAGGAGCCATAGGATCTTAGCTATAGAACTGGAAGGGACCTCAAAAGCCATCTTACAAGCACCCTCTTACTTTAGAGAAGAAGAAACTGAGACCCAGGAGTGGTCATGGCTTACCCGAGGTCACACAGGTAGTATGCATCAGAAGTAGGATTTAACCTTTGAGCTAGCATTCTTTCCACTCTACCATGTTGGCTTCTGGGGAACAGCATATAAAAAGGCTGGAAAGGTAGGTTGACAGACTCTTCCTTCCTTCCTTCTTTCCTTCCTTCCTTTCTTTCTTTTTCTCTTTCTTTCTTTCTTTCTCGTCTTTGTATCCCAAGTATCTGACACACTGTAGATACTTAATAAATGGTTGTTAAGCTGAATAATAATAATAATCAGAATCATCAGCAGTTATTTTAACCATCATCCTGGTGCTCCTATGGTTCCCCTCAGCTGCATGACATACTTGGATCCCAGGTTAGGAATAACACACATTTTCTAAGAACACACATTTTTCTTAAGACAGAAGGAAAAAGAGAATCTTGGGACCCACAGTAGTCTTAAGTTTTGTGCAGAAACCAGAAGCGATGGGTCAAGACTTACAATGCCCAACAACAGGAACAGAAACATCAGCTCTGGGATGAAGATATTCACTGAAGGAAATTTGATTTGTTTACCAGTTGTGGATCTGCATTATTATGCAACAGTGAATCCAACCAGGAATTCTAGTCATTAAGAATTTGAATAATCAATCACAATGACTGTGGACGCATATATTCCCCCTCCCACCTCCATGTTGTGGTAGGCAGAGCTAACTGTAAACTGGATCTTACTCCCATTAAATAATTGATGCCTAGGATCAGAGAACTGTGGGCTTGGCAGGTACCTTGGACAGCGCTCACTTAGTCCAACTCTATTGAGCTACAAACTGCAGGACTTACAACAACAAAATACCATGTGATGCTTTGAATACTGCAAGGTCTGCAAAGTACTTTAGATGCATTTTATCACTTGGTCCTCCCAACCACCCTGGGTGGAAGGTGCTATGGCTTTTATCACCCCCATTTTATAGATGAGGAAATTGAGGCACAGAGAAGTTAAGAAGTTTGCCTGTGGTCACACATCTAGTATGTATCTGAGGTGAGATCCAAGTCCAGGTTTCTCCTGATGCCAGATCCTGTATGCATCCCACTACTCTATAGAGGCAGTTGGGTGGTGTAGTAGAGAGAGTGTTACAAGTGGAGTCAGGAAGACCTGAGTTATCTCTTTTAGCTGTCTGATCTTGGTCAAGTCACTATTCTGTCTCAGTTTCCACTGTGATAAAAGGGGGACAATAATAACATTTGTCTATGGTGAGGAACAAATGAAATAACATTTTCCAAGTACCTTATAAACTTTAAAGTGCTTCTACACAGGCTACTTATTATTATTGTTGGGGCAGCTAGGTGGCATGATAGTGCATAGAACACTGGGCCTGGAATCAAGAAGGCTCCTCTTCCTGAGGTCAAATGTGGCCTCATACAATTACTAACTGTGTGATCCTGGGCAAGTCACTTAACCTTCTTTACCTCTGTTTCCTCATTTGTAAAATTAGTTGGAGAGGGAAATGGCAAACCACTCCAGTATCTTTGCCAAGAAAATAAAAAATGGGGGTCACAAAAGGTCAGAAATAATTATTGTTGTTGTTGTTGTTTTGGGATTGAAATGGATAGAGTAATCAATGGGTTTTGGATCTGCTCATTCAACCAGTTCTGAATACAATTAATCAGTATCCTTACAACCTGGCTATTGTAAGAATCTAAAATATAAAACAACTGCTTGAAATCTAGGTGTATTGGGGACAGAGCCAAGATGGTGGAGTAAAAGTAGGAACTTGCTTCAGCTCCCACACCTACCACCTCCAATACCTGTAAAATACAACTCTAAACAAATTTTAGAGCTACGGAATCCACAAAGTGACAGAGAGAAACAAATCTCCCACTGAAGGCAGCCTGGCAGGCCAATAGGAAGGGTCTATTGCACCAGGCTGGGAGCCAAGTGCAGTCCCACATGAGTCATGTGGGCCCAGACGTGGGGCACCCAGACCAGTGGCACAGACCAGCCAGAGCAGACTTCAAGAGAGTGAATCACCAGCAGCTGTGGCAGTTTCCAGACTTTTCAACCCATAAACTCCAAAAAGAAAGTAAAAGGTCAGTTGGGAACTCTGGTGGAACTGGGTGGAGAAGAGCATGGTCCAGCCCCTGCTCCTGGGGCAAAAGGTGGCAGCTGCACAGTGGCTGCAGCTGTTGCTGCATGGCTGCTTCAGGAGCTCCAATCTTACAGATACCATTCAGAAGGTAATTGCTCTTGCTTTGACCTGCTTGGATCTGGGCCTAGTCTTGGGTGATGGTCCTGGGGTGTGTGGTCAGTAAGCCAGAGCTTGGGGTGGCTGTGGAGAGGGTGCCCTCCTCATAGCTCTGACAACTGTGAAAACCCCAACAATTTGGGACACAGCTCTCTCCACTCTGGAAGCAGAATTCTACCATGGCAGAGAGCTCAAAAGTCAGGTAATTGGCTGGCAAGATGAGCAAGCAGAGGAAGCACAAATAGACCATAGAATCCTTTTTGGGGACAAAAAGGATCAAAATATGGAGCCAGAAGAAGACAAAGTAAAAACTCCTACATCAAAAGCTTCCAAGAAAAATATGAATTGGGTTACAGGCCATGGAGGAGCTCAAGAAAGATTTTGAAAATCAAGTAAGAGAAGTGGAAGAAAAATTGGGAAGAGAAGTGAGAGTGATGCAAGAAAATCATGAAAAGTGAGTGAACAGCCTGCTAAAGGAGACCCTCCAAAACACTGAAGAAAATAGCACCTTAAAAATAGACTAACTTGCTTCTCCTTCAGGAATTGACTATAAGGTCTCCAGGAGATAAAGCAACAGAAAGGATGTGTTGCCATGTGTGCTTGAATATGCCCACCATTCCTGCCACCACCAATACTGCCACTAGTGAACATCAGCAAATGTTTCTAACTGCTAACAAGATGCTGCTGCTGGGGCAGGTAAGCCCAAGAACCCTGGGAACAGCAGCACCCCCACAGCCATTGGTCTTGCTTCCAGCCTGGCTTGTGCAATCATAATCCAGGAAAGCAACTGTTGTGAAGATGCAACTTGTCAATTTCCTCTATAGGTGCTGCAGGCCTGGCTTCCTCAGCAACCACAGCTACTTAAAAACTTGGAAAAGGAAGTTCTCACCACCAAACTCCCTGGCACTGTCAAATGGTTCAACATCAGAAGCTGATATACTTTTATTAATGACAATGACACTAAAGAAGATGAATTATTAGCTGCTTATCCACTGAATCCTAAGAACCAGAGGGCTTTTCCAAATGACTTGCCACTAAATTAATAAATTGCCACTGAAACCTCTGGAAAAAAACCAGACTAACTCAAATGGCAAAAGAGGCCCAAAAAGCCAATTAGGGGAAGGATGCCTTAAAAAGCTAAATTGACCAGATGGAAAAGGAATTTCAAAAACTCACCAAAGAGAATAACTCCTTCAAAATTAGATTAGAGGAAATGGAAGGCAATGACTTTATGAGAAATCAAGATACTACAAAACAGATCCAAACAAATAAAAAATAGAAGGTAATGTGAAATATCTCATTTGAAAAACCACTGACCTGGAAAATTGATCCAGGAAAGGTAATATAAAAATTATTGGACTACCTGAAAGCCATGATCAAAAAAAGGGGTAAAAATCATTTTTCAAGAAGTTCTCAAGGAATATTGCCCTGATATTCTAGAATCAGAGTGCAAAATAGAAATGAAAAAAAATTCACTGATCTCCTCTTGAAAAAGATCCCAAAAAGAAAACTCCTAGGAATATTATAGCCAAATTCCAGAGTTCCCAGGTCAAGGAGAAAATACTGCAAGCAGTCAGGAAGAAACAATTTGAGTATTGTGGAAACACAATGAGGGTAACAAAAGATCCAGCAGCTTCTACATTAAGGGATTGAAGGGCTTGGAATATGATATTCCAAAGCTAAGATTAAAACCAAGAATCACCTACCTAGAAAAACTGAATAAAATGCTACAGGGAAAAATATGGTCATTCAATGAAACAGAGGACTTTCAAGCATTCTTGATGAAAAAAACCAGAGCTGAACAGAAAATTTGACTTTCAAATACAAGAATCAAGAGAAGAATGAGAAGGTAAACAGGTAAAAGAAATCATAAGGAACTTATCAAAGTTGAATTATTTACATTCCTACATGAAAAACAGTAATTATAACTTAGGAGACTTTTCTCAGTATGAGGATAGTTGAAGGGAATAGATATGTATATATACGAATACATACATACATATATGTGTATGTGTAGTATGTGTGTATAAATACATATGTAAGTGTGTGTACATGTATATATAGACAGAGGGTACAGGATGAGTTGAGTAGGAAGGGATGATATCTAAAAAAGTAAAATTAAGAGGTGAGAGAAGAATTTATTGGGAGAAGAAGAAAGGGAGTGATAGATTAGGGTAAATTATGTCATATAAAAGAGTCAAGAGAAAACTTTCAATGGAGGGGAAGAGCAGGAAGGTGAAAGGGAATGGGTCATCCTTACTCTCATTGAATTTGGCTTAAAAAGGAAATAACATACACACTCAATTGGGTATCTTATCCTACAGGAAAGTAGGGGGAAGGGGATAAGAGGGGGAAGGATAGAAGGAAGGGCAGATTGGGGGAAAGGGTAGTTAGAAACAAACACTTTTGAAAAGGGGTAGGGTCAAAGGAGAAAATAGAATAAGTGGGGGATGGGATAGGATGGAGGGAAATATAGTTAGTTTTTCACAATATAACTACTATGGAAATGTTTTGCATATCTACACATGTACAACCTATAGTGAATTGTTTATCTTCCCAGTGGGGGTGGGTGATGAGGGAAGAAGGGAAAGAATCTGGAAGTCAAATTTTTAAAAACAATTTTTTTAAAAAAAAAATGGCTTTTACATGCAACTGGGAAATAAGACATACAGGCACTGGGGTATAGAAATCCATCTTGCCCTACTAGAAAGTTGGGGGGAATGGGGGAAGATATAAGAGATAGCAGATTGGGGGAAAAGGTAGGCAGTAAGTTCATTATCTTGGGGTGAGGGGTAGGGGGAAGACAGGGAGAAAATTTGTAACTCAAAATCTTGTAGAAATGAATGTTGAAAACTAAAAATAAATAAATAAAACATTAATAAAAAAAAAAAGAGATCTAGGTGTGTTATGTCCAATTGCCAGCATTTCTTTGCCCTCATCTAGGAAACTTGTTATTTTTAAATTTCATGGATTCAGTATTTTTAATTTGTCCTGACTCAGCATTTGAAAATGTGCTTATGTAAGGAATTTCTATTTTTACCTAAGTCAGCAAAAATTTAAATCTCCTGAGTAGACACTATTTTTGCCCGAATCAGCACTTATTAATCCTCTTGACTCAGCACTTTTGAATGGCCCTGACTGATCATTGAAAAAAATCTGCTTGCATCAGCAATATTTTGTCCCTAAATAGGCACTTTCAAATTCTCCTCTTAAATTTGAAATTTTACTTTTATTTGATTCAGCAATTTTGTTTTCCCCGGAATAATTTAATCACACCTAATTCGGCACTTTCATTTTCAGGTTATAGAGCATGTGATTTTTCCTTGATTCAAAGCAATTAAATATATCGATTTTAATATGAGTTTGCCTTGATTACTGGGGCAATGATAAACAAAAGATCTGAGACTTAAAGATTGTCTGGGGCCAAAGAAAGGAACCGGGGAAGATCAACAGTATTGACTAGGCTGGCAAATCAAGGTTGCAAACAGTGTGCTTTGTGGGAGGAAATGGCACATTAATTTCAATTGGGGAAAAAAGGGAGGTTGAGAGGACTCCTTATCTATATCTTAGTGTAGATGAAAGAGCTTTGGGTACGAGGGTTTTTTTTTTCCTGTTTCATAGCTGTTTAAGACCATGAATGAATTGTTTAGTTTCTCCGAGCCTCAGTTTCCCCATCTGTAAAATAGGGACAATAATACTTGTATCACCTACCTCACAGGGAAAGAAAAGTGCTTTGTAAATCTTTAAGTGCCTTTAAAATGTGGGCTATGATTATTATCACCTTTTGTTTCCAGGAATATAATAACCAGCAGCAAATGCCTAGCTTGGTGATGTGTGCCTGCCCTATGGATTCTCGAAGGTGATGGCCTCTGTGCTAATGAATGACTGGAGATACCTTAGATCTTTGCTCCTGTGTTCACTGTGGGTTTTCTGCTTAATTAAATCGAATCAGAAGCTGCTTACTGACACATTTAGAAGTTTAACCTAGATGATAACTTTTAAATCTACCTGATTTAGCTTTTCTTTTCCCTTGATTCAGCACTTTTATTTTCATAGCATTAGAGAAGTAATTTCTCTCCCCCACCCTCTCTCTTTTTCCTTCCTTCCTTCCTTCCTTCCTTCCTTCCTTCCTTCCTTCCTTCCTTCCTTCCTTCCTTCCTTCCTCCCTCCCTCCCTCCCTCCCTCCCTCCCTCTCTCTCTCTCTCTCTCTCTCTCTCCCCTCTTTTTTCTGTTTGTCCCTCCCTTCTTTCTTTTTCTCTACCCTCTCCTGTTTCTCTGTCTTTATCTTTTTTCTATCTTTTCTGTTGTCTCTTTTTCTGTTTCTTTTTGTCTGTCTCTTTTTCTGTCTCTGTCTCTCTGTCTCTGTTTCTCTCTCCCTTTCTTCCTCTTTCCCTCCTTCCCTCTCATTTATATATTCTATAGCTAGAGGGGACCTTCTGTTAATGCAAGGTAGCCCCTCAATATTAACAACAACAACTGATGTTTATGCAGTGTTTTAAAATTTGCAAAGTGTTTCTCATTGTAATATCTTTAAGATCAGCAGTCATATTCTTTTAAGGTATAGCACTCTTTTGAGAAGAAGGAATTGGGAGGAGGGAAAGGGAATGTACACCAGTTGTCAGTCAGTCAGCAAGCATTTATTGTTTCCTAATAAGGGAGAACAGGAGGAAGATTGTGAGGAAAAGTAGCAGGATGAAAAAGGTAGAAGTGGGATAGCTGAGGATGAAGAATGATTTATGGAAAGTCTGACAAGGAGGAAGCAGCATTTAATCAGTCTTACTCCTGGCAGTCAGAGTGGGATCAGATTAAATTTTAGTAGCCAGGGGATGTTGGGATCCTGCCAATTTAGTCTTCTTGATGCTAAAGTCAGGGGGTGAGTAGATTTTAATTTTCTCCCCTTCCAACTGTTTCAGAAGACATTATTATATGATATAAGATGAAAATCAGCAGCAGATTCACCCTGAGTTAGCTGTCATGTCCCAGAGGAGTGTCATGTCTAGATATGATGGAGATCATTAAAAACAATGGTTTGACAGTGCCTAAGGTCTGTGTCACTCAATAAGACAGTTAATAAATTCACCATTTCTCTTGAATGAGAGGGAAGGAATGCCACAGGTGAGATGAGCTAGGGCTAGGCAAGAGCTCAATGTAACAACAGATGAAGCAAGAGGGCTTCCAAGGGTCTGAACTGATGTGGTTTTTCTCCATGACTTGCCATGCTATGTAATCTAGCAATTGGTAAGAAGAGAGGGGCAGCAGAACCAGCATGGCCCAAGATAATAAATGAAGGGAAAACCATGGCACCTGTTCATTTTAATAGGAAAAGTTCATATTTTAAAATATGTTTTGAATGACTTCCCACATGTGTAATTGATATCATATTGCTTGCTTTCTCAATGGGTGGGGAAGGGACCTGAGGAAGGGAGAGAATTGAGAACTCAAAAAAATTTTTTAAATGAACATTAAAAATAAAAAATAATAGATAAACACATTTTAAAAAAAGAGATGAAGTAGGCCATATTTATAAAAACTAAGTGCTACCATATCCTTGTAGCATATGCCTTCTGTGTTAGGACAAATTTAACTGTTCGGTGACTAGGGATTGCTTTGTGCTTTAACATGGTCAGCACTAAATAGACTGATGACAGAACTGAAATAATTTCATTTAATATTTGGTGTTTCTGTCACTTCAACACAGAACTTTCTAATTATTTGTAGATTTTTTTCTGGAGTTCATAGACTGGAGGCTGTGTCTTCCTGATGGATAATTTTTCTATTGGTTCCTAGTAATAAAAATTGAATAATGTTTTTCCTTTCACAAAAAAAGGAAAGTTCATATTTACAAATATCAGGCATGGCCTTAACCAGTATTTTAACCAATTAGGGGTAAATCATGCAACACCAACCATGTGATAGAATTAGGATCTACTGTCATGTGTATCTATATCCACTTTTCTAACCTCCTTTTGCCTCTCCCCTCTTTCTTCTCCCTGCTTATCAATATGTAAATGAACTAATGGTGGGATCATGGCCATTCTGTGCTTGAATTGAAATTTACATCAGGAATAATAATCTGTGTGTGTCTTATCCTCCTGCACATGAGATAAAACGAGGGAATTGGAGTGTAGATGCGTTTTTTTTTGTTTGTTTGTTTTTTTATGCTGTACTGTGTCTTTATTTATTTTGTTAAACATTTCCCAGATATATTTTAATCTGCTTCTGTACACACTTGGGAGATTTACAGTGGCAACGAATTTGACACCTCTGTTAAAGACCATTACTCTTTCTGCCACAGGTCCAGAGAACCAGGACTAGGAATTCCAGTTGTGATGATTAAAATCATATTTGAAAGAAGGTTTTTATTTATTTTGTTGCTGTTGCTGCTGCTGCTATTGTTGTTGTATAGAGGGGCTGAAAGATCTGTTGGAGATCATTATGTAGGGAAGGGATTCATGGGTCAGGTAAAGGTTGATGTAGGTCATCTTTGATAGATTCAGCTCTCAGCTCAGAGCTTTGGTTCTCATTCTTTTGGTGGTCTAGACAGTCTCCCAATTCAAGTCCTACATGATGGCTTCCTTAAATGGCAGCCAAGTGGCTCTGTGGACAGAGTACTGGACCTGGAGTCAGGAAGACGACTTCATACCCAGCCACAGACATGACACTTACTAGCTGTGTGACTGTGGGCAAGTCACCTAACCTCTGCCTCAATTTCCTCAACTGTAAAATGAAAATAATAATAACACCTACCTCACAGGGTTGTTGTGAAGATCAAATGAAATCATATTTGTAAAGTGCTTAGCACAATGCCTGGCACAGAGTATATATGTAATAAATCTTTCCTTCCTTCCTCCCTCCCTCCTTCCTTTCCTTCCTCCCTCTGTCCCTCCCTCTATCCTTCCTTCTTTCCTTCCTTCCTTCCTTCCTTCCTTCCTTCCTTCCTTCCTTCCTTCCTTCCTTCCTTCCTTCCTTCCTTCCTTCCTTCCTTCCTTCCTTCTTCCTTTCCTCCCTAATAGCCTAAACTGCCTAAGAGTTATTTATCCTTTCATGCATGTACTCTGTCTCCCTAGCTAGGAAGTGAACCCTTTGAGGGCAAGGACTATGGCATGTACTTCTTTATATTTCCAGTGCTCAACAGTGCTGTTCCCCAAGGCCTCCACATTTGCTGTTGCTGCCACTGCCAGGCAGTCCCAATCTACTGGACATTTTCCAGCCTCTCACTTTACCTTATACTATGCAGACATGTGTTAGTGCCATTGTTCTTAACTAATTCTTTATTCCTTCATGTAAAAACACTATGAAAAATTGGAATGTTTTCAAATTAAAGTGGCTCAGTTTCTTGATCACAGCCTACAGTAGCTGGCTGCAGTGGTACTTAGAATGCTGAGTATGTAGATGCGTTTATAAGGTAGCTTTCAGGGCTATGATGCTGTGATCATAGTCCATGAGAAGAGAATTAAATAATAGTTCAGAAATGACCAAGACTAAGGAACAGATCATAGAGTTAAACATGGCAGGGATCAAAGTCCTTGGATATCTACAATCTTCAATAGTGGGTAGTGATAGGATCAGAAACTCCATTGTGTGTGGGACGAATGGATTGAATAGCATAATCTACATCTTGATTGATGGAACTAAAGAAGCCCCTGAAGTGGTAGCATTTAAATCAGCACTATTCGAAGCTACAGCTATGTAAAATATGGTCGTTGATTTCAGCCCAATGCAAATGTACTGTGTGAGTTCAAATAATTCGACTACTCCAGGGAATTCATTATTTGAATCAATGTGAGCCTGGCAGTAATTATGGAATCTCAGAGCTGGAAGGTACTTTGAAGACTGACTTCTTCATCTTGACTGGCTAGAACACTGGGTGAATTCTAATAACAATAGTGAGAAATGCAAAATCTTATAGTTGGGTGAAAAAATGATTCCACAAGTATAAGATGGAGAAAGCATGGGTTAGATAGCAGTTTGTTTGAAAGAGATCTGGAGAATCTGTTGGACTTCCAGCTCAATATGAGTCAACAGCATAGGGCAGCTAGTCAGTCAGCTATCATTTATGAAGCATCTACTACATGTCAGGTACTTTGGTCAAAAAAAAAATAGGGGCATAAACCAGTCCCTTTTCTCAAGGGCTTATGGCTGAAAGAGATCATGTGAGCTTGGGGTGCCTTGAGCCCAACCCTGTTCTGTCTTGGTCAGACCATGTTCAGGTCTGGAGACTACATTTTAGGAAGGATGCTGATAAGCTGGACAACATCCAGAGTGGGGCAACCAGCATGGTGAAGGGCCCCAAGTCCTTGCAATATGAGATTGATTGAAGGAATAGAAGAGAAGACTGGGAGGAGCAGAAGAGAAGGGAGAGGAATGACAGCTCTATTGAGGTATTTGGTACAGCACTGTCTCACCAAGAACCACCTGCTTTAATGCAGCAGCATATTGTGATCTGTTTATTAGAGGTATAGTTCTTGTTCTTGTCGAATTTCTGCTTGAAGTTCCACTTAAGTGGAAAGAACATCAGATTTGAAGCTAGAGGACCTAGGTTTGCCCCTATAGTCAGGAAGAATACAAGTCTGAATCCTGCCCTAAGACTCTGAGCAAGTTACTTGAGGCTTTGTGCCTCAGTTTCCTTATTAGTAAAACGAAGGGGTTAAACACATGGCGTTACCTCTAAGATTCCTTCCATCTCTTATCTATGATCCAGTTATGTCACCTAGCCTTTCTATGACTGAGTTTCTTATAAAATGGGGAGATAGTGGACAAGAAGACCTCTCAGGTCTTTCCATCTCTAAAACAGGATTCTTCTAAATATCTGTGCATAAATAAGGCACAGAAATAGAATATGGGCAGTTAGGCAGCTAAAGTGGCTAGAGTGTTGGGCCTGGAGATGGGAAGATTCATCTTCCTGAGTTCATTTCTGCCTTCAGACTCTTACTATAGGAGACTAGGCAAGTCACGTAACCCTCTTTGCTTCAGTGTCCTCATCTTTAAAATGAGCTGGAGAAAGAAAGGACAAACCATTCCAGCATCTTTGCCAAGTAAACCCCAAAAGGGGTCACAAAGAGTTGGTCATGACTGAAACGACTGAACAGCAACATAGACTGTATAACTCTGGCAAATACCTCTGACCTTTACAATCTTTTTCCATCCAAGGCAGAGGGATATAGAAGAAAAATGAGATTGGAGAGTGTGGACCTGATATATTTAAGGGAAGGAGGGAAAGACAGATGATCCACATGATAAACTGGGGCTTGGGAGAGAGTGGAAGGAACAGGCAGAGACATATCTTTGCTTTCCAGAAGACTGGGTTGGGGACATTGGAGATTTCTGCTCAGGAGTTGAGGAGTTTGGGGTACCTGGAAACATCTGTTCTGACTGTACTAGCAGCTGAGTGAGGAAAGAGTGGGCCAATACACAGGGTTTTTGAATTAATTTGCAAGCACAACCATACTTCATTCATCATATTCATTCATTATTAGACTGGGAGGGGGAAGAGGGGGTACACCTGAAAACAATAGGCATCTGGAGCAACTGAAGAGAATGGCACAGTTAAGCTCTCTGCCAGAGAACTGAAATGATGAAGCATCTGGGCACTCATAGAAAGATGCAGTGACCATCTTCCCACCCTTCCACCTCCATGGGCACGGGCAAGCTCCCCTCCCATGAGCGAGGGCCAGTACCATGTAATCTGCATCCAGACTACAGAACAACACGTTCTTAGAAACCACTCTGGGAGCTCCCCACATTCTGTGCTGCAAATCTTTCAGCATCCTTGCCACAGCTGGGGAATAAGGCAGTAACAAAAACTAATAAGAAAATGGCCTGTCTGAAGAAAGTGCAGAGGAGTTAATGGGACATGCTTTAGGTTGCCTCTGCTGGGCACCAGAAAATCTTATGCAGACACAAACCGGCAGCTACTAGGTATTAATTAGTAAATGTAGGATGTGTGGCAAGCCAAGTACTGGAGCAAATAGACATCCTTATTTAATGTGGGGTTGTTTATTTTTTGTTGGTTTGCTTTTAATCTAGAGGACTATTGGAATAAGATGGAGTTTTGTTTTTCAATGAGGGAGGCAGCTTGCTCTAGTGGAAAGAGCATTAACCCTTCAATCAGAGGACCAAAGTTCAAATCCTGCTTCTTTTTTCCCCCAAATGCTTTATTAACTTCTGGTTTACATCATTTATTTCTGTCAGATTTTGAGTTACAATTTTCCCACATTTTTCCCCTACCCACGACCCCAGTATAACAGTCATACAATCTGCTCTCTCCCATCTCTTCTCCCATACCCCCTTCGACTTTTCCAGTAAGGTGAGGTGAATCCCCTCACCCCATTGCCTGCACATCTTATCTCCCAATTATATGCAAAATAGTATTAATCATAATATATATATATATATATTTTAAAAATTTGATTTTAAAAGGAAGATAAGCAACTCAGTATATGCTGTACATGTGTAGCTATGCAAAACATTACCATAGTAGATATATTGTAAAAGACTGACTATATTTCGCTCCCTCCCATCCTACCTTCTACCTGGTCCACTCCCCATCTTGATCCTGTCCCTTTTCAAAAGTGGGTGCTTCCAAATTCCCTCCCCCCCAGCCCACCCTGCCCTACACCACCTTTCTCCATCCCCCTCCCCCCATGCTCCTGTGGGGTGGGACACCCTATTTAGTATGCATGTCATTCTCTCCCTGGTCCAAATTCAATGGGAATAAGGTTTTGACTTTTTGCCTTCCTATTCCTCCCCTCCCCTACAACCACCTTCCCCTGCCTCCTCTACATGAGACAGTTCACCCCATTGACTCTCCCCATTCTCCCTCACCACATTACTCTCTCACCTCTTAACCTTACCTTTTAAGTATCATCCCTTCCTATTAAATTTGACCTGTGTCCTCTATCTATGTATACTTGAAAACATATACACACATTCACATATGTATTCATATGCCCATATACCCTTCTTCAACTATTTTCATACTGAGAAAAGTTTCATCAGTTACAGTTATTGTTTTTCCCTGTAAGAATGTAAATAGTTCAACTTTGATAAGTTCATAATGATTTTTTTCCCAGTTTACCTTCTCAAGCACCTTTTGCTTCTTGTATCTGAATGTCAAATTTTCTATTCAACTCTGGTTTTATCCTCAAGAATGCTTGAAAGTCCTCTATTCCACTGAATGACCATATTTTCCCCTGAAACATGATACTCATTTTTGCTGGGTAGGTGATTCTTGGTTTTAATCCCAGCTCCTTTGCCCTCCAGAATATCATATTCCAAGCCCTTCCATCCCTCAGTGTAGAAACTGCCAGATCCTGTGCTATCCTGATTGTGTTTCCACAATATTGAAATTGTTTCTTCTTGGCTGCTTGTAATATTCTCTCCTTTATCTGGGAATTCTGGAACCTGGCTACAATATTCCTAGGAGTTTTCTTTTTGGAATCTTTTTCAGGAGGTGATGGGTGGATTCTTTCAACCTCTATTTCACCCTCTGGGTCTAAAACATTAGGGCATTTTTCCTTGAGAATTTCTTGAAGGATGGTTTCTAGATTCTTTCTTTGATCATGGTTTTCAGGTGGTCCAATAATTTTTAGATTTTCTCTTCTGGATCTATTTTCCAGGTCAGTGGTTTTTTTCCATGAGATATTTCACATTGCCTTCTATTCTTTCATTTGTTTGGATCTGCTTAATAGCATCTTGATTTCTCATAAAGTCACTAGCTTCCATTTGCTCCAGTCTAATTCTGAAGGAATGATTCTCCTCAGTGAGCTTTTGAGATTCTTTTTCCATCTGGCAAATTTGGCTTTTTAAGGCATCCTTCTCCTCATTGCCTTTTTGAGCCTCTTTTGCCATTTGAGTTAGTCTATTTTTTTTTAATTAAACAAATGCTTTATTGACTTCTGGTTTACATCATTCATTTCCACCAGATTATGAGTTACATTTTTCCCCCATTTTTCCCTACCCACCACCCCAGAATAGCAGTCCCACTAGATATCACCTCATCCAATCTGCTCTCTCCCATATCTTCACCCATACCCCCTTCGACTTTGCCATTAGGGCAAGGTGAATCTCTGAGCCCCAATGCCTGGACATCTTATGAAGCATTTAATTTTAAAACTTCGATTTTCAGATCCATTCCCTTTCTCCCTTGTCACCCACTCCCTCTGAGAAGATAAGCAATTCAGTATGTGTTGTACATGTATAGCTATGCAAAACATTACCATAGTAGATATATTGTAAATGACTGCTTATATTTCCCTCCCACCCATCTCACCTCCCACCTGGTCCATTCCCTACTTTGATCCTGTCCCTCTTTGACAGTGGGTACTTCCAACCTCCCCTACCCCCAGAATGCCCTCCCCTCCAACATCCCCCCTCTCATCCCCCTTTCCCCTACTCAGGAGAGTGAGTGAGGGTAGGATATTCCATTTAGTATGTATGTGATTCTCTCCTTGAGCCAACTTCAATGAGAATATGCTTTTGCCTTTTTGCCTTCCTGTTCTTCCCCTCCCCTTCAACTACTTCCCCTTGCCTCTTCTCCATGAGATAGTTTACCCTACCCTGTCTCTCTCCACCTTCTCTTGCTACTTTCCTCTCTCACCTCTTGACTTCACCCCTTAAGAATTATCCCTTCCTTGGGGCGGCTAGGTGGTGCAGCGAGCAGAGCGCCAGCCCTGGAGCCAGAAGCACCCGAGCTCGGATCTGGCCCCAGACACCCAACACACAAACAAAAACCCAGCCACATGACTCCAGGCAAATCACGCAACCCCTTTTGCCCTCCAAAAAAAAAAAGAGTCATCCCTTCCCATCAAATTCAACCTGTGCCCTCTATCCATGTATACCTGTGAACATATGCCATGTACCCTTCTTCAATTATTTTCACAATGAGAAAGGTTTCATCAAACACAGTTATTGTTTTTCCATGTAGGAATGTAAATAGTCCAACTTTGATAAGTTCCTTTTAATTTCTTTTCCTTGATTACCTTCTCAAGCATCTCTTGCTTCTTGTGTCTGAATGTCAAATTTTCTATTCAACTCTGGTTTTTCATCAAGAATGCTTGAAAGTCCTCTATTCCACTGAATGACCATATTTTCCCCTGAAACAAGATACTCAGTTTTGCTGGGTAGGTGACCCTTGGCTTCAATCCCAGCTCTTTTGCCCTCTGGAATATCATATTCCATGCCCTTTGATCCCTCAGTGTAGAAGCTGCCAGGTCCTGTGCTATTCTGATTGTGTTTCCACAATATTGAAATTGTTTCTTCCTGGCTGCTTGTAGTATTTTCTCCTTGATCTGGGAGTTCTGGAGCCTGGCTATAATATTCCTGGGAGTTTTCTTTTTGGGATGTTTTTCAGGAGGTGGTCTGTGGATTCTTTCAACCTCTATTTCCCCCACTGGGTCTAAAACATCAGGGCAATTTTCCTTGAGAATTTCTTGAAGGATGATTTGTAGGTTCTTTCTTTGACCATGGCTTTCAGGTAGTCCAATAATTTTTAAATTATCTGTCCTGGATCTATTTTCCAGGTCAATGGTTTTTCCCATGAGATATTTCACATTGCCTTCTATTCTTTCATTTGTTTAGATCTCTTTAATAGTATCTTGATTTCTCATAAAGTCACTAGCTTCCATTTGCTCCAGTCTAACTCTGAGGGAATAATGAATCTCCTCAGTGAGCTTTTGAGATTCTTTTTCCATCTGGCAAATTCCACTTTTTAAGACATTCTTCTCCTCATTGCCTTTCTGAGCTTCTTTTGCCATTTGAGTTAGTCTATTTTTTTTTTTAGAATAGAGGGTTTTAAATTCATTATGATTATTCATTTTTTTTAGTTTTAAACAAATGCTTTATTAACTTCTGTTGTACATCATTCATTTCTGCCAGATTTTGAGTTACAATCATTTCCCCCCCCCCATTTTTCCCCTACCCAACCTCCCAGAATAGTAGTCCCACAAGATATCACTTCCTCCAACCTCCTTTCTCCCATACCTTCTCCCATACCCCCATCGACTTTTCCATTAGAGGAAGGTGAGTCTTTGTGTCCCAATGCCTGCACACCTTATCTCCCTATTACAAGCAAAAGAGTTATAATAATAGTATTTATATATATTTGAAACATTTAATGTTAATACCTCGAATTTCAGATCCATTTCCTTCCTCCCTTGTCACCCATTCCCTCTGGGGAGATAAGTAATTCAGTATATGTTGTACATGTCTAGCTATGCAAAACATTATCATAGTAGATATATTGTACAAGGCTGCTTATAATTCCCTCCCACTCATCCCACCCCCACCTGGTCCATTCCCTACATGATCCTGTCCCTCTTCTATAGTGGGTACTTCCAACCTCCCCTCCCCCCAAGGATGCCCTCCCATCCATCATCCCTCCTCTCATCCCCCTTCCCCCTATCCTGCTGCAGGTTGAGATATCCCATTTAGTATGTATGTCATTTTCTCCCTGAACCAAATTCAATGTGAATGTGGTTTTGCCTTTTTAGCCTTCCTTATTCTCCCCCTCCTTTGCAACCACTTCCCCTTGCTTCTTCTACATGGGATAGTTTACCCTACCCTGTCTCTCCCCATCTCCTCTTGCCACTTTCCTCTCCCACCTCATAATTTCATCCCTTGAGTATTCTCCCTTCCCAACAAATTCAACCTATGCCCTCTATCCATATATAATTGTAAACACATACACACACATTCACATATGTATTCATATGACCACACCCCCTTCTCCCATTATTTTCATAGTGAGAAAGATATCATCAGTCATAGTTATTGCTTTTCCATATAGGAATGTATATAGTTCAACTTTGATAAGTTCCTTTTGATTTCTTTTCCCTGATTACCTTCTCAGGCATCTCTTGCTTCTTGTGTCTGGATGTCAAATTTTCTATTCAATTCTGGTTTTTTCCTCAAGAATGCTTGAAAGTCCTCTCTTCCACTGAATGACCATATTTTCCCCTGAAACAAAATACTCAGTTTTGCTGGGTAGGTGACCCTTGGGTTCATTCCCAGTTCTTTTGCCCTCTGGAATATCATATTCCATGCCCTTCGATCCCTCAGTGTAGAAGCTGCCAGGTCCTGGGCTATTCTGATTGTGTTTCCACAATATTGAAATTGTTTCTTCCTGGCTGCTTGTAGTATTTTCTCCTTGATCTGGGGATTCTGGAACCTGGCTATAATATTCCTGGGAGTTTTCTTTTTGGCATCTTTTTCAGGAGGTGATCGGTGGATTCTTTCAACCTCTATTTTGCCCTCTGGATCTAAAACATCAAGGCAGTTTTCCTTGAGAATTTCTTGAAGGGTGATTTCTAGGTTCTTTCTTTGATCATGGCTTTCAGGTAGTCCAATAATTTTTAAATTGTCTCTCCTGGATCTATTTTCCAGGTCAGTGGTTTTTCCCATGAGATATTTCACATTGCCTTCTAATCTTTCATTTGTTTGGATCTGCTTAACAGCATCTTGATTTCTCATAAAGTCATTAGCTTCCATTTGCTCCAGTCTAACTCTGAAGGAATGAATCTCCTCAGTGAACTTTTGAGATTCTTTTTCCATCTGGCAAATTCGACTTTTTCAGGCATTCTTCTCCTCATTGCCCTTTTGGGCCTCCTTTGCCATTTGAGTTAGTCTATTTTTTAAGGTGTTGTTTTCCTCAGTCAGGCTGTTGACCCTCATTTCATACTTTTCCTGCATCCTTCTCATTTCTCTTTCCAATTTTTCCTCCACTTCTCTTATTTGATTTTTAAAGTCCTTCTTAAGGTCCTCTATGGCCTGCAACCCGCTCATGTTTTCCCCTGGGGCTTTTGGAGCAGGACTTCTGACCTCACAGTCCTTTTCCCGCTCTATGCCCCCAAAATAGGAGTCTAGGGTTGCATTTTTCTGTTTCCTTTGCCTTGGTATGTTGCCACTTAATTACTTGACTTTTGGGCTTGTTGCCACACTATGGCTTTAAGGCCAGATAGAGGAATTTTCGTCCTGAACGTGTGGGGGGCAACTTCCGTTTCTGGCAAACTGGAAACCCACCCACGACTTCCACCCTAGATCACAATCCAGATCCAGGGAGGTTAAAGCAAGAGCAATTACCCCCCAAGACTGATCGCTGGATCTCCCTACAATTTGCAGGCCAGGAGCTGGAGCTGCCTCTGAAAACTACAAAATGGTGTGTCTCCTCAGCGGCTTCTAGCCCCCAGGGGAGGGAGCCGACACATTCCCTAAATACCGGTCCCAAAGTCCATAGGACACTAACCTCTTACTTTGTCCTAGGCATGTCTATGTTGATAATTCTGGTGTCTCCACAGCTCCTGGTGTTCTGGGGTTCCTCCAGCCGGCTGCTGGCCCTGCTGCCCTGGGGCTAAAACCTTGGCTCACGTGGACCTGGGCTCGGCTCGGCTTGGCTCGGCTCCTGTGCTCTGTGCGCTGCCAGGTCCTAGACCGCTGCGCTGGTCTTTCCTGCAGGGCTGCTGGGCTGTCCTCAGCGGGAGGTTAACTTCTCTGTGTTGTTCTGTGGGTGCTGGGGCTCCAGAAGTTATTCGGAGTCCCCTTTCACATTATTTGAAATTTGTGTGGGGCAGAGTACATTGGAAATGCTGTTTTGAGTTAGTCTATTTTTTAAGGTGTTATTTTCCTCAGTCAGGGTGTTGACTGTCATTTCATATTTTTCTTGCATCTTTCTCACTTCTCTTCCCAATTTTTCCTCCACTTCTCTTATCTGCTTCTTAAGGTCCTCTATGGCTTGTAGCCAGCTCATATTTTCATTTGGGGCTTTTGGAGCAGGAGTTCTGACCTCACAGTCTTCCTCCTTTGATCCTCTTTGCCCCCAAAATAAGAGTCTAATGTTGCATTTTTCTGTTTGTTTCCTTTGCCTAGGCATGTTGCCACTTAATTACTTGACTTTTGGGCTTGTTGCCACAGTAGGACTTTGCCACCAGCTGGGGGAGCTTCCATCCCAAATGTTGTGGTTTTCTCAACTTCTGGAGGTAAGAGTTGGGTGGCCTCTGTGAAGCCTCCACACACTCTGTCAAGCTGGTCCCACACCCCAAGACCTCCACCCCAGACTACAATCCAGATCCAAGAAGGGTAAAGCAAGAGCGCTTACCCCCCAGACTGATTGCTGGATCCCCCTACAGTTCGAAGGCCAAGAGCTGAAGCTGCAATGGGGCAATGTGGCACAAGTTGCACCAGCTCCTCAGCAGCTTCTCTCCCCTGGGGAAGAAGCTGACGCATTCTCCCAACCAGTCCCAAAGTCCATAGGGCACTGACCTCTCACCATGTCCTAGGCATCTATGTGTTGATAATTCTGGATACTCCACAGCTGCTTGTGTTCTAGGGTCCTTCCAGCTGACTGCTGGTCTGGCCGCCCTGGGGCTGAAACCTCTGACTCACAGGGGCCTGGCCTTGGCTCCCAGAGTGCTGTGCTGGTGGCTCCCAGAGCTCTGTGCTGGCCATTCTTTGCTGGGCTGCAGGAGTGTCCTCAGTGGGAGGTTAGCTTCTCTGTGTCATTTTGTGGGTTCTGGAGCTCCAGAGGTCATTAGGATTCCCCTTTTACATAATTTTGAAGTGGTGTGGCCTGGAGCAGCATGGAAGTGCTGTTTCTACTCCACCATCTTGGTTCCACCCCACCCCCTCTCAAATCCTGCTTCTGAGGCTTATTGTGTGACCATTGATAAGACCCTTACTTCCTTAGGTCTTAGTTTCCTCATCTCTAAAATGAGGGGGTTGGGTGAAATGATCTCTTCAGTCCCTTCTAGCTCAGACTTATGCTTCTGTGAGCCCACAAAGACATACAAAATGGTTTTTCTTCTCAGATATACAGGTTTGGATAGTCCATAATTAACTGAGCTCTTTTCCCCTCATTATTTTAACTCAACAGAATGAATATTTACCAAGCACCTACTGTGTACAATATACAGTGCTAGACATTAGAGCTAAGAAGATGAAATAAATTAGATTTACCGTTCAGGTAGAGCAGCTAGTTGGTGCAGTGGACAGAGCACTAGGCCTAGAGTCAGGAAGATTTGTATTTGCGAGTTCAGATCCGCCCTCAGGTACTTCTTAATTGTGTGACTCTGGGGAAATCACTCAACCTTTTTTGCCTCAGTTTCCTCATCTGTAAAAAGTGCTGGAGAAGGAAATGGCAACCACTCCAGTATCTTTGCCAAGAACCCTCCAAATGGGATTGCAAAGAGTTGGATAAGACAGAAAAAACAATGGAACAACAACAAAAATCGTTCAGGCATTTTGCATTCTACAACAGATGCAATAGAAAGAGCACTAACTTTGGGGTTAGAGGCATTGGTTTAAAATCCTGACTGAGCAATTCATTTCCAGGATTTTAGGATCCTATGTTGAGAGTTGGATGGGACCTTTGAGCCCCACCCTTTCCTTTGGCAGATGAGAAAACTGAAACCCTGTAGAGAGAGGAAATGATTTGTTTCAAGTCTCACTAACAATAAAAGGTGGAGAATAACAGTATCAGCTCTATCTTAGACTAAAATAATGCTTTATTTAGAAGCTATTCACCAGATTAAGGTATGGGTATATGTCTCACCTCTCATGATATTGATGATGGCTAAATTAATATTGATAAAGCCAGTGTCTTTCATCAGTTAGGGTGTATGATAAGGTTTAGCATTCCTATTATCAATATTTGCTATCATCATTTTTGGAATGGAAAAGGATCATAGAGGACATCTCATCCAACACCTCTGCTTTGTAAAAGAGAAAATTGAAGCCCTCCCCCCACATTCAGTGATTTTCTGAAGACCAAGCAGGTATTCAGTGGCACATCTCAGACCAGAACTCATATCAAAAAAGAGGAGTGGTTCTGGGACACATCTGTATGTGCTACTGTTCTTCTATTTTTTTTTTAAAGCAATTGGGGTTAAGTAACTTGCTCAAGGTTACACGGCTAGTCATTATTTGTGTGTGGGTGCTCATTTTCTGAGGCCGGATTTGATCTCGGATCATCCCAACTCCAAGGCCGGCGCTCTTACTCACTGCGCCACCTAGCCGCCCCTTTAGGGCAATTGGGGTTAAGTAACTTGCCCAAGGTTACAGGGCTAGGTTTTTGTTTGTGTGGATTAAGTGTCTGAGGCCAGCTCCGAACTCAAGTCCTTCTGATTCCAGGGCCGGCGCTCTATTCACTGCGTCACCTAGCCACCCCGTGTTCTTCTATTTTTAATCTTCTAGAGAGGATTTTCCAAGTGGATGAAATCATGCCTTTTTTTGGAAATTGAATAAAAATTCTGGGATGGCAGCTCATCTCCTATAGATTCACTAAACGTACCTTCAGAACAACTTCATTAGCAGATAGGATGGTAAGGATGATATGTAGGTTGTTCGGTTCAATGTGATTTTGATTTCTTATGTTATAATCATCATTCACATTTTACAATACAATAGTAGCACCTGCCTCCCAGGGTTGTAAGGATCCAATGACATATTTAGAAAGCATTTTGTATACTTTGAAGTCTTATATAAATGCTAGCAATGAAGATGATGATGACGATAGTTCTTTGTATGTTGATAGGTTTTTGTTCCACATAGGTTGGAGATCATTAGTATTTGTCATGGCAATGTTTATTAAAGATGTATTTCTTAAATGTTTGTGACTCTTTCTTATGTTGGAGCAATTATGTATGAGTTCTTTGTGTGATAGTGGTCCGGTGTTGACTAGTCTTTATTCACTGACTTCTTAGAACTGATGATGATGGTGATGATATGATTATTCTTTTTTTGATTCAATTTAGATAGAAATAATCTAGCAGAAGCCAATATTATTATTATTATTATTATTGTTACTATTATCTCGTTCACTTAATTTTTTTAAATGGGGCTCTGATGGAAATAATCTGAAGATAAATATCCTATTTTTTTTATTTAGTATACTATAAACGATTGCACAAGTAGATAAAATGGCAGTTTTGTAATTGAACAAAGAGTGTTGGCATACAAGTTGATCTATAGGCTTGTTAAAATCAACCCCAGCAGCACACAAGGAGGCAGGGATAATATATATCTACCTTTGTGGCCCTACATGGTTTTAATTCCTTTCTCTAGGTCTCTATACTTTGAAAGTTTTTCATTCCAGGTTGTTTAGAGATTATGAATATTGTGTGGTAATATCTATTTAAAATATCATTCTCAAATCTTTATGGATCAAGGGTATTTTGGGGTTATTGTTGGTTTTCTTATTATTGGGTTATCTTATCTGGGATAATACTTTGGTTCTAGTACAGTTTACTTTTTCGGATAATCAAGGATATTTGGGGTTCATGCTTATAGTATAGGGTTCATCATCCATTACTTTATTAAGGAGAGCAAGCTTCTGATATATAAATATAGTCACTTGATCATGTCTTAGCATTCTCCTTCTCTTCCTCATCCTTATATTATTCTCATTTTAAAAATTGGACTTCAAAAAGAAATAGTCTGAGGACAAGTCCCTATTACTCTATTATTAAAAATACTTTATAATTAGATCTTTTCACTGGTCTTCAGGTAGAAATTGCTTTGTAAAGGAGCATTCTGCTGCTCTTGTTCCTTTATAGTCAGTGATTGATATCAGGGTTCTTAAACTGGGATCTATGAGCTTGATTTTTAAAAAATACTTTGATTACTATATTCCAATGTAATTGTTTTCCTTTGTAATTGTATTTTATTTTACGCATCTAAAATATTCTCGGAAAAGGTCCATAAATTCCACAAGACTGTCATAGGGATCCATGATACAAAATAGTTAAGAGCCTTTGCTCTATGAACTGTTGCACAGGTAGCTAAAATAATTGGTTTTTGTGGTGGTTGTTGCATACCCATATCAGAATACAGGGTCCTTGGTGGTCTGACTGAAAGCATCCTCAGCACAACTCTAGCAACAGACAGGACAAAGATGACCTGTACCTCCTCCTGTTCCCACATGCTTTTAAATTTCCTGGACCAGGTCTCTATTCATTGAAAGCTCTTTGTTGCATGTTGCTTAGGGATTAGGAGTATCTGGGATGGTGCCATCTATCAAAAACACTATTCTGAAGTTTTTATGAATCAGCCTTACTGGAAATGACTTTGGGCAACAGTTTGCCCAGTTCTAGGACAATGTCCAGGATATTTTGAGGTTTGTCTCTGTAGCCTGGGGATTTGTCATCTGTCAGTCCATGAATGATAGTGAGATTCTGATGTATATAATTCTAGCCAACATTTCCTCCTGTCTTACTATTGGTGTTCTGGAGGTGCTAAGTTATTATAGCCTGCAGCAATGGGTGGGGCAGTCTCCCCAGTTTCTTTGTATAATTTATGTTGATACTATCATTATTCTTTTTTTTTTTTTTGGCGGGCAATTTGTGTTAAGAGACTTGCCCAAGGTCACATAGCTAGATTTTGTGTTAAGTGTTTAAGGCTGGATTTGAACTCAGGTCCTCCTGACTCTAGGACCTGTGCTCTACTCACTGCACCACCTAGCTGCCCCCTGATACTATCATTATTAAAGTAATTGTAATAGTAAGTGAAAAACAAAATTGTTTTACCTAAGATGAGCCTTGCAGAATATTAGTGATATAAACTGGCCTGTCAGAATGACAGTTTACATTTTTTAAATTGAGCCAGGCCTATTCTGTATCTTATTAGTCCCCAAAGATATAAAGAACTAGGAACACCATAGATTCCTAGAAAGGAATGGACTGTGGCAATCTTCTAGCATATCAATTATTAATCTTTTGGTGTCAAGGGCCCATCTGGAAGTCCAATAAAGCTTTTGTTGAGTAATGTATAAAATATGCATATATATATAATATAAAATAATGCAAAAAATAAAACAGTAAGGTTCCAAAGGAAATAAATTATATTGAAATACAGTTATCAGAGTATTTAAAAATGTTCTTGATAAAGAACCCCTATTCTAGGCCAATCACTTGATTTTTTTCCCAGATGGGAAATGGGAAGCCCATGAACGAGTAAGTGGCAGATGTAAGTTTTTCATATCAGTGCTCTTTCAATTATACACATACAACTTCCTTTTAGAGCAGAGATGAAAATACGTCAAGGTTTAATAAGACAAAGACCTGTTGTAAATTCCAGGGACATTCTTTGTGTTTCTTTTCATCCTCCTGGAAATCTGAATTTTTTGGGAAAAGTATTAGGTGCAGTCATTTCTATTAATAGGAGGATCACAAGAAGCATGTAAAGAAAGGTAGGAAAGTGTCATATCTCAAGAGTCAAACAGAGTTTGTGTGGACCCAGTAATGTTTGAAAACATTTATGAGGCAGCCTGAAACATACCAAGAATGAGAGACAAAAGGCAACAATAGTCCTTTTGTAAAGGAGGAGGGACATTTGAAAATAGATCATCTTGAGGTAATTTTCAGTTTTGTAAGTATGATTTTATCATAACAAAAAGGATGAAGTTTTTAATGCTTTGTTTAACCCTTTATTTTCTGACAGAAGCAGCATGCTACCCATGTTCAAAGGACAAAGGGGCATGAGTTGAAAGAAGGCAAGAAGCCAACCAGAAAGTTCTTAATTATAAAGTTATTCTTCACAGAAGGAGCCCAATATATGACAATTTAATAAATAATTATGACAATTTATCTTGAGCTCACATCTGGCTTTAGACACTAGCTGTATGACGATGGGCAAGGCACTTAAATTACCTCAGTTTACTCATTTGCAAAATGGGGACAATAACAGTACCTACCTCCCAAGGTTATTGTGAGGACCAAATGAGGTAATATTTGTAAGCTGCTTTGCACATCTTAAAGTACTATATAAATGAGATTATATCATTATCACCATCACATACTGCTGTTGACATATACCGGCTCTATGAGTCTGAATGACGCATTTATCCACTCTGTGCCTCAGGCAACATCCTAAAATTGTCCACTAAGTTATAGAAGGTTGTGATCTCTAGTGGGAGTGGGAGTTTTGCAGGACTGCATAATCACACATCATTTTTGTATTTGCATTTAAAAATACCCTACATTCAATGCAATACTTTGTAGTTTTCAAAGCAAAGGACTTTCAGATCTAATATTTGACTCTCCCTAAAACCTCTTGAAGCACAAAGGATTTGTCATCACCATCTTTGTCTTTTTCTTCATCATCATCTTTTGACAAATGAAGCTGAGGCACAGAGAAATTAAGTTAGTTGTTCAAGGTCCCTAATTAGATACAGATCTCAGCCAGGACTAGCACCCTGATTTCCTCATTTAGTGAGCTCTCCACTGTGCCGGCGGCATCCCGGCACAGCTCAGCCCTCATAGCTCCAGGTGCATAGGACAGCAAATAGCATGTAGTGATAATGAAGATATTGTTACATTTCCCAGAAATGTTTCCTCTGCCAAAAGCAAGTTCTTGCTAAGGATGTAAAATGGGGATTGAGTGTGTTCTACCTGAGCCAACCACTCCCACACTCCTACAGTTTACATCATAGGATGGTTGTAAGGTTCAATGAAGTCATTAATGTGCTGGCCTGCATTCAGTTCAATTAAATCAATAAGTGTCTTCCTAATTTATGATGGATGAGTACTATGGGACTGGGGAAAATAATGATGATAATAACAAGACCTGGCAATTAATTTCAACAAAATAAGCATTTAATTTGATGACTCTTTCTTGCTGTTTCATTAAATTTTTTTTGATATCTGCAATCCCGGCACCCAATAAATAGTATGTATTTAATAAATACTTATTGTTGTTATGTGCTGGGCACTGTGCTAGGCACTAGAAATATGAGGGGAGAAAGAAAAGAGAAAGGAAGGAAGGAAGGAAGGAAGAAAGAAAGAATGAAAGAAGGAAGGAAGGAAAGAAAGGAAGGAAGAAGGAAAGAAAAACAAAAGAAAAAACAAAAGGGAAGGAGGAGGAGGAAAGGAGGAGAAAGAAAGAAAGAAAGAAAGAAAGAAAGAAAGAAAGAAAGAAAGAAGGAAAGAAAGAAAGGAAGAAAGAAAGAAAGAAAAAGGAGGAAAAAGAATGGAAGAAAGGAAAATAGAGAAAAAAGAAAGGAAGAAGAATGGAAGAAAAAAGGGGAAAAAAGAAAGAGAGAAAAGAAACAGTCCTCGCCCTCAAGGAGTTTACAATCTACTGGAGGAGGAGATAACATATACAATTAAATAAACATAAGAAGAAGGCACTATAAAGAGTGTGGTGTGTGTGTGTGTGTGTGTGTGTGTGTGTGTGTGTGTGTGTGTGTAGAACACTGCCATCTGAGGAATCAGAGAGGTCTTCTATAAGAGGTGACTTTAAGGATAAGTGCTGAAGGGGCTAGAACTCACAGGAAACAAAGGGGAGAGGTAGAGCACTCCAGACATGGGGTGTCACCTGGGTAAAATGCACGGTGGTGAGAAAAAGGCTGCCTTGTCCAGGGCACCCCAGGCAGACCACTAGAATTCATAATGGAGAGGGGTGTCATGTGAAATCAGTCTGGATAAGTGGGTAGAGTCAGTCTGTGAAGGACTTTAAATGTCCAGCAGGGGAGTTTGTCTTGCATCATAGAGGCCATCACACCCAATGAAGCTTTAATAGCAGGAGAGTGATAATGGCGAGACCGGGGCTTTAGAAATATGACACTTTCAGCTGGATGGAGAATGGATTAGAGGTGGGAGGTATTGTAAGTACAGAGGCCAAAAGCAGGGGCTATTTCAGTAGTTTAGGGAAGAGGTGATTCAGTCCTGAGCTAGGGCAGGCTATGTGAATGAGAAGGGGATGGGTGAAGACATGGTGTAGAGACAGAACAAAAATGGACAAAATGATGCCAATGCCTTTTTTCTAGTAGAGGTCTTAGGTTTACATTTACTCCACAAACACTTATTAAATACCTATTGTGTGTGCTTCTATTGCAGCTTTCTGATTACATTCTTTCATTCAATTCCTTTTCTGATAAAGGAACCAGACTAGGTCTCATGGCACATCTTTATCTAGCCAGAAGGTCAAAAGTAACTGACTCATGGACCCAACTGGTGAATGAAGCTGACACCATTTGCTAATCCATCCAAGTAGCTGGCCCTGACCAAAGGAGATACATATGGAGCTGTTTTTAATTTTTTTATGTTGAGGGGAGCTCTCCTTGAGCTCTGTCTTTCGTGATTTCCCTGAAACTAACCTTTAAAAAATCTTGTGACCATCAGATAAAAGCAAAAATAGCTTTCCTTGGCATTGACTGATCTGACTTCACTTTACAAAAAACTCATATTTTCAGTTAATCAGATACTTCTTCCTTTATCACCAAGTGACCAAGTGAGTACTCTTTCATGGTAGGGGGGATGTACAAAGTGGAAAAAACTTATACTTTATAAGGGGATCACTCCTCTTTCAAAATAATAACTTTTAGGGGAATTTTACTGCAGTCCACACAATAGAATATTCTATAAAGAATAGATTCATGGGTAATCTGAAAGCTATGATAGCAATTCCTTATATTTGCTTAAAGGAAACAGATGTTGACGTTTCAAATGCACATCTTGGCACTTGGGTTTGTTATTAAACCAGGATATTGAAATTAAAGGTCAAGAAACCTGGGATTTAAATTCTCGTTGGCAAAGATGAATTCAGGCATATTGCATGCTACATTTGTTGGAACCATCACATACAAAAACCCAAGTTCATCACCTATGCCATATTTTTAATCTGATTCATAGAGATACCTGTCTGTCACTCAATAGGACTGGGGCATTATGCCATTGGAGGAAAGAGTCAGAGAGGAGTTGGATCATACCTTAGCTTGATTGCATTTTGTTACATAGGTTAAGGCAGATGGATCTATGATAACTTACCCAGTCACCTCTGTATGGTCTGCTCTTTGCATTATTCATATATTTGGAGATTTAAGTTTGAATAAATTTCATGGAAGATTGTTCCTACTGCTGGGTTGATTGCTAAGTGTGTGATTGCTGAGAGGTGGAAATCACTTTCTCTGGCTCAAAATTCAGATTCATGAATGGGGGTTGGGTAGGATGAACCAAGCTGATTGGGACTAAAAGGGTGGTGATTATATTTAGACTGACCTTTGGGGACCCCAAAGACCTGTTATGTAATATGTAACTCCCTTTGAGTCCAGCCTTTTTATCGAATTGTTATCAAATGACTTTTAATTTGTGGCAATGGTGACATTTTCCATCTTTTGATGCTGGAATTCATTAATTACATCATGTTTGGTTTGTGGCCTTTCTGTTCCTCTGGCCTTTTACTTCCTTGGTTTGCTGTAGTTTTAAAATCCAAATATTTAATAAAGAAAGACCTCTGGGTGTAATTCAGCAAGTTACTGGGATAGAACCTTGTACCTATTTCTAGTCTGTCTTCTACATCAGAAAGCCCCAGGCTGAAGTGCCTCTTGGGTGGCCCCAAGGTTGACAAGGACTGTGTTTGCCTAAATCACATTCTACTTCCCCAGATGGTCTGCGTTGGGCGCTACCGATCCTTGATCTGTGCAGTCCCTTTCCTCTGAAGGCTGTACACATTTAATTCTACCTCACAGCACCCCCATCATGCAGATGGTAAGAAATATGGGCCAAGGCAAGAGAACAGAGAGTTTCTGCTTACAAGTAGCCGAGCCAAAATTGGAATCCAGTTCTTACAACCGTTACTCCTGTGCCTGCTTCTCTTCTCAGACTCCAGGTTCTAGATAGAACAATTACGTGACCCTGGATAACTCTTTAAACTCATGGAGTCCATAGGATTGAATTGTTGGGATCTTCAAGTGCTTTCTGTTCTAGTCAAATGGACCTCCTGACTGTTCCCTACTATGTGACATTCCATGTCCTTCCTTTTAGGTTTTGCACAAATGGTCCCCGATGTTTGGAATACACTCCCTCCTGACCTCTAATTACAGACTCATAGGCGTCAGGCTGGAAGCAACCTCAGAAGACATCTAATACAATCCCTTTCATTTTACAGATGAGGAAACTGAGACCCAGGGAGGTTAAGCAATGAATCCCTAGCTTCCTTTGAAGCAGGTTCAGTGACCTTTCCCAATCCTTCTAGTCATTAGCACTTCCTGCTTCTTGCAATTACTTTACCTTTGCTTTGTACATATTAAATATTTGCTTACTTGTGTACACATTGTATTCCCCTACTACAGAGGTTCTTAACTTCGGTCCCTAAGCAGATTTCAGGGGGGTCCATGAATTTGAATGAGAAAAAAAAGTTAGATCTTTATTTCAATGTAATAAGTTTCCTTTGTAATTCTATGTATTTTATTTTATTCATTTAAAAACATTTTTAAAAGGGTCTATAGGCTTTGCTAGACTGTCCAAGGTGTCTATGACATAGAAAAAGTTGAGAACTCCCAACCTAGTAAAAGGTAAGCTCTTTTAGGGCAGGGATTAATTTTTCTGTAAATATTTTTAATATTTTAAATTTATATTTTTGTCATCAGGAGTTAATGCCTCAGTGATATGAATATTGCCTTCATTGGTGTTGATGAAATTTACTGACGCTTCCTCATCCCTTGTAATTCATAGGAATGTATGTAGAGATTCAATTCACCTTGCTTATTGCCTTGCTCCAAGTAATTTTTCCTTAAGTGGCTACCAGTGCAGCTCTTGGGCTGTGTACTTGCTATCCTTTTGGCCATGGCAGCCCATGAAAAATCCATAATAAATATAAACAAAATTCCATAACAGGGTTCATAACATCATAACAGGGTTCACTTTTACTTGAATTTGAACAGACTTTTGAACAGATGAGTTAAGGATCTGTGATTTTTGTCAGCTTGGGAGCTCTTGATTTCAACCCACTACAATTTAGCGGATAAATTCTTGAGCATTGCCTGGGTAACTTGCCTGGAATTACACAGCTAGTCAGTATCAGGGGTAGGATTTGAACATAGTCATCTTAACTCCCTATCACTTTGTGGGTTCTGTAGCTCTAAAGTTTGTTTAGAGTAATTTTTTCCATGTATTGGAGGAGGTGGAAGCTGGAGCCACACAAAAGTCTTGTTTCTATTCTGCCATCTTGGCTCCTCCCCTCCAGAAGGATTTCTTATGGCACAATAGTCATATATGTCATTTATAGCATATCTAAAATGTTCTCTTTTGTGGTGCATTCAAGTATGAACTCCACATTCTGGGGAAAAACAGTATGGGTAGGGGATTGTAGGGTAGCCTTGGTTTCATTTAATTATGATATGGTAAATCCAGAGAGCCATGAGATGATAGAGTTGGGAAGGCCCTTAAAAAGTATCTGCTATGATTCCCTCATTTTACAGATGAGGAAAATAAGGGCCAAAGGGTTTTCTGAGTTGTCCAAGATAATATAGCCAGATTGTAGCAGAATAGGACCACTATCTCTCCTTTCCCCTCCTTTCTACTGCAGCATAGTGAAGCACCTCCACTTCTTGGAAGCTGTGGTTTCCTTCAAGGCTCAGCCCATGTACCATCTCCTATAGACAATAACTCCCCATCCTATAAATTTATACCTGAAAATATCCTTGAGAATTTAACAAAGGAACTACATTGGAATCAGAGATATTATTACAAACAAAATTATTTGTCATAATTTCATGGACACAACATTGGTCCACAAAAATTTAATTTTAGTGCATGTCAACATATCTATCACTCTTAACCTCCAATACATGGAATGAAAAGCTCTCAAAATACAGAAGAAATCAAAACCATGTGGGAACAAGGTATGGTAACTACCAGCCGTGCCATCCTGAGAACTATTCTAGTTATCCTGAAGATACTTTCAATGAGTCTAGCATGAGTTTATATCCCAACACTTACATTCAATTACATGAAAACTATCATTTTATCCATCTTCATAGTAGTGCCCCAAATGTTAAACAAGAATACAACAGTAGGATATCAACTTGTCCTAAGACTTGTCCCATTTGAGTTTCATTGAATATAAAGAGAGAAAGAACACAACAGTCATCATATTTATCCCCATCCATCCATGGACTTAGGGATCAGTGTAGATCCTGTAAGGAAATGGTAAAATCTGTATAACACATGGCAGGCTGTAAAAAAATATAAATTAGCACCCATTAAATACATGACCTAGTGGTTAGAATTATCCATCAAAAGCTCCCTATCTGTCATGGATTGACAGATGACAAATCACCATAATACAAATATAGAACTCAAAATATTCTATGCTGGAGAAATCAACAAGGGAACTAATGAAGAAGCATGAAACTAGGCCATGATGCCCACTAAAATTTTCCCATAATCACCCAGATATAACATCGATCACAAAAATTTAAGAGCAGCATATTCTGTAGATATTGCCCTACCAAACACTCATAATCTCCAAGCTTTGTGAATTAAAGAAGTTTCAAAATATAGATACTGGGCAGAAGACATTAAAATCATGGTGGACAGGATGAAGCCCATGTCCTCTTTGCTTTGGAAGTTGAAACAAGGATGCTCTTGGAGGGCTTACAGAGTATGCTTTCACACACTCATACTTTTATTCAACTTTACAAGGAAGTTATATTAACCACTTTGAAAAAATTAACTATAAAAGCAGGGCAGGGCCTTGTCTCAGGACCATATCTTGAAAAAAAAAGGTGAGATAGTGGTAACAATAAAAGTCACATTTATATAATGCTTTAACATTTACCAAGCACTTCCCAAAGAGCACCCTTGCATAAGGTCATACAAGGTAGTTAGGTGTCTGGGTGGATAGAGTTTCTGGGCCTGGAGTCAGGAAGACCTGAGTTCAAATATGAGCTCAGATGCTTACTAGCTATATGACCCTGGGCAAGTCACTTAATCCTGTTTACCTTAATCTACTGGAGAAGGAAATGGCAAACCATTCCAGTATTTTTTCCAAGAAAACCCCATGGATGGGATTCATGTCTTACAGTCCATGGGGCACGAAGAGTTGGACATGACTGAACAAACAATAAGGTCATAGGATCCAGGTTTCTCTTGACTTCAGGTTGGATGCCCTTGGAGTGAAACATTGATAATAGTTAAAAGGCTATATTTGCATTTTAAAAGAGATTGGCACCTCAGGCCAGAGGAATGATAGAAATCCAATTTAAGTGAGCACTTATGAAGTACCTACTGGGTGCTGGAAGGGGCTAGTTCACAGCAATGCAAGGGAAAGAGCCCTGGATTTAGAATCAGAAGAGTTGGGTTCTAGTCCTGATGCTGCCGCTAGGTGACTTTGGCCAACATGCTTCCTTTAAGGACTTTAGTTTCTTTGTATTTAAAATGCTGGCAATAACCTCTAACTCTTAAAGATGACCTTTCAGCTCTAAATGGATAATCGAATGATCTTAGCTGAGGGAGAAGATGGATAGGTTGTGATCCACACCTTTGGATGAAGGCCTGCCTTGATAAAATGGCAGATCAAGGGGACTATCTGAGAACTGAATGGGTAGGATGTTCAAGGCCCTGAAAGGTGCAACATATTGCAAAAAGACATAAAAAAATAGCCCTTGAGGGTAAGGGGCTTATTTCTCCTGGCAGTGATCCAGTCATCAGCCTGTGAGCTAAAGGGCTGTTTAGAAAAATGCTGGGACCTTCCCACAGCCCCTAAAATCACACCACTCCCACTCCAGAAGCTGCTTGGTATAGTAGAGGGGGAAATCCTAGCTTTGCAGTCAGAGGACCTGACTCTGAGTCTCTAGTCTTTTGACTATAAAACAAACCTCTTGAATCTTAGCTTCCTCATCTGAAAGATGGGGATACTTTTACTACTTCCCCCTGGGTTGTCATGAAGATCAGCTGAGATGATGAATCTTTAAATAGTACTCGAAGGTTTTCAAAATGTACATATTGTTTCATTTTATCCTTGAAACAACCTCTTGAGTAGATGCTATTATTTTTTTTAAACAAATGCTTTATTAACTTCTGTTTTACATCATTCATTTCCACCAGATTTTGAGTTACAATAATTTTCCCCCTGTTATTTCCCTACCCAACCTCCCAGAATAGCAGTCCCACAAGATATCGCTTCCTCCAATCTGCTCTCTCCCATACCTTCTCCCATACCCCCTTCGACTTTTCCATTAGAGGAAGGTGAATCTTTGTGTCCCAATGCCTGTACTTCTTATCTCCCAATTATAAGCAAAAGAATATTAATAATAGTATTTATATATATTTGAAACATTTAATGTTAAGACCTCGAATTTCAGATCCATTTCCTTCCTCCCTTGTGACCCATTCCCTCTGGGGAGATAAGTAATTCAATATATGTTGTACATGTCTAGCTATGCAAAACATTATCATAGTAGATATATTGTACAAGGCTGCTTATAATTCCCTCCCACTCATCCCATCCCCCACCTGGTCCATTCCCTACATGATCCTGTCCCTCTTCTATAGTGGGTACTTCCAACCTCCCCTCACCCCAAGGATGCCCTCCCATCCATCATCCCTCCTCTCATCCTCCTTCCCCCTATCCTGCTGCAGGTTGAGATATCCCATTTAGTATCTATGTCATTCTCTCCCTGAACCAAATTCAATGAGAATGTGGTTTTGCCTTTTTTGCCTTCCTATTCTCCCCCTCCCTTGCAACCACTTCCCCTTGCATCTTCTACATGAGATAGTTTACCCTACCCTGTCTCTCCCCATCTCCTCTTGCCACTTTCCTCTCTCACCTCATAATTTCATCCCTTGAGTATTCTCCCTTCCCAACAAATTCAACCTATGCCCTCTATCCATATATAACTGTAACTATATACACACACATTCACATATGTATTCATGTGACCACACACCCTTCTTCCATTATTTTCATAGTGAGAAAGATATCATCAGTCACAGTTATTGCTTTTCCATATAGGAATGTAAATAGTTCAACTTTGATAAGTTCCTTTTCATTTCTTTTCCCTGATTACCTTCTCAGGCATCTCTTCCTTCTTGTGTCTGGGTGTCAAATTTTCTATTCAATTCTGGTTTTTTTCTCAAGAATGCTTGAAAGTCCTCTATTCCACTGAATGACCATATTTTCCCCTGAAACAAAATACTCAGTTTTGCTGGGTAGGTGACCCTTGGGTTCATTCCCAGCTCTTTTGCCCTCTGGAATATCATATTCCATGCCCTTCAATCCCTCAGTGTAGAAGCTGCCAGGTCCTGGGCTATTCTGATTGTATTTCCACAGTATTGAAATTGTTTCTTCCTGGCTGCTTGTAGTATTTTCTCTTTGATCTGGGGATTCTGCAACCTGGCTATAATATTCCTGGGAGTTTTCTTTTTGGGATCTTTTTCAGGAGGTGATCAGTGGATTCTTTCAACCTCTATTTTGCCCTCTGGATCTAAAACATCAAGGCAATTTTCCTTGAGAATTTCTTGAAGGGTGATTTCTAGGTTCTTTCTTTGATCATGGCTTTCAGGTAGTCCAATAATTTTTAAATTGTCTCTCCTGGATCTATTTTCCAAGTCAGTGGTTTTTCTCATGAGATATTTCACATTGCCTTCTAATCTTTCATTTGTTTGGATCTGCTTAACAGCATCTTGATTTCTCATAAAGTCACTAGCTTCCATTTGCTCCAGTCTAACTCTGAAGGAATGAATGTCCTCAGTGAACTTTTGAGATTCTTTTTCCATCTGGCAAATTCGACTTTTTAAGGCATTATTCTCCTCATTGCCCTTTTGGGCCTCCTTTGCCATTTGAGCTAGTCTATTTTTTAAGGTGTTGTTTTCCTCAGTCAGGCTGTTGACCTCATTTCATACTTTTCCTGCATCCTTCTCATTTCTCTTTCTAATTTTTCCTCCACTTCTCTTATTTGATTTTTAAAGTCCTTCTTAAGGTCCTCTATGGCCTGCAACCCATTCATGTTTTCCCCTGGGGCTTTTGGAGCAGGACTTCTGACCTCACAGTCCTTTTCCCGCTCTATGCCCCCAAAATAGGAGTCTAGGTTGCATTTTTCTGTTTCCTTTGCCTTGGCATGTTGCCACTTAATTACTTGACTTTTGGGCTTGTTGCCACACTATGGCTTTAAGGCCAGATAGAGGAATTTTCGTCCCGAACGTGTGGGGGGCAACTTCCGTTTCTGGCAAGCTGTAAACCCACCCACGACTTCCACCCTAGATCACAATTCAGATCCAGGGAGGTTAAAGCAAGAGTGATTACCCCCCAAGACTGATCGCTGGATCTCCCTACAATTAATTCACAGGCCAGGAGCTGGAGCTGCCTCTGAAAACTACAAAATGGCGTGTCTCCTCAGTGGCTTCTAGCCCCCAGGGGAGGGAGCTGACACATTCCCCAAATACTGGTCCCAAAGTCCATAGGACACTAACCTCTCACTTTGTCCTAGGCCTGTCTATGTTGATAATTCTGGAGTCTCCACAGCTTCTGGTGTTCTGGGGTCTCTCCAGCCGGCTGCTGGCCCTGCCACCCTGGGGCTAAAACCTCGGCTTACAGGGACCTGGGCTCCACTGGGTTCGGCTCCCCGCTCTCTGTGCGCTGCACACTGCTGGCTCCCAGACCACTGTGCTGGTCCTTCCTGCAGGGCTGCTGGGCTGTCCTCAGCGGGAGGTTAGCTTCTCTGTGTCATTCTGTGGGTGCTGTGGCTCCAGAAGTTGTTCAGAGTCCCCTTTTACATAGTTTGGGGGGAATTTGGGGGCAGAGTGGCTTGGATGAGCTCTTTCTACTCCGCCATCTTGGTAGATGCTATTATTATCTATGTTTTTACAGATAAGGAAACTCAGGGTAAGTCACTTGCCCAGGGTCACACAGCTAGTACCTAGTAGAGGCAGGATTTAAATTTAGGTCTTTTTGATCCCAAGGCCAGCATTCTTATTCACCATCCCATGTAGTAGATGCAGTCCTGAACTGGAAGTCCCGGGAGATTTGAGTTTAAATCCCAAACCTGACACTTGCTTTGTGACTTTAGGCAGATCAATTGAGCTCCAGTTTCATCATGTGAATGTTGATGCTGTTCTTGCTAACTATAAAATAAGGGTGTTGGACTAGATGGTCTCATGGGGCCTCTTCCAAATCTGTGATCTTATCAATCCTGTGTTGACTATTGTCAGGCTGACTTTCCTTGTCAGAAAGTCTTTAACAAGCCCTTGTCAAACTCAGAGGGCAGGGGCCTTCCAGGAATAGAGGGCAACAGAAGTTAAAGCCAAACTATTGCCCCCAAAGGTCCGACCCTGATCCATTTACTGGAAGCAGCTCGTTCTAAGGCCTTGGGTTCCAACCATTATCCCGAAATGGTTTCTCAAGTCAAGATGAATTAAGCTGTTTGCAGCACCAGAGATGAGTCCCCCATGCTCCAGGCTGGCTGCTGCTCTAGGAGAAGGGAGGATTGGTAGTTCAATTCAATTGAACTCCATTCCATAGGCGTTTATTGAGCCTAAATGAGTCAGTGAGAAGTCCAAAACCAATACTGCTCATCAGAGCAAAGTGCAGTTGGAAGTAGGGCTGGACTTCCCGGTCACAGCTGCTCTTCATCTGAGATGTCTTAATTTCCTCCTTGCTCTGAGTGATAGGGTAACCATATAGTGCAAGAGCTCCCTTTGAGCTCTCTACACAGCCAGGGGGAACTTTCTAGTCACTCTTTTTCATTTCTCCAGGACAATTTCCTATCAGGATATCTTGTGCAAAGACGTACTTAGTTTCTTTATATTTAAAATGATGGAGTTAGGGTTGCATTTGAAGGTCCAGAGCTACTTAGGACTTAAAAAAAAGAATTAAAGTACTATTAATCTCAGAGGGTCACTGACTTCTCATAAGAAGAACATGAGAGAGCTCAGCCCTCCTAAGCCGAGAGGGGCAGAAAGTCTGACAGGATGTCAGCTAGATTGGTGGTGGGATGAATTCAGCCCCAGCTTGGAGAAGAGTAAGTCAAGGCTTTTACAATACTAATAATACCATTAAAAAAAGCTATTTCAGTGCTAGAGGTAGGGAGATGTTACCAGGATCTTGTAGTTATCGACTATTATGTTACTGGGGATTCTGACTGAGGCACATCCAAGAACTCAGAAAGTATTGTCAAGGACACATCTACTACTTTCCTTGTGATACATTGATTACTGCCATCCCTTTGGTGCACTCTGTATCAAAGATCTCAGACCAGAGATGGGGAACACGTGGCCACACGTGGCCTTCTATATCCTTAAGTGTGGTCTTTTGACTGAATATAAATTTGTCCTGTAAAATTTGGGTTTAGTCAAAAGGCTACACTTAAGCATTTACAAGGCCACGTTTGGCCTTCAGGCTGCAGGTTCCCCACCCCTGCCTTAGGCAATTTATAGGACAGTAGAATGCATAAGACTTCCCAGAGATACAGACTATGTACCAAGTAACACAAACCCAGACACAGGAAAGAATCTGCCTAGGGAGACAGATTCTTGGGAACTTCATTGCTTTGTCACATAGGTCTCATGTGATTCTTCCCTCCTCTTTTACACCTTCTGCTCCCCTCTCCAAATCACAAAGTTTTACAACAATACTAGAATAGTGCAGTCTAACTTCCAGAAGTTCAGGCTTCCTCAATTTTTATTCTCCATTATAACAGGGGTTCTTAATCTAGGGTCTGTTTATTAAATTTTTTTTGACAACTGTTTTTCAATCTAACTGGTTTCTTTTGTAAACTTAAGTATTCTATATTCTTCTGAAGGGGTCTCTAGGCTTCTCCAAATTGCCCAAAGAACACATGCCACAAAAAAGTTAAGAAACCTTAGTTTCCAGCAGCAAGTCTAGAGGCCCCTGGAGCTAACTGAGACCCTTTCAAGGGGTCCATGAGATCAACACTATTTTCATAATAATACTAAGATGTTTTAATTTCTAATATGGTCAGTATCATGAGGTATAACTCATATAAACAAAATAATTTGGGGGGGGTAGGTTCTTAACAATTTTTAAGAATATAAAGGGGTCCTAAGGGCATCTAGGTAGCATGGTGGATAGAATGCTGGGCCTGGAGTTAGAAAGACCTGAGTTCAAATCCAAACTTAGACACTTACTAGCTTTACTTAACCCTGGACACTTAACCCTTAACACACTACTTAACCCTGGACAAATCACTTAATCCTGTTTGTCTCAGTTTCCTCATCTGTAAGATGAGCCAGAGAAGGAACTAGCAAACAATTGCAGTATATTTGCCAAGAAAACACCAAGTGGGGTCATGGAGAGTTGGCCATGACTGAAAGGGGTCCTAAGAGGAAAAAGTTTGAGAAACTTTGATCTACAGGAAGTTTCACAGGAGGTAGTGTGATGTTCTCATCCGGGCTATTGGCAACAGACTGTCTAGAAACAAACATAGGCCCTTAGTATAAGGGATATTGGAGCAACATGTAAGTTAATCATCAGATGTTAATTCATCCTACAATCTGGCTCCTGCCTACATTTCCAGCCTATCTGCTGCCTCTCTTTTCCCTGAACTCTCAGTTCCTGTTGAACTGGATAAGTTGCTGCTATTCCCAGACTTGACACAAAGTTCTTGCCCTGCCCCCATCTCTCCCTGCATTCCTAAGAGCTCCCCCACCCCCACCCCAAAGCCACCTCTCCATGCCAGGAATGCACGTCTTTATCTCTGGTTCTCTTGTTTTGTTGGCTTCCTTCAAGGCTCAGACCAGGTGCCTAAAGCCACTGATTGGTCTGACCCTCCAAAACTCTCTCATGCTCTCTGGTCTACCTAGGGGCACTAAGTGGAACAGTGGATATAGAGCCAGGCCTGGAGTCAGGAGAACCTGAGTTCAAATATGGCCTCAGGCACTTACAGCTGGGTAAACCTCTGTTTGCCTCAGTTTCCTCATCTGTAAAATGGGGATCATAATAGCACTCACTTCCCAGAGTAGTTGTGAGAATGAAATGAGATAAAATTGTAGGTGCTTAGCCCAATCCATGGCACATCATAAATTATATATATATATGCATGTATATACACATATATTCACATACGTATAAATAAAATGTATGCATATGTATACACATATGCATGTATATGTGTGTATATATATATATATATATATGTTAGCTATTATTACTGATCATCATTTTGGTAAGATTGTTGGGCTCTCCAAGCATCCAAGCACTATCAGTTTTTGGGTTCTGTTGATCAAGCCCCTCTCCATATCCTCTCAATATACTTCTGGGCCCTTGTTTCAGCTTCCAGAATGATCCCACACTAGTCCCCAAGCTATAATTTGTTGTTTTTATATAGTCCAGGGAAATCATGGGTCACTGTTTTCTCCCATAGCCTCAGGCCCACAGTTATTCTTTCTGGCTTATTAAACTCCTTGAGAATTCCTATTTTCTTCCTTCCAAATAGGAGCCCAACTAAAGTAGTGCAACTTATGTCTTGGTATCTGGGATAGACACCCACCAGTCCTCATGCCAGGCCTTTGGGCAGAGACTTTCAGATGTTAAGATTTCAGGGGTTAGAAGGTCTGGGGCTTGGTGGGGTCCATAGTATCTTGTATTGGGAGAATTTATAGGCAATTGCTGGGGAACTGGGAAGCTTCCTATGTTTCCTGGTTGTTAAAAGAGTGCTTGGTGAAGCACTGATTCTTTCAACTTGCTAGGGTGCCAGTTAGGAGATTGCCAGTATGGCACCTGTTCTTAGAATCCCAGAATGGTGGGGCTGTAGAAGACCTTGGGGATCAATCTTGGACTGAGCCTTTTAAATGTCAGGGACTTCTTTGCCAGCCCAATGAAACCTATGGACCCTGTCATAGAATATAATTTTTAAATGCATAAAATAAAATACATAGTATCACAAAGGAAATCAACAATGGTGAGATATAGTTATCAAAGTATTTTAAAATGGCAAGTTTACAGATCACGGGTTAAATCCCAGAGCTAATAGTTAACATTTCTCTAGTGCTTTCAGGTTTGCAAAGCATTTTACAAATACCTCATTTGATCCTTACAATAGCCTTGTGAGTTAGGTGCTGTTTTTGTCTTCATTTTATAATTGTAGAAACAGAGGCAGACAGAGGTCATGCGATTTGCTCAGGGACACACAGCTAGAAAGTATCTGAGTCTAGATTTGATCTCAGGTCTTCCTAACCCTAGGGTTAGTGCTCTATCTACTGCACCACCCAGCTGAGGTGCAGCTGTGTTTGACTCATTCAACACAGAGCATCTTCTCTGTATTTTATGGATGAACTGGAGTTTTGGAGTGAAGTGACTTGCTCAAAGTCATACAGCCAGTAAATGGCAGAGCTGGCACTCTATAATCATAGCATTTGAGAACTAGAATGGACCTCAGCAATTATCTGTCTGGTTCAACCCATACATGAAAGGAATCCCTACTCCAACTCACTCACCAAATGATCCTTCAGCCTCTTCTCAGGAGTCTTCCCAGGACAGGGAGCCTACCACATCCAAAGGCAGCCTGTGCCATTTTGGGACAGCTCATTTTGTCTGAGCCTAAATCTGCCTCTCTGTAGTTCTCACCTGCTGCTGCTGGGTCAGTCTTCCAGAACCTGCCAGAACAAATCTAACCTTTAACCCATGCCTTTGGATACTAAGTCACTTTCTTCTTTTTGCTTATATTGCCATGAGTCCCCTTTAAAAACCATTCATGAGACAATGTACATGTTTAAAATGGGGACCTGAGCACTTATTTTGGAGGATGATTCTTTGTTTAGGAAGTGATTCACTCAAGTGTGCATCAAAATGCTCCGCTTCCCAATTGTATTTTTAAAAATACATTTTTATTGATTTTTTTTCTCAGCATCACTCCCTCTCCCAGAGAGCCATCCCACACAGTATGTTTTTTAAAGAAGAGAGAGGAAGAAGAGGAAAAAAATCAGTAAAAACAATCAACACACTGAAAAAATCTAAAAATATGTGCAGTTTATCACACAGTAGACCTACCACCTCTGCAGAAGAGTGGGATGGGCTTGTCTTCTTACTGCTTTTTTTAGGGTGATCTGCTTGTTCTTGGTAATTTTCAACATTTTGATTTGTTGATTTTTTTGGTGGTTTATATTTTTATATATTTATCTTTATATTTATATCACTGTAGTCATTGTTTTTATAAATGCATAGAGAGAAATATATTTTCTCTAGATGAAAATAATTTGTCTCTGCTCTCTTCACTCTGCATCAGTTCATAGAAATCTTCCCATACTTTTCTGTATTAATTATATTTACCATATTTTATGGTATAGTAATGTTTCATTGCATTCATTTGCCAGAGTTCGTTTGGCCAATCCCCAGTCTATGGGGCAGATCTCTATTTTCTTTCCAAAACTCTTTGCTACACAAAAAGTGTTGTGATAAGTATTTGGTGTACATGGGGACTTTCTTCTTATCAATGACCTCCTTCCAAAGAGCATTTTACAGATTGTTTGACAGAGAGAGGAGGGATCCTTTGTCTTTGTCAAAACCCTGCAAGATTCCCAGAGAGATAAAATAAGAGAGATTGCATCATTCAGTGATCTTCTGATTATTAATCTGGGAGACATAGAACCATACTTAACAAAGGTGTTTGCTGTCATGGGGGGTGTCTGGGTCAGAGTCCATATGAGAGAGGGATTCCCTATTGATAGTGAAATCCTCAGCAAAGGATTATAAATTTGGGGCTTCATTTTGCAAATGAAAAAACACACTCAGAGAATTTAAATGTCTTGCTCAAGGACATGTAGGTAGTAATGGGTAGAGTCTGGGATTTGAATCTAGGTTTTTTTGAGCCTAGATCCAATGATCTTTTCACTAGATCAGCTTTAAACTTAGATAGAAACAGATCCTTGTGGGCAGCATTTAGAAAACTACAAACTGACATCACCTGCGTTGTATTATACTTTTTCTAACGCCAGGAGTTTTTACAGGGGCTTTGGTATTGATGTCTCTCCTCTAGATGGCTCTGTTTTCATATGATGCTGTGCTGATTGCATTTAGTTTGGGAACATTGCAGACCTTCCTTAATAAGATCATAGTCATTTCAAAGAATCTGGCCTTAACTTATCCACATAGGAAAAACTAAGTGGATGAAAAATACTTAGAGTTTAAACGCAGTTTAATAGCCCATAGAGCTAATCTGTCAGTGCATATATCTTGAACACAACTATGGATAAACAATGAATTTTTGTTGTTCAGTCACGTCCAGCCTTTTGTGATTCAATTTGGGGTTTTCTTGGCAAAGATACTACAGTTGCTTGCCATTTCCTTCTCTAGCTCATTTTACAGATGAGGAAACTGAGGCATACAAAGTAAAGTGACTTGCCCAAGGTCACACACCAGTATCTGGGGCCATATTTGAATTCCCATCTTCCTCACTTCAGGCCTGGTGCTCTATCCACAGTACCACCTAACTGTCAAACATTGAATTGGGTCCTGAATTTAATAGGAGTTAGGAGAGGAAGTTGGTTTGTCTTTGAGAAATGTAATGACCTCAAGCTTCCTCCTGAAGACCTTATCTCTTAACATTAATATTCTGGTAATCTATAACTGTGAGTCCTAGAATCCCACAGCCATGAGAGAATTAAGGAGGTGTGTCACCCATAGGGCAATGGAGAGGCATGTGATGAACAGGAACAAGCATCATAAGAATGTGAGCATAAAAGATGTCATCAGAAAAATATTTGGCTGAAAAAGAAGGTGGCTGGTCATGCAGCAGGAGTGAGAGCTAATTCATGGACAGCCCATGTACTCCACTGCTGTCCTGGAAATTTCAGGAGATCTAAAGGTTGGCCCCCAGCACATTGTGTGGCCTCCTGGGAGCAGATATATGCAGGGTCATGGACAAGTCACACACCAAGAGAAGATAAGGGCATGTTGCAATCTTCCATGCACATCAGAGAGATCACAGAACCATCAAAGTTTGATGAAGGGGAAAGAGAGAGAGAACGTTTTTAGTTAAAGTATTCAGAAAGACGGCTAAATGGAGGTTAATCAGACCTAAAGCATTTCCTCACTTTTTAGAAATGTAACTCAATGAGAAGATAGGATATAATTTACAAAAAGAAAAAAAAAATCTTGTTTTCCAGAGGCAGCATGATATAGGGAAAATAACATTATGATTGGAATTGAAAGACCTGGGTTTGAGTTTCAGCTCTAATATCAAATCAGGCATTTCTCCTCTCTAAGCCTCAGTTTCCTTATCTGTACAATTTACTGCCTTCCTCATAAGGATGTTATGGATTTAGAAATGTGGGCTATTATTCCGAATGTCACCTTCTAATGTGTGAATGGGGGCAGTCTAGAATTTGGAGGTTTTAAGAAATACTGATTCAGAGGAATATATATTTATATCATTCAGCCCAACCTTTCCTTTTTATGTAAGAGAAAGTCCAGCAAGGTCGAGAGGACCACATAGCCAGTCAATGTCTGAGGAGGGATATTGGCATTCATCATAGGAAGCAGGGAACTTTTCTGTTGAAAAATACCATTTAATGAAAAACTTAAACATTGCTGCAAATGAGACTTTTCTCATAAACTTTGTTGTTTGATTCAATTTTACTTATGTGTAGACCTCACTTTTTGTTTCTTAAAAATATAATTTGTTTTCCAGGCTGCATTTCCCATGTGGCACTTCTCAGTGATCTAATCAAAACAATTAGATTTTCTCCAGGAGTCCTTATGGCTCTGTGTAGTGACTAAACAAATAACTGGGGTTTCCTTGATGGTCTGGGTCTTTGGGAGAGTTGCTCCCTTTGGAAAATTTGTATTTCTTAACATTCTTCTTGCATTGTCCCTTCCTCCCTTGCAATTATGTATCTCTATCATTTGGATAAAACTCTCCTAACAATGTTAATCGAACTTTATAAGGTTGTGTTTTGTCTAATAGCTGCTAATTTGAACCTGATCTCCTGGAGCTTCCTAGTTAAATGTTTCTGGCTTTGTTTCTTTGAAGAGCAGGGACCCATCTGTGATCTGAGCAGGAATGTAGTAAGTAAGTGTCTTTAATCCCCTTACAGAGAAGGGAAGTCCTTCTCTAGCCTGGCAAAGCTGGCTATCGAGTTTTTTTCAGTGCTGCACCTGGGGTGGAGAACAGGTGATCATTTGCATTTTTCACTTTTAATTGTTAGCTTTTGTTTTTATTCCATGTTCATTTCACAATATCAAACATAAATCTGGCTTTTTGTAATGTCTCCTCATTACTTCTTGTTCTGGATTCTTGGGCCAAGTAAAACAACTTATCCCTCTTCACTGTGACAGAAAAAACCATAGACGAACTTGGAAATGGTCCAGAGGAGAGTGAGGAGGCTGGTGGAAGATCTAACAGCCTTCTCCTGGCCTCCTGTGTTCTCTTAGTCCCACTCAGCCCTTGGCCTTCTAAATGTCAGTCTGACTGCACTTTCAGAGAGTCCCACAGGGGACCCTGGAGTGAACACAGTGCCTTGTATCTGTTGAGACTACTTTGTGTTAATGGGTAGAATGGTAGACCCCAGACAAGGTGGTCAACAAGCATTTATTAGGCACTTTGGTGTGTTTGTGGTTCAGTTGTTTTTTAATTGTGTCTGACTCTTTGTGACCCCACTTGGGATTTTCTTGGTAGAGATACTGGAGTGGTTTGCCATTTCCTTCTCCAGCTCATTTTTCAGATGAGAAAACTGAGGCAAATAGGGTTAAGTGACTTGTCCAGGGTCACACAGCAAGTCTGAGTCCAGATTTGTACTCTCGAAGATGAGTCTTCCTGACTTTAGGTCCAGTGGTTTATGTACCATGGTGCCATCTACCTGCCTAATTAACACTTATTTTGTGCCAAACATTGTGCTAAGCTCTTGAGGGTACAAAGAAAAGTAGCACATGGTTCCTACTCCACTAGTATTAGAGTCAGAGGACCTGAGTTCAAGCTCCAGCTTTGCTACAACCTACACGTCCTTGGGTTCCTAATTTCTCTGGCTTCCATTTCCTCATCTGTAAAATGGGGAGAGGAGTTGGGCTAAATGAGGTCCCTTTCACCTCTTAACCATAGGACATAAATGTGCCTTACACAAACAGAGATTTAGAACTGGAATGGACTTTAGCGGTCCATTCCCATTGACCCAATTTCCAAGGAAACTGAAGTTTAGAGATCAAGAATTTGCTAAGGTTCACCCATAATCCAATAAGTCAGGAAAACCCGAGTTTGAATGCTGACTTTGACCCTGATTAGTGATCTAACCATGGGAAAGCCACTTAACCTCTCTGAGTCTCAGTTTCCTAATCTGCCCAGATGACTATAATCTTGTCTTACCTACCTCACAGGCTTGTCATGGGATCAAATGAGATAATGTATGTAAAGTACTTTGTAACCTTTAAAGCACTTTATAGAATGGGCTTGGTAAAGATTTGGTTGAGTTGAATTGCTGTAGAGGGTGGCGTCACAGAGGAAAGATGTTCTTTCTGGCTCACACTTTAGGCAATGTCAGATTACAATGAGGTTATCCATCTCTGATTTTTGACCAGTCTTATTTCCCCTCTTAACAGTACCTTTACTTGCTCTGACAGATATTAACATTCCTGTCTGCAAGTTCATCAACTTGTGGCACTCACTGCCAGGCTATTCAAAGGAAGTACAATTGCCAGAGCATTATTTCTCTGAGAGGAGGTGGTCCACTTGGCACCCAGTTATCTTCTACAGCCAAACATTTAATGGCATATGCTTGCTGGCCTCTTTGTGCAATGTATTAGTTGCTGTGAGTCCTTTATTTGGCTCAACTGGGCCAGAGAGCTCCAAGGGCTTGCCAAAAAAGGATCTCACCAATTCCCATCTTGGCCAAGAGAGAGAGAGGCAGCTAGAGAAATGGACCTTATAGGGCACAGAGCAAGTTTGTGATGTCAGCACTGACTCAGAGCTATTCAGTTCATTTCCACCAACATTTATTAAGTGCCTACGTGTGTCAGTACCTATGGCAGGCTAGAGATGAGAGCTTATGTTATGCTGAGGGTGGATATTGGGTATTGGGTAACTAACACTTTTCAAACCATTTTTGTGGCAAGCTTCATAAAATTTGCCCTCAAAAACTCACTTATCTTTACAGAAGTAGTCAGTCACAAGGTGCCGATTGGTTATGCTGAAGTTTAGAAAAAAAAATTCTTTTAAAATCTTTGTCTTAAGTGGGAAGGGACAGGTCTTGAAATGATGATGCAAAAACAAAGGTTATTATTTTTTTTTACTGGACCTATGATTTCATGAGTATAGGTAGCTTTCAGTGAGACTTTCATTAGTGAAGAAAAAAGTGAGACTTTTAGTAGCTTTCCTCTACCAAGATCAGTGTATCCTATGCAAAATCTGTTCTTAGATTGTTGCTTGGAGGAAATGAGGGGTTAAGTTACTCGTCCAAGGTCATGTGGTGAATATGTGTCACATGCAGGTCTTGAATCCAGGTATTCCTGCCTTTGGGGGCAGCTCTCTCTCCACTATGTCAAGTTGTCAATAAAAACAATGTTAAAAAAAACTCCCTCAAAAGAACTTTATGCAATAAATACAGTTGTGATGGAGAGAAGGGGAAAGGAGGAGAGAGACCCTGGGAAACCAATGGTGGTGAGCAGATAGCTCACTTAGGGTATGGTAGTCTAGAAGAAAGAAATATATGCTGTCTGATAGCTTTCTGTATTGACTTATTTATCTTGCTTATAACTATTTGCTAAGTGAAGTTGTTTTTACTTATTGAAGAGATCGAAATACTTTTCTTACCCTCGAAACTTTATCACTTTGGGACAAAGCTCCAGGTGCCCAATCCTAGTTGTGTCTCTGGGGTTATGGAATGTGCCTAGATAAATATAATGCAAAGTAGAGAACGATGGAGTAAAAGGAGAATTCCAAATGAGCATCTGGGGTGTGAGTGGGGAGGAGAACTAAGATCCAAACATTGATGGAACAAATGAAAAAGCAGGCATTGTGGGCTTACTATGTGTCAAGCACTGTGCTCAGTGCTAAGTACAGGAGATGGTTCTTGCCCTCAAGGAGATGACATTGTACTAGGGTGCCCAGGTGCTGGGGTTTATAAAGTAACGGGGATGGAGAAGAACAGAGTGAAACAGCCTAATGATATGACTAGGCAGAGATGCAGGAAACACCCCCCCCACCCCCCCCACCCCCCGCCACACACACACACATTATCACAGAGAATGCTTCTTTTTACCTTTGGCTCATCTACTTCCCTGGAAGTCAATGGCTGGGGCTGCCACTTTCTCCCTTCCTAAAACCCAAGTAAATAAATGTAAACAGATGAGGCGGAGGCTCCATCGCTCCATTTCCCCTCAGTATTGTGGCTGACCGTAGAGACGTAGCAAAGAGAAGTCCATGGGAGGAGAGGAGACAGTCAGGTGGTTCTGTTGATGTAGCTCAGAGTTCACTGCCCCCACTCCCATGACCTATGAACACTTCGAGTCCCCTTGACCCTAGGCTGATGGGTCACTCACTCATTCATTCATCAGTCCACAAGCAATTGTTACACTCTCACCATTTGCCAGACCATGTGTTAAGCATTGGGGCTCCAAAGAAAGACAAAACTCATCTGCCTCGAGGAGGGCAGACAGCAGGTAAATAATGAATGCATATATTATGTAAATAGAGAGCATCTGGAGAGTCAGCCTGCAGTTTGATCCTGCTGGCCTCTGTCTTCATAGCAAGTGGGAAGCAGTGGGGTCCCCTCCCTTCCAAGGGACCTTGAGAGACATAGTAAATTAAATAGTGTATTTCAATGGAAAGAAGAGTGGGCTCAAGGAGCCCCAAGTTCTAGGCATGGCTTGATGCCCATTGGCCTTTGGGCAAATCACTATTTCTCGGGGTTTCAGGTTCCTCCTTGGTAGAATTGGGGTTGGGAGGGTTGATGATTTTTAGACCAGTGAAGTCAAATTCAAATAGAGACAAGTCCATTAAACCATATATGCAGATCCTTACTGGCCTATTATTAGAGAATCTCTCACATTTATACATGCCTTTTTTTTATTAGTACAAATCAGATAGGAGCCACATCCTGATCTGGTTCAGGACATGCCCTGGATTGCTGTGGGCCACCTATGAGGTGCCTCTGTCTTGGATCCCTTCCAGCTCTATGATTCTATATCCATTGCCCTGCATTTCCCCAATGGCCAGTGAAGAGTGCTTCAGATTAGGACTCCCAGCCTCTCTGAGGTGGCTGCCTGGCCCTTGGCACACATAACCTATCAATTCCTACAGTGATTCTGCCTTTAAATCCGCTGGGCAGCCGAGGAGGCAGTTTCCGATGACAGCCGGAGCACACTGTGTCTTCTTTCTTGATGAGCATCTCTGCCAGCCAGCTGTTCCCGGGATTTCCCTGCTGGCAGCATCCATCTGTGACCACGGACTCTGAGCCCGGGCTCTGGAGCAGGTTAATGTGGATACCATTCACTCAGTGATTTTCCAGCCGATGAGCGCGGACCAGAGATGCCCGATCCCCTGAAGCAAATGTTCCAGTGCGCTATTGGGAGGGAGAGCTAAGAGAGCGAAAACTGTGTCTGCTCAGGGTCGGCCAGGGGAGGAAGAGAGATGCCAGAACAAAACTCGAATTCTTTCCAGAATTCTAAAGGGAAAACCATTTCAGCCTGAGCCCAGCTGACATTTACATAGCGTTTTAAGGTTTAGAAAGCCCTTTACATACATTACCACATTTGATCCTCACAAGGAACCAGGGAGGGTGGATACTTTAGGTAATTAGAGGTACTGGTAGACTTGGGACTTGTTTGGGCAAGGAACCCGCGGGGAGCCTTTCATGCAACTTAGAGACTAAGGGAATTGCCGAGAGCTCTGTAAAGTTAAGTGATTTGCCCAGGATCAGACAATCAGTATGTCAGGGGTGGGATTGGAACCCACTCTTCCTGACTTGGAGGCCAGCTTTCTATCCATGTGACCTCTCTCACTCTAGGTGTTATACCCATTTTACAAATCAGGAAACTGAGTAATAGACAGGTGTAGTGTCTTGACCACAGTCACACAGCTAGTAAATGTCAGAGACAGAAACTGAACCCAGGTCTCTCCTAAAGTCCAAGTCCTGTGTTCTGTGTTGTTCACTCATTTTTTCAGTACTGTCTGACTCTTTTTGACCCCATTTGGAGCTTTCTTGACAAAGGTGTAGGAGTGATTTGCTATTTCCTTCTCTGACTCATTTTACAGATGAGGAAACTAAGACAAGCAGGGCTAAGCGATTTGCCTAGGATCACATAGCTAGTTAATGTCTGAGGCTGGATTTGACCTCAGGGAGGGAAGTCTTCTTGATTCCAGCCTTGGCATTCTATCCACTGCACCATCTAGTTCGAAGGTGTTTTGGGTACAATACCTCATGGTCTTTCATCATTAGGTATTTAAAAAAAGAAGGATGGAGAGACAAGTCAACACAAAAGAATGTTAAGTAATGGCCTCATCATCACAGCAACAACACACTTTCAAATCCCTTTCTCTAAAATTACTCCCTGAAGTAATATGATCTTCTTTTGGTCAAAATGGAGAAACATAGCCTGAATGACAGCCCAGTAGTGGCAGATTCAGAGCTGGTTGGATGATTGGACCCCAGGTGTTGGGATGAGTGGATGATAAGCAAGAGGGAGGTGACTTATGAAGAGCTCTGGTGCCCTGTCTGTCCTCCTTATTAATGACTTGGGTGAAGGCAGAGCTGGCATCTTCATCAAGCTTACAGATGATAGGAGGCTGGGAGGGGTGAATGACATTTCAAGTGACAGAATGTGGATGCAAAAAGAGCTCAAGAAAGGCTAGGACCATTCACTGAATCTAATGGATAAATCTGAACAGATTCATGTTTAGGTTCAAAAAACCTAAGGACAAGGACAGGCTGGAGGAGGGGGTGGTTAGATTCTAGTTCATGTGGAAAAAAAAGATATTTTTCTTTTTTTGTGAACTTTAAGCTCTGCCAACATAGGCAGAGGAAGGATATTTTGTCAAGTGGCATGTTGCCTGGGTGCTTCTGGGCCCTCTAGGAGAATGAAAGGGCAATCCCATTTCATGTCAGCTCTGAGGGCAAATGCCAAAATTCAAATAATGCAATTACAGAATATAGGAGATGGAAGGGGCCTTAGGAGTCAGCCATAACCAGTGATGTCCAACCGAGAATGAACGCCAGCATCTCCCTCAGGAGCCCTCCAGTCCTTGTGTGAAGACCTGCATTGAGGAGGGACCCACTTCTGGGCAACTCTCACTGCTCTTTCGTTATGTTGAACTGAAATCTTCACAACTTCTGGTCATGGATCCTGGTATTCTGCCATGCAAAGCAAGAGAAGGCATGGTATATATACCATTAAAAATCACTCCTTTTTTTTGCACAAAAAGAGGGCATGGCATATTAAAAACCACAAATCATTACTGTTTTGCACAAAAAAGTCAGAGTGTTATCAAGTGAACTCCTCAAGATCCATTTGATTGCTGCCTACCTGTGAGCATACTTTTACTTTCTGGGCAGCCCTGATATAGACTCAGGAGGGATGTGAGGCAGAGAAGCAAACAATTCTCTGGGTCTGGTAATTGCTTTCCTAATGAGCATTTTTTTCTTAATTGTGTTGGTTTTATAAAATACTTAAAGGCATCATCTGCCTGGACATTACAGTGAAAATTAATTTGTTTCATGAAAAATTGTTTTTTTCCTCCCCCCTCCAAATCCAAAACCAATTAGTGAGTCTAGGGAAATAATGTAAATTGATTAACTTGGTCCTTGTGGCATGGAATGTCTCTTTTTGCTTTTAACTAATGGTACTCTTCTACTAGAGAAAGGCAGGAGGGTCCCATGGTTCTGGATTCTTTTAGAAGTAAAATAGGCATCCAGAAAGTCTCCAAAGAAACACCAGAATTAAAGTCCAATGAGAACCTAGAGCAGGACTGAAACTTTGGCTGTATGGCCCTGTTCTCTGTAATAAAGTTGGTTGATAATTCACAAGGGGTTGGCATGGATTGGCTGTAAAGACCGAAGTAACATATGGATGCAGAAGTGGGGAAGCCTTGTATTCCTTACGTCAGCTCTCTGGGTCTCAGTTTTCTGAGCTGTAAATGAAAGAATTGGTTCCAGGCTACCTTATGACGCCTTCTCTCAGTCTGGGATCCTGTCATATCATATACATTTTGAATACTTATGTACTGTCTACATTTTGAATTCTTGGTCTCAAATTGAACTCATCATCTCTCCCTCCAAATAAAAATTTAAAAACCTGCTCCCTTTGGGTGGCTAGGTTGCACAGTGAGTAGAGCACTGGCCCTGGAGTTAGGAGGACCCGAGTTCAAATCCAGCTTCAGATACTTTACACTTACTAGCTATGTGACCTTGGGCGAGTCACTTTACTCCAATTGCCCTGCCCTCCCCACTACAAAAAAATGCAAAATAAACCCTGCTCCCCATTCTGTCTCTGCTGCTTGTCAGTGGTGCCCCCATTTACCCAGTCTCCCATATTTGAAAATGTGCCATTATCTTTAGCTCCACCCCTCACCCCTTGCCCATATTTTTCATAATTATCAAGTTCCTTTTGCAATATTGCTTATATCTTTTCTCTATCCTGTTTTTTCATTGTCACCACCCTCCTATTGCATCTTTGTATCCTCACAATAACCCTGGGAGGTAATTTTACAGATAAAGAAACAGGCAGACACAGGTGAAATGATTTGCCCAGGCTCACACAGTTAGTATCTGAGGCTGAATTTGAATTTGGGTCTTTCTGACCCCAGGCCCATTGCTCTATCTGCTGTACCACCAAGCCATCTCTAGGAAGCCTCTACCTACTGGCTTGGAGCATTCCAATGGTCTCCTGCTCCCTGCCTCAATTATTTTCTCCATCCAATCTGTCCTTCAGGCTGCTGCTGGGTTAAGTATCTGGTTTTGCCCTCAGACCAGCAATGACTCCCTATTATCTCCTGTGTAAAGTTATTAGCCTGACCTTCAAGGCTCTCCATAAACCTGGCACAAACTGCACGCCTGGGAAACCTGCTTCTCTTTCCCCCTTTGAATTCCTACCCATTCTTCAGAGACCAACACAGATGTCTCCTCCATGAAGGCTTCACCGATCCCCTTTGTAAAACTTTCCAGCCTTAGACTGTCCAGAGCACCTTCTTTAAGCTTTCCTAATGTCCTCATTATATCTTATTTTATATTATACAGACACAGCAGAAGGCCACCTATTTAGAGCTGGAAGGGACCTTTGGGACCATGAAGTCCAACCCCCTCCTTTTATAGACAAGGTTAAGTGACTTGCCCAAGGCCACACAGCTAGGAAATGTCTCAGCAAAATTTGAACCCAAATCTTCCTGACTTCGAGACCCATACTTACTTCTATACATCTCCTGTGTGACAAGTTCTGCAAGTGTGAGGGCTCTGTCTTATCTGAAGCTTGTGTCTCCCTCTCTCCCTATCCCAACAGCCCCAAGCTCTGCACTCAGCAGGCTATATTTGTCTTTTGTTGTTGAATTAATCCTCTATGACAAGGCCAGCATTTCTCCAGATCCTTTGATCTCTTATTTATTTTATCATCACAAAACAACATCTTTAAAAAGTCTCAAATCAGCTGTAAAATGGAGGTGGGGGGGGCAGATGATTCCCAAGTTCCCCTTTCTTTGCAAGTCTGTAGTTGGGTGCATTAATGAAGACAATGGCACAGCTTTTGATGAGAAACCAGTGCTGGGCTAACAGTTTTTTTTTATTAAATACAAAGAAGGTATTAATTCATGCTAGAAATAGCAGCAGAGAGATGGCTTGATATAAGCCTTCATACTGCAGGGGACCCACTCACCCTGACAGACCACCCCTGAGGATCCCCTCTTGAGAATTCAGAGCACACCTAGCTCTTTAGAGAATGGAGGCTGAGATACAGTGCAGAGGACGCTGGACCGGGAATCAGGAGAACCAGAATTCCAATCTTGTTTCAGAGGCTTGTTAGCTGCGTGACCCTGGGCCAGTCATAACCTCTCTGAGCCTCAGTATTTTACTCTGTACAATGAAGATAGTAATGGCATTGCCTTATGGATTTGTTGCAAGTTTCAAATGAGATAATGTAGTTAAAGACCCATGTAATTATGAGTTCTTAAGATTATCGATGGAGAGCCAAGTGGCCTAGAAATGACCTCTTTATATATCCACAGCAGAAGAATGGCATCAAGTGGATAGGGAGCCAGTGCTCAGAGCCAGGAAGATGTAGGAAAACAGATTCAGAGCTGGGAGGGAGCTTAGGAGTCTTGTAGTCTACCTCTCATTGTACAGATGAGGGAAATGGAGGTTTAAGCAGTGCCTGAGGAAGGTAGCAGGTGGCAGAAGTGGAATTAGAATCTATACCTTCTCTCTCCAGTTCTAGTGAGTTCGTCTTTCCATTTCTACCAGTCCTGTGTTCAAGTTCTGCCTCTCACATATACTGGCTGTGTGATCTTAGACCAATGATGTAATCTCTCAGTGTTTCCTGGCAACTCGAAGACTTTAATTTATCAGGAAAGTGTTAGTCCACATAGGTAGAGGGAGTTTCTTCACTTGTTCCCTATGTCGATGAAATCCCAGATCTAGCCCCTATACCTAGGCTATACCAGTGTCTCTCATGGCGCCTTGCCTATAGTAGACCTTCATTGAATATTTGTTGTTGGTCATGATGGTGGGATGGTCATAATCTCAGGGAAGGGTCTATGGACAAGTCTCTTCCTCTCTCTAGGTCTCAGTTAGGGGGTTGGACTAGATGACTTCTAAGGTCCTTTCTGACATTTTATTGTTTTATGTTGACCAACTCCCCTGCAACCTAGCAGAAAACCTACAAGAAGAGGTTAGAGCCACAGGTCTGAAAGGGCCAAACAGGAAGCCCAGCTGGGACAGGGGGTTTACTCAAGGGCTAAGACCATCTTTCCAGCCTCCCATGTGTTCTGGTATCTCTGAAGAGATACATCGACTTATTTCATAAATTAATTGGCCATCTTATTCTTCCCCCAATGAATTCAGGAGTACATTTTCCCCTCTGCTGAATGGCACTGGCATAAAAGGGTTTTCAAGTCTTAAAAATAAAAATCCAGCAAAACTGGCTCTGGAAGGGTGTTTGGAGCATTGACAGAACATGTCTGTCTCTGATGTTTGTGTTTCTGGCAAGTGTGAGTTACTTTCAATAGAAGGAAATTGATGGCTACCGAGAAGAAAAGCAATTTTCATCAGATAAGAAGAAAAATAAGGGTGTGAGGATCTGTCACCTTATATCATACCAGCAAAGGGCTGGTTTTCTCCTTGGTTGTTGCTGGTAGGAGAAATGGAACATCCTTCTATAAGTGTAAGTGAGAATTTCTAATCTTGATGACCACAAAGAGATTGCACTATATGAGGACGCTATGTACTGCCTGTCCTGCAGATACATTTGGATACTTTTGAAAAATACTGTCATGGTGGATCTTCTTAGGAATTCATTATGGAGTTGAGGCAAATGAAATCCATGGGTGCTCTGAGCTGCTCTGTTTTTCCTGTCTCTACTCCCAGATTGTGACCTGACCCCCATACAGCTTGATTGATGTGACCTTCACAGGTTGCTGGCATCAAAAATTTCATTAGCCTTTAACCAAGCTGGTATTGAATCTTTCAGAATATATCCAGGCACACCATTCATCACCAGGCATGTATTTGAAACCCCTCAGCTTGGGAGGAATTTGTGCTCCATTAGGCCTAGTCCCTGAGGCCACTTCTATGTGACAAACATGCATTTTATTGGGGATACCAAAATGTGGAGTCAAAGGTCCTGGGTTTGGATCCTGCCTCTGATCATGGGTGACCTTGGGGAGAAGTTTACACTTGCTATCTCATTTGATCCTTGCAACAACTCAGGGATGTAGGTACTGTTATTATCCCCATTTTATAGGAAATAATAATAACTAACATTTGACATAGGGGCAGCTAGGTGGCACACTGCATAGTGCCGGGCCTGGAAACAGAAAGGCTCGTCTTCTTGAGTTCAAATTCAGCCTCAGACACTTACTAGCTGCATGACCCTGGGAAAGTCACTTAACTAACTCTGTTTGCCTCCATTTCCTCATCTGTAAAATGAGCTGGAAAAGGGAATGGCGAACCCCTCCAAATACCTCTGCCAAGAAAACCCCAAATGGAGTCACGAAGAGTTGGACATGACTGAAAAACAACAAAAACATTCACATGGCACTCTGCTAAGTACTGCATATTTACCTTCTCATTTAATCCTCACAACTCAGGTGGATGTGATTATTATCCCTGTTTTACAGTTTGAAGAAATTGAGAAAGACAAAGACTTGCCCAGGGTAACACAACTAGTATGTGTCTGAGGCTGAATTTGAGCTCAGGTCTTCCTGACTTTTAGGTCCAACAGTATTTACTGTCTCTGCCATCTAGTTCAACATGCCCATTTAATTATTTTATTTTTTCACTATACATATGTTTTATGTTATTTTTCCCAATTAATAATATTTTATTTTTTCTAATTACATATAGAAATAGTTTTTAACATTCACTTTTATAAGATTTGAAGTTCCAAACTTTTCTCCCTCTCTGCCTCCCTCCCTCCTCCTCAAGATAGCAAGCAATCTGATAAAGATTATCCATGTACAATCATATTAAACATATTTCCACATTAATCATGTTATGAAAGAAGAATCAGAACATAAGGAAAAAACCTATAGGAAAGAGAAAACAAAAAGTGGAAATAGTCTGCTTTGATCTGCATCCAGACTCCATAGTTCTTTCTCTGGGTGTGGATAGATTTCATATGTGTGATTTCATAGTTAGTCTTGGCAGGTAGACTCACAAATATTTTATATCGTCTATAGTTGTTTTAAATGGAATTTCTCTTTCTATCTTGGCCAATTCTAATTTTGAAGGAGTTGTTTTCCTGCGTGTACTTTTTTCCATTTGGTCAGTTGTATTTTTTTAAAAAATTGTTTTTTATACAGTCAATTTTTGTCCTTCCTCTTCTAAGTTAACTTTCTCTTGCATGACTTTATTTTTTCCCCCAGTTTTTATTCTACCTCTCTTAATGGACTTGCCCTATCCAGATTCCACCCAGTTTTCATTGGAGTATGGTGAAGAATTCATGTGATGTATACAGAAGGTGATGTGACCCTACCCACACTCACTATGGGTTTACTGATGTCAAGCTGTGTGGAGAGATTTATTATAGATGAGAAGGAAGTCCTGAGGCACCAAGGAAGGTGGGAGAGGAATGTTGCTTAGAAGAGAGAGAGCTAGATGTGGAGTCATGGTAAGACCTGGCTTCCCATCCTGTCTCTGCGACTTACTGACTGAGGGACCCAAGGCAAGTCACTAAAGGACTCCTTCCTTCAGGCTACTCATCCGCACATTATTATTAGATAACAATAGTATTAATAATAAACAATAGCCTTAATAATTATCAGATAATGATAGTATTATTAATAGCATTGATAAATAATAATAATTAATATTAGCAATAATAAATAATCAATAACAATAGTAATAATACATTGTCATTAACAATAGTATTAATAATAATTAGTAATGATATTAATAATAATGAAAAATAACAATATTAAATAATAATAATAATAATCATAGCTAGAATTTATAGAGCCTTTCCAGATTTGCAAAATATTTTACACATGTTATCATTGTGTAACCTTGAGAAAATCACTTCTTCTCCCTGGACTTCAGTTTCCCTCTTGGTTAAATGAGGGGATGAGACAAGAAAGCCTCTGAGGCAAGGGTAAATCTTCACAACTGGCTCTCCCATAGCACATACTTTTAAGTAAAGGATTAACATCTTCTTCATTCCATTTTTAAATCTAGACAGTCCACAAAACAAAAAAATTCAAGTTCTGATTTATAGAGTTTGCTGATTTCCAAGGTATAAATATTCACACTGAAAACAGAAGAATCATTATCGCCAGCCACTACAAGCTAGCGCCAGCACATCCCTGTTCAAAGTTCCACCGGCCTGATGTGTGTCACACGTGTTATCTTGGCAGCTTATGAACCTTAATGTCATCTCACTGAGTTGTGGCTAGAGCTGGACATTGAAGTTTTGCAATGGCTGTTTCTGCATTCTCTGCCAGTGCCCTATAGAATACCACTCTTCCATATGGGCCTGCTACATCCTTTGTAAATAATCCACTTCCCTTCCCTGGGGATCAGAGACTTTGTTTCCCCAATGAGAGGCATCATTGGGCTTCCTGGGCTTTTACAAGACCCCCACGACATCACAGATCCTGAGCTGGAGGCGATCTCAGAAACCATTTAGTCCAATGTCCTCATTTAACCAATGAGGATAATGAGGCCTGTGGAGGTGACTTGTTTGAGGCCAAACAGGAATACATAACAAGATTTGAACTCCAACTCCAAATTCAGTATTCTCACTGCATAACCCGACCATTGTGACATTGGTACATTGTGACGGCTGTGCTCTGGTCAGAAAGGACAAGGTAGGGCTGACTTGGATTCATGGCACTGCTCCAGCCAGAATGGAGGCCTCACTACTCCAATGAGGACTCTTTCCCTAGGTAACAGTGGCAGCGTCCCTCAGGCTCTCTGCCAATAGCACAACAGCTCTTTGACATGACCAGTGAGCTGATTGACATCCTGCATCCCTGCCATTGTCCCAGCTGCCACAGATGTGGGAACATCAGGGGCTGCAGATGTTGCTCTTGTCTCCTGCCCCAGATTGTACCCTGCAGGCCCAGGTCCAGCCTTTCTACCTAATTTCACAGACACTGTGGTTCCATTTGATCAGTCTGAGATGAGCAGTAGCATTCTTTTGTTCCAACCCCCTTTGCATAGGTTTCCATAAAAAAAAATGACCTGTAAGGAGGACACAGGTGTAGCAGCATCTTGTATGTGAGCAAAATCGGCCAAATGGGCAGGAAATCCTCTTCTCCATGCCACAGCCAAATGATTTCACAAGCCCCTCTATTGCTGGGTGACATGCAAAGGGATGATTGGGCTTCAGAGCTTGGTGGATTGCTGGAACATAGCCGGGCCCTCTGTTTACCAAAATCATTAATTCTAAGAACATTATGAAGCCACAGAATGAGCCTTGATGGGGAAGGAATAGGAAGAGAGACAGCACGGGCCTATCAGGATGAGAAATGTGGTGCTTCCTTATTAATCAGACCTCCCAAAGGCTTATGCCTGGAGAGCCTCCTTCCCCCCAAACCAACAAAAAAGCAAACAAAAACCCCAACTTGGTGGCCTTGCTTCTCCTGCAGAGGTGGTATCAGACATTGGGAAGACAGTTTCAGAGCTTAGCCACGGCCTGTCACTGACTCAAATGGCTCAGGGGATGGAGTTTTGGACTAGCCCATAGTCATTGGTAATGGAGTAGCTCAGCTCTGACTGGAGCAGTGCCATGAATCCGAGCCAGCCCTGCTTCCCCTTTCTGACCAGAACACTGACTGTCACAACTAGAAGGTGCCTTGGAAATCCTCTTGTTGGCCTTCTCCTTTCCCAAACAGTTATCACCAGCTCAACTTAGGACCTTAGAGATCATTTAATCCAATGCCTTCATTTGATAGATGAGGAAACCAAAGCCTGAAGAGGTTTCGAGTCATGTGTTCAATGTGTAACATTACTAGGAAGTACCAGGTCTTATGACTCCAAGTTCAGTGCTCAAGCCAATGAACCATGCTGATCAATGAGGAAAATGAGGCCCAGACCAGCTAAAAGGTTTTCTCAAGATCACAAAGGCACCAGTGACCTCCCAATGGCCAAATCCAATGGCTTTTTTTCTTCTGGTTCTCATGCTCCAAGATATCTGGGATGCTTAAAAAAAAACCATTTTCTACACTTCCTTAATAATATAATAATAGCTAACATTTACTTGGCACTTATTATGTGCTAAGTGCTTTACAATTCTTATCTAATTGGATCCACACAGTCATCTTGGGAGGGATGACTGTGTGAGTGGAGAGAAGGGAAGGGAAGGAATAGGAGGAAAGAGAAATGTTAGAAAGGAAGAAATGAAAAGATTGGACAACACATCGACTGCAGAGAAAAGCATTGGGAATGGCCTCAAAATTAAGAGCCTGGGGGGTGCCCTTGACATAATAAGGAGAGGCAGAAGGAGGGAGGGTTTGAGGTTCAGAGGCGGAAGGGAATGAGTTTTGTTTCGGACATATTGAGTTTTAGCTACTGCTGAGACTGTTCCAAGTGGATTCTGGTCTGGGACTTAGAGAGAAGCCAGGGCTGGTTGTATAGATCTGGGAGTCAGCAGCATGATGGTGGTGATTCAATCTGTGGGAGCTGATAAGACCGCCAGGTGAAACAGAGAGAGGAGAAGAGAGCCTCGGACAGAATCCAGGAGGACACCGACCGTGGGGGAAGATCGAGCAAAGGACACTTGGGAAGAAGTTGTCAGGTTGGAAGAGAAGCCAGTGCAAAGAGTAGTCATGGCAACCCCGAGAGAAGGGAGTGTCCAGAAGAGGGTGATTGGCAGTGTCACAGGCTGAAGAGACATTAAGGATGGTGAAGCCTGAGAAAAGGCTGTTAGACTGGGCACATTAGTAACTTTGGAGAGAGCGGTTGCAGTTGAATGATGAGGTCAGAAGCTAGTCTGCTGAGAAAGATGCTTTCTTAAGGAATCTGGCTCTGAAGGGGGCAGGGGAGGCAGAAAGGTAGCTGGGGGGTCTGGCTGGGTTAAGAAGCCTTTGGGAGCTGAATTCCCCTCCTCTCCCCCCTTCCCTCCCCCCCGCCTCCCCTCATCTACTGTCATCCACTTTTTCTGTCTGGGACTCTGTCATTTACCTCATCTCTCATGTTACCAGTCATGGAGGTCATTTCTGACTTTTTCTTTTCTTTCACTTCTCTGAGCTGGTCAGTCATTATCTTTTGTTGGTTTTATCTCTGTGGAGTGGAGTGCCCTCCACACAGTCAGGAATACTTGGATTCAAGACTGACCTCCGACATATCCTGATTGTGTGACCTTGGGTGAGTTCTAAGACTTGAAGTTGCAGAGAATGTGCCAGCCTGCATTGTGGAGGGAGTTTCCTTTATCAGGCAATTCAATTTACCAAGGAAATCACTAGCCAAGTTCCTGTTCCTAGCCACCTGTAGCCTTTTAGGCCACGGGCTTCATTATCATGGACCTGAAGTCTTAAAATAATTTCTAAGCATGTCTTCCGGCAGCTAGGTTTCCTCCCCCTCCCCCAATTCATTCTTTAAAGAGTGGACTTTCTTGTATGTACATCTTGATACTTTATTTTTTTTAGAATTAGCAATTAGGTGGAGACTCCAGCCACAGTGGGAGGGAACAAATTGTGTGATGCTAACGAAAATCAGGCACCATACTCCGGTAACTGAGGCCCAGCATTGAACTTCAGCTGGATTGATGGACTTCTTTGTGGTTAGTCATCTAATAACATCTGTGAAGGTAGACTTTGGGTAAGTGTAGCAACACCTCCTCCCCTTTTTAGTTTTCATGGAGGTATTTCAGTGTTTTTTTTTAGTTTTTTTAAACTTTATTTTATTCCAAACTTGAGAAATAAAACAAGCATTTCCATAGCATAGTAGAATTTTTAAAAAAAGAATGAGCATGAAACTGCAAATCTATCATGTATAACTTGCTTTACCTTTTAAATATAAAACTGCCCACCATTAGTAACCAGGTGAGAAAATCTCTTATAGAATCAGAGGAACTCAGATTTGGGAGGAGCCTCAGAAATCATCTGATCATACCCTTACCTGAACAGGAATCTCTTGTAGAACCAAGGCTTTGCCACCTCAAGCCGTTGCTAAACTTTCAGAGTGATCATCAATACATTGGAGATTGGCAAAGTATAATAATCAAGCTTTGATTTATGCCTCCATTGATTGTCCAGGCTTAAGAAAATGATGAAGAAACAATAATGCATATTATTTAAGTTAATTTAAAAGTATGTTCTCATACATTTGACTCCCCTCTTCCTCAACATGTACCAGCTCACTACTATCTACAACATACACCAAAAATAGACTTTCAGCTTCTGTTCATAGAACTCCAGTCATGGGGCACCCACTACCTCCCAAAGCAGCCCATCCATTTTTGGATTGCTTTAACTGTTAGCAAGTTCTTCCGTCTATCACACCTGCAATATGACTTCAGCTTTCGCTCATTGCTCCTGGTTCTGCTGTCTAGGGCCAAATGGAACAAGTGTAAACCCTCTTCCACACAACAGACCTTTCTACAGTAACATCTCATCCCGAGTCTTCTCTCAAGTTCCCCCAACTTCTTGGTTGCTCTTCTCTGGAAATGCTCTAGACGATTAGAGCTGAGAGGCACCACCTTTCATCTAGAGATCAGTCCCATCCAACCTTGCCTCTGATGGGGGCAACGGTTTGGGCCTGGGGCAAATCCTGAGCTGAACCTGATGCCTGGGATGACTTTGCAGCCTCTACAAAGCCCTTGAATGGTCTGCTTGTGGTATAGAGCCCAGACAGGTAACAGGAGCATTTTCAGATCAGGGAATTTGGATCAGGAAGCTGGACATACTGGTCTGGAGGGAACATGGCACCCTGGGAAGATCCCTGAGTATTCGGTCAGAGGGCTCGGTTTTAAGCCTGCCTCTGACACAGTCTGTGTGGCACTGAGTGAGTCATTCTTTCCTTCATCAACTTCAACTTGCTCATTTTCCTAGGATGTCTCTGAGGCTTTTCCAGTCTAGATCTGTGAGCTCTGGGTCATCTAGTCTAAGCTCCTCATTTTTTGGATGGTAATTATAATTCATGTGATACATAGATACATACACATAGATATCTAGGCATGTAAATCAGTGGAGAAATATATTGGCATATATACACACCTATATATTTCTCAATCGATGTATGTCTATTTGCATATTTGTATAATATATACATAACCATATTTCTTAGTTTTGATTTGCATGCCTTTATATTCTACCTATTGCTTATTAGTAGAAATAATTTGTATTATGGCGTTGTATTGTTCATGTGCACCCTGGAAACCCTAGGGAATAAAATTGCTTCTTCCTCCACAGGGTCAAACCACTAATCACATGAAGGGGCAAAAGGAAAATGCCACGAGAAGCTGACAGGTATTGGGGGGATCTGTAAAGTCAAGCAGACCCCATTGCTGTTGCCCTCCATTTTATCAGCCATTTCACGAGGGAGACCGATACTATGCTAGCCACTTGGCCTTTGAATGTATTAAGACACTTCTCTGCCATAAATAAAAGCCAAGCTGACTTATTTAATAGAGAAAACTTATTTTTTTTCTTCCCATAAATTCCTTTAAATGTTTCCCTATTTTTCTTCTGTTACTGCTGTAAGGTGGACAGCAAACTATATGTGTCTACAGGAATGAAGGGCAAAGGCTGCCAGCTGTTCATTGCTTTGACTTGCTCATGTTGCTAATTGAAAGGCTTGGGTAATTTACATGCTGCTAAATGAGAAGGCCATGATGGGAGGTGGAGTTAGAAAGAGTTAGGCCAACCTAAATATTAACTGGACGTGGGGAATTTCCACTGAGTGGGAATGAGATGATCAGAAAGAAAGATTTTGACCCGAGCTAGTCTTTCTGTGTGTGTGTGTGTGTGTGTGTGTGTGTGTTTGTGTGTGTGTGTGTGTGTGTGTGTGTGTGTGTGTGTATGTGTGTGTGCTGAGGGGACATGACCATGGAGATCTCACAGAAAATCAATAACAGCAGTTATATCTGTACAATGGACTGTGACCTGGAAACTGCCATTGATTCTGCACCTGGTACCAGAAAAGTATTGATACCACACAAGACACTTCACTGTGCTTCTGAGAAAGAACTACATGATGACTTTGGATGCTCAGGCCAAGAGAAAATGTGAGAGGAAGGAAGAAATTGAGTTTGTTGACCCAAGATGGCTGCAAGTTTCTGTAAGATGTGTAAAACTTGTACTTGACATGTTCAAAGGAAAGTAATGTTGTGGTTTAAACCCACGGACGCCAAAAACTGCTGAGGAGGGGGCTCTGCCCATCCAAAAACTGTTACAGTTTCATAATGTCTCAGAGAATCCAGAGTCAGATTACCTCTAATTCAAGTATAGGCATTTATTGAGATTGACACCTCTCATGAAATGGGCTAAATTCTAAGAGGAACCAGCAACTTTAGAGAAAGAAAGATGGATTTTTATAGGGTAAAGATGCAATTACATACCAGAAATTTACATAGAATTGAGGAATATCATTAATATTAAAAAGGCAGGAGGAGTTTATTAAGGGATTAGGTAATGGAGGAGAGGTCCCAGCTATAGTTCGGTGGTTAAACATTCTGGTTACTCTGCCCTCCAATTGGCTAGTTATTGTGGTCTTGTCTGGTCAAGACAGATAATTAGGTATTGTGGTCCTGTCTTAGGCTAGATGGATGGTGTTTTATTGTGATTGAATACAAGAAAACACCTGTTTCAGGGCGGAGCCAAGATGGGGGAGTAGAAACAGCTCATCCAAGCCACTCTGCCCCCAGATTCCCCCCAAACAATGTAAAAGGGGACTCTGAACAACTTCTGGAGCCCCAGCACCCACAGAACAACACAGAGAAGCTAACCTCCCGCTGAGGACAGCCCAGCAGCCCTGCAGGAAGGATCAGCGCAGCGGTCTGGGAGCCAGCAGCACGCAGCGGGCAGAGCGCAGGGAGCCGAGCTCAGCCTAGCTGAGTGGAGCCCAGGTCCCCATGAGCCGAGGTTTTAGCCCCAGGGCGGCAGGGCCAGCAGCCAGCTGGAGAGACCCCAGAACACCAGGAACTGTGGCGACTCCAGAATTATCAACATAGACATGCCTAGGACAAAGTAAGAGGTTAGTGTCCTATGGACTTTGGGACCAGTATTTGGGGAATGCGTCGGCTCCCTCCCCTGGGGGCTAGAAGCCACTGAGGAGACATGCCATTTTGTAGTTTTCAGAGGCAGCTCCAGCTCCTGGCCTGCGAACTGTAGGGAGATGCAGCGATCAGTCTTGGGGGGCAATCACTCTTGCTTTAACCTCCCTGGATCTGGATTGTGATCTAGGGTGGAAGTCGTGGGTGGGTTTACAGCTTGCCAGAAATGGAAGTTGTCCCCCACACGTTCGGGACGAAAATTCCTCTATCTGGCCTTAAAGCCATAGTGTGGCAACAAGCCCAAAAGTCAAGCAATTAAGTGGCAACATGCCAAGGCAAAGGAAACAGAAAATGCAACCCTAGACTCCTATTTTGGGGGCATAGAGCGGGAAAAGGACTGTGAGGTCAGAAGTCCTGCTCCAAAAGCCCCAGAGGAAAACATGAGTGGGGTGCAGGCCATAGAGGACCTTAAGAAGGACTTTAAAAATCAAATAAGAGAAGTGGAGGAAAAATTGGAAAGAGAAATGAGAAGGATGCAGGAAAAGTATGAAATGAGGGTCAACAGCCTGACTGAGGAAAACAACACCTTAAAAACAGACTAACTGTATTAACAATGCAATATTCACTATGCCTATGGCAATTATAAATAGGCTTATGTGGTTATTAATCACAAAATATATCAGTCTCTCTATATGGGGAATAAAGCCAGAGAATTTATTAAAATACCAAATAACCGAGTCCCAAAACCAGAAAGTCAAAGCCATTAGGGTAGTTATGAAATTGGCACCAGTAGTTAACATAGTAAACAACCACATTCTTAAGCCTTCAAAACAGAACAGGCTACTTCAGGCAAAGATCCTTCTCTCCCGACTCTCAGCAACTGCTCAGCATCCAGGAAGCCGTGCTCACAACAGCTCCGGCCCCCCGCAGTTCCAGTTCCCGGCAGCCCCCAACAAGAGTCCTTAGCAGAAATTCTGGCTGGCTTAAAAAAAGATTTGGGCCTCTACCTCGGCAGTTACTGCTGTTGCTGTGGCCACCAACAGTCCCCAAGGGAACTCTAACTCTTCTTCCGCTTCCTCTTGCCCCTCCCCTTCCTGCTATGTCAGCAAGTCCAATGGGGCATGGAAGATCTTTAAATCCCATAACCCTTACACTAACTCAAATGCCAAAGGAGGCCCAAAAGGGCAATGAGGAAAAAAGTTGAATTTGCCAGATGGAAAAAGAATCTCAAAAGTTCACTGAGGAGATTCATTCCTTCAGAGTTAGACTGGAGCAAATGGAAGCTAATGACTTTATGAGAAATCAAGATGCTGTTAAGCAGATCCAAACAAATGAAAGATTAGAACACAATGTGAAATATCTCATGGGGAAAACCACTGACCTGGAAAATATATCCAGGAGAGACAATTTAAAAATTATTGGACTACCTGAAAGCCATGATCAAAGAAAGAACCTAGAAATCACCCTTCAAGAAATTCTCAAGGAAAACTGCCCTGATGTTTTAGATCCAGAGGGCAAAATAGAGGCTGAAAGAATCCACCAATCACCTCCTGAAAAAGATCCCAAAAAGAAAACTCCCAGGAATATTATAGCCAGGTTCCAGAATCCCCAGATCAAGGAGAAAATACTACAAGCAGCCAGGAAGAAACAATTTCAATATTGTGGAAACACAATCAGAATAGTCCAGGACCTGGCAGCTTCTACACTGAGGGATAGAAGGGCATGGAATATTATATTCCAGAGGGCAAAAGAACTGGGACTGAACCCAAGGGTCACCTACCCAGCAAAACTGAGTATTTTGTTTCAGGGGAAAATATGGTCATTCAGTGGAATAGAGGACTTTCAAGCATTCTTGAGGAAAAAACCAGAATTGAATAGAAAATTTGACATCCAGACACAAGAAGGAAGAGATGCCTGAGAAGGTAATCTGGGAAAAGAAATGAAAAGGAACTTATCAAAGTTGAACTATTTACATTCCTATATGGAAAAGCAATAACTGTGACTGATATCTTTCTCACCATGAAAATAATGGAAGAAGGGTGTGTGGTCATATGAATACATATGTGAATGTGTGTGTATATGCTTACAGTTATATATGGATAGAGGGCATAGGTTGAATTTGTTGGGAAGGGATAATACTCAAGGGATGAAATTATGAAGTGAGAGAGGAAAGTGGCAAGAGGAGATGGGGAGAGACAGGGTAGGGTAAACTATCTCATGTAGAAGAAGCAAGGGGATGTGGTTGCAAGGGAGGAGGAGAATAGGAAGGCAAAAAAGGCAAAACCACATTCTCATTGAATTAGGTTCAGGGAGAGAACGACATACATACTAAATGGGATATCTCAACCTGCAGCAGGATAGGGGGAAGGGGGATGAGAGGAGGGATGATGGATGGGAGGGCATCCTTGGGGTGAGGGGAGGTTGGAAGTACCCAGTATAGAAGAGGGACAGGATCATGTAGGGAATGGACCAGGTGGGGTGTGGGATGAGTGGGAGGGAATTATAAGCAGACTTGTACAATATATCTACTATGATAATGTTTTGCATAGCTAGACATGTACAACATATACTGAATTACTTATCTCCCCAGAGGGAATGGGTGACAAGGGAGGAAGGAAATGGATCTGAAATTCGAGGTCTTCACATTAAATGTTTCAAATATATATAAATACTATTATTAATACTCTTTTGCTTGTAGTTGGGAGATAAGATGTGCAGGCATTGGGACACAACAATTCACCTTCCTCTAATGGAAAAGTCGAAGGGGGTATGGGAGAAGGTATGGGAGAGAGCAGATTGGAGGAAGCGATATCTTGTGGGACTGCTATTCTGGGAGGTTGGGTAGGGGAATAATGGGGGGAAAATGATTGTAACTCAAAATCTGGCAGAAATGAATGATGTAAAACAGAAGTTAATAAAGCATTTGTTTAAAAAAAAAGAAAACACCTGTTTCTATGTAAATGGGTATGGGGGCAGTGACAAGGTAGAGGCAGTAGCTGGGTTCCCATCACATGGGCACACCTGCTGTTTCTAAGAGTTCAGGGACACACCTGTTGTTCTAGTGAGCAGTGAGGCATATATGAAGAAGTTAGGACATTGGTGGGGGTGCTAGGTAGGTGCAGTGGGACTGGGCCCATAATGAAATTAGAATATTGGGCCTGGGGGGCAGCTTTATTAGGATTCCATCAGTAGTACTAACTCTTAGAGCTTACATGGAGAGTATATGCAAACCTTTGGAGTTTGTGCATATAGACTTTTTGTGATCTCTGGAAGGGGATAGGAAAATGATAAGTACTGTCTGGGTGGTGGGTGGAGGACACACATAGAGGCACACCTAACCAGAAACCAAGAAGTCTCTACAGCTGCTAAGATATGGGAGAAGTGTTTCTCTGTCTATGGTTTTCCTGTTAGGGAAAGAAATGTTTTTACTGTTGTTTTTCCTTAAACATGTTAGTTCGGTAATTGATTATTTATAAGGCAAGTAATATCTGTCCTTGAACCTTCTCAATTCTCTGTGTATCCAGCCTTGGAGATTATGTGACCTTATAATTGATAACATTATCACTGACCACATTAATGCTCTGCTCAAGAAACCTCAGTGTCTCCCTCCTCCCTGGAGGATAAAATACAAACTCCCTTGTCTGACATTTAAAGCCTTTGCCACCCAGCTCCAGGCTATTTTTCCAATCTGATTACACATGCTCCCTCTCATGCTCTCAGTAGACCAAGTAGACCAGTTGGCCTACTTGCTCTTCCCTGTACATCTTATTTCATTTCCCATTTCTGTGCCCTTGCAGAGCGCAACCCCCTTGCCTGGAATCCCTCTCTCTCTCCCCCTGGCTCCCTTCAAGGCTCCTGGGGAGCCTTTCCTGGTTCCCTCCATGGTTTGTGTCCCTTCTCTCACCCCCTCACTTTACACTTATTTTGCATTTACTCATTGGTACACATGTTGCTTCCTCCTAATAGATCATAAGTTCCATGAGGGCAGAGATGTTTTTAGTAATAATTATGATAGTTAGCATTTACATAGTGCATTAAGGTTTGCAAAGCACCTTACAAGTATCATTTCATGTTATCCTTGCAAAATCCCCATGAGGTAGGTGCTAGTATCATCTCTATTTTACAGATGGGGAAACTGAGGTTGAGAGGGATTCAGTCGCTTGTCCAGGGTCACTAAGGCAGTACTTGAACCAATGTCTTCTTGACTCCAAGCCCAGGGCTCTGTTCTTAGAACCACCGAGCTGCCTTTTTGTTCACCCCAGTGTCTAGCACGGGGTCTGGCTCATAGTAGGCGTTTCATGAATGGTTGCTGATTTGATCTGATATCTTATGGTATAGAGACAAGGTAACTGTGCTGGGAGTTAGGACACCTACATTCTCATCCCTTCTCTGCCACTACCTTTTTTACTCTCCAGGCCTTGGTTTCCACCTTTGTAAAATGAAGGGGTTGAACTAGAAGACCTGCTTCTAATTCTTTAACATTCTCTGAGGCAGGGTGATATAGTGGGGAGAGTATTGTTTGTGGAGCTGCAAATCCCAGCTCTACTTATTAGCTGTGTGACTTTGGGCAAGTCACAGTTTCCTCATCTGTAAAATGAGGGAATTGGGTTAGATCAATGTTGTTGAATTAAAATAGAAGCAGGAGAGGATCCCTGGGGACTGCATATTGACTTAGTTTTGAAATGTAATATTATCCAAGTTTTATTGTATTTTGAATCATTTTGTCAAATATTTCACAATTAGATTTTAATCTGGCTTGGGTGGCACTCAGTGTTGTGGGTGCTCAGGCTGTGTTTGACTCCTCAGGCTAGACAATCTCAAAGGCCCTTCTCAGGCTTAGATCTGTGATCTCAGGAGTCTCTGATCTGTCCCTCTTCATTTCAGGAGTTTCTGAAGCCTTCTTGCCATCTCCTAGGAGAACTGAAACAGTCCTTCCCAAAGAACTGGGCTCTCTGTGTCTGGGAATAAAACAACCCATTGTCCTTGCCTTTAATACTACTTAACAGAGAGTTTTCTCTTCTAATAGTCTTCCTAGGGAAGACATTTGAGACTGTTGGTGACATTTTCCTCCAGTGTTAGCATGAGACCTAGAAACTTTGTTGTAAAAGAGGCTACTAATTTCTTCCACTTAAACTAAGTGGAGACACGTGAGGGTCTGATTAAATGGCAGACCCACCTAGATTCATGTCATGGAAGTACTTTCAGTGAACTGATTCCATGTTTAAAGGCCACAGAGAAATTAGTAGATTCATTAAAATGGAAGGTAGAGGAAATGTAAGCAGTCCAACCCTATAAGTTACTAAGCATCAACTAGAATAAATTGTTGAGACACCATCACTATTTCCTCTCCAAAAGCAACAAGGCTGGAATCAATTCTGACCTGTTTGATTCTACAGGTTGAAATCAGTTCAGTAATCCATAAACTATATCTTACTGTCTTATTTGTCTATTAGTGTAAAAGAAATCTTGATCTTTGGTTATGAAGATATGCTAGTTGTGTTCATCAGTGGATCCAGAGCTTCACGTGGACAATATATGAAGGCTTATGTGAAGTTCTTAAGGCTTCTCTTAAAAACTTAACATGTCTTTGGCTTGGGATAGAGTTGTATTTAGGGTGGGATGACCTGAGGTTTGCCAATATTTAGAGGCACGTAGAGTATGTCCTGGGTGTTCTTCCTTCCTCCCTCATGCCTGTGATTGCAGTCTAAGGGAGCTCCTCCTTACACAACCCTACCCTTAGTGACTCCAGACTCATCCTATACCATAATTTCTTTAATATTTTTTTAGAGAAATTGGGGTTAAGTAACTTGCTCAAAGTTACATGGCTAGTCATTATTTATGTGTGGGTGCTCATTTTCTGAGGCCGGATTCAATCCCGAGTCATCCCAACTCTGAGGCTGGCGCTCTTACTCACTGTGCCACCTAGCCACCCCTCACCATAATTTCTTTCCCTGGCTCACCCTAACTGCTTGCCTTTCCATTAGCAACCTCATGGTGCCATGCCCTAGGTTAGATTCTTCTTCTTTCACCTCTAAGTCTTTCTTACTCTGCTCCCCTCCTGGACTACTCATTCCCTTACTCCAATCAGGTCAGAAAGCTCTGACCTGATTGATGATTTCAGGCCTCATGTCTCATTTGTGTTACTTCTGCTGGGATCCCAGGGACTGGGATCCCAGATAACAGCATCATATCATGTGTCTGTGGCCATCCATACTGCAGTTCTGCCTTTGCCCTTTCCAAGGCTGTTTGTCTTCTCCACATGTCCTTCTTGCTCTAATCATCACTTTTAAATATCTAAAAATAAACTCAACTATCAAGTGGGACTATTTCTAGAATTCAATTCAGCAAATATTTACTTATATTAGGATACTTATATTAGGATGCAAAAAGATAAAAAATGAGGGTGGCTGACTTTGAGAAGCATACATCCTACTGGGGGGACAAGGTGTACACAGGGGACTCAAAACATGGTCATTTGAAAAGGTGAGTGTCTTTACAACTGGGTGTGTGTGGATTAGTGTGCAGTCTCCTATTACCTAATTCCCATTGACTGTGCCAGTCTGTATTAACTCTCTTATAGACTACTGTGATTTCATGACTTGAAATTATGGGACCTGCCCTACTCTGTACCTCTGAATGGCTTGCATGACACAGCTGGAATAGCCCCTGACTCCCCTGTTGAGATTAATCACTCTTTGACATTTACCAATGCTGTGCTGCTCACTTTTTTTTTTTTTTTTGCTTTTTGGAGGGCAATTGGGGTTAAGTAACTTGCCCAAGGTCACACAGCTAGGTTTTTGTTTGTGTGTGTTAAGTGTCTGAGGCCGGATCCGAACTCAGGTCCTTCTGACTCCAGGGCCGGCGATCTTCTCACTGTGCCACCTAGCCGCCCCCCAGCTGCTCACTTTCTATTGGGCTGTTCCTGGGGGTTGGGATTAATTGATATGGTTGTGCTGAGTCATAGTGCTTAGAGTACATTATCTATCTATCTATCTATCTATCTATCTTTCTATTCATCAATCCATCTATCCATCCACCCATCCATAATCCATCTATCTATCTATCTATCTACCTATCTATCTGTCTGTCTATTTATCTATCCATCCATTTATCTATCTAGCCTTCTATTCATCCATCCATCATCTATCTATCTATCTATCTATCTATCTATCTATCTATCTATCTCTCCCTTATATTAGAATTTATTTCAGAGTTGCCCCAGTTCAGGGCAATGGGTCCTGAATGGCATCTAGGCATTTCCAAGTTAGTAAAAGTGCCTTCAATATTCATACTGCTGCATCACCCAGATTTCTAGAGTCCTGGGGTGTGGAGGGTGGTTGTGTAAGCAGGTATCTCTCCTTGACCCAAACAAAGCATTTGTTTTTAACTATTATGGAATGAATGCTCCCTGATTTCATATTCCTTGACTCTATGAGAATGAGACAGAAAGAGATTGAGATAGAGAGATGGAGAAAGAAAGTGAAAGGGAGGTATTGACAGACAGAGAGAGAGATAGAGACAGAGAGACAGACAGAGAGAGAGAGAGACAGAGACAGAGACAGAGACACAGAAATAGAGACAGAGAGACAGAGAGAGACAGAGAGAAGGAGGCTCAATCAGCATTTTCTTAAGCAGTGGGCATGGAGTTGACAACCTACTGTAGTCAGAGAGGGTTGCCTAGAAGAGGAGACCACTGAACTGAGGCTCACAAGCAGACAATTATTGTGAGAAGTGGCAATGACAAGAGAGGGTGTTCAAGGCATAGGAACCATAGTCATTCAGTTTGACTGGAATGTAGAAGCAATCAGTCAGCAAGTATTTATTAAGTACTGACCTTGTGTCTTACCCTGTGCTAAGCTATGGGAGTACAAAGGAAGTAAAAACACTGGCCTTGATCTCAAGAATTTCATATGCTAATAGGTGAGGTAAATGTGACAATAACCAGGTAAATTTGGGGTGTACATATACAGTGACAATGGAAGACAGTGTGAATGGGGAAAGCATTCCCATCTGGGGAGCCTGAAAAGGGCCTCCTGGAGAAGATGGGATTGGAGCTAAATTTTAAAGAAAGCCAAAGAAAGAAAGAGATGGGATGAGGGGAAGGAGTATCCTAGGAATGGGTCACAGCCAGTGCAAAGGCATGGAGAGGGGAGACAAAGGACCTTGTGGGAGAAATTGCAAGCCTAGTGTTGCTGAATCAGGGGAGTAAAGTATAGGAGGGCTAGAAGGATAGGAATGGACCAGGCTATAGAGAACCTCAAATGCCAAATAATGGCATTTCTGTCTGATATAAGAAGTAATAGGGAGCCACTGTGAGGGGACTAAAGGGAGGTAAAATGAGGTAGAGCTGGAAAATACATTTGGAGTCAGATTTTTTTTAAAGTCATAGACAATACAGAAGAGATATTAGGTTTTCTTCACACTCAGAGAGAATAATATCCATACAAAAAAAGGAGGTGGGAAGAAATTGACTAAATACTAATTTGTATTGTTGGTCAGATGAAACAATTTTCTACCTTCATGATTGCAATATGCTTTATTATCTAGGTGTCTATGAATTTTCATTCACCAGCATGGAATCAAGTTAAGCAAAGAAAGAGTTAGATTATCCTTTTGTTGCTCATTCCTAAACTTCAAGATAAAAATCTTTATTAGAAGGTGGAATTGAAAAATGGTCAAATGATATGAATGGGTGGTTATCAGACAAAGAAATCAAAGTTGTCTATACATAAGAAAAAATGCTCTAAATCACTATTGATCAGAGAAATGCAAAGTAAGACAACTCTGAGGTGCCACCTCACTGCTATCAGAGAGGCTAATAAGACAAAAAAGGAAAATGGTGGATGTTGAAGGGGATGTGAGAAAACTAGGACACTAATACACTGTTGATGGAGCTGTGAACTGATCCAACCATTCTGGAGAGCAATTTGGAACTGTGCCCCAAACTGCATAGCCTTTGATCCAGCAATACCACTGCTAGGTCTATATCCCAAAGACATCGAAAAATGTATAATGTATAGATGTAAAATAAATGTATAAAATATTTATAGCAGCTCTTTTTGTGGTGGCAAAGAATTGGAAAATGGAAGGGATGCCCATAATTTGGGGAATGGCTAAACAAACTGTAGTATTATATGATTGTAGTGGAATATTATTGTGCTGTAAGAAATGACAAACAGGATGATTTCAGAAAAACCTGTAAAGACTTACCTGAACTGATGCATAGTGAAGTGAACAGAACCAGGAGAATGTTGTACACAGTAACAGTGATATTGTTTATTGAAGAATTGTGAATGACTTATCTCTTTTTAGCAATATAATGATACAAGATGATCCCAAAGGACTAATGATGAAGCATTTTATCTGCTTCCCAAGAAAGAACTGATATTGTTTGAATATAGATTGAAGCATGCTATTTTTCACTTTCTTCCTTTCATTTTTTTTCTTTTGTTCTAGTCTTCTTGTACAAAAATAACTAAGAATTTGGAACTCAAAACCTTAGATAAAAATGTTAACACACAAACACATCAGAAGGTAGAAGCTGAGAAACTAGAACTTCCTTAAGGCAAAATGATCAGCAATTTGCCCTAGGGTGCCAAAATGTAGAGTACAAAAATTGAACATTATTTTTTTCTGATCAGTATAAAAGCTCCTATAACAACAATTCTACCACTCATCTTCTGTTCAACTGATTTTTCCTAGTTCCTTTTTTGAAATGTTTTCGTGTCATGTATTATATATATAGCTAATAATGAGAGTTCATTTCAAATTGTTTGCCCAGGGCACCAGAATTGCTAGCGATAGCTCTGAGAGCTATAAATGCCTTAACTTAGCTCATCAGTTTCTATTATTCCTGATGATTCATCTTGTGTTTATATATATATATATATATATATATATATATATATATATATATATATATATTTGTTTTTCTTCTGGGATTCTCTTGGGAGACTATATCTGAGGTCTTATAGTATTGAACACTGGAATGGACCTTAGAGGTCAACTAGCCTCATCTTCTCATTTAATGAATAAGGAAATTGAGTTTCAGAGAGGTTAAGTGATTTACCTAGAAAGACATTTTCTGTGAAACTCACACAGTGAGGAAATTGAGAGAGTGACTGAGTAGGTGGGAGAGTATAGTGAGTGAACTGAGTGTATACTGGACTGCAGGAGGGAGAGGAACAACAGGAGACCAGGGGCAAGTAGCAGTCTGGCATTTGAACCTTCGTCTTCTGCTCCAAAAGAAGCACCCTTTCCATTAAATTATTCTCTTTCATTGTCAGAAACGATCTCCTCAGACTCATCTAAAATACTTCTTTTCTTAGCATTCTGGTTTGTATTTTGTGTGTCAACACAAGTACAATATATCTCCTCTCCAACACGCTCCTCAAGGGTGGGAAATGTGTCAGCTTTTGTTTTTGAACCCCCAGTGTCCATCATAGTACTTTGCACACAGCAGGTACCCATGTGGTGTCTGCCTTGCTTTGACTTGCCCACATGGCTGAATTTTTAAATGCCAACAAGAACTTTGGTTACTTTCCTCTGGACTGAAATCTCTCAGTGTTGGCTGGCTAGTTGGATTGCCCAATCAAAATATTCTCAGGAGATGAGCCCTTTGCCTCACCATGAATTCCTTGAGAACAAGGGCTGTGTCTTGTCTTGCCATCTCCTAGAACAATGCTGTGTGCATACTAGGAACTCCCTGAGGAGGAAGTTAAGTGGTGCAGTAGATAGAGCTTGAATCCTGGAGGCAGGGAGATCTGAGTTCAAATCCTGCCTCACACATTTACTGTCTGTGTGACTGTCTGTTTCATCCTCTGTTCCCTGTCCTATAAAATGCAGAGGTCAGACTTGATGGCATCCGAGGTATCTTCCAGCTTCAAATATGTGAATCCATGTACAAAAGTTTGTTGAATGAATGAATCTGATGGAGGGAAAATGATTAATTATTGGTGCCAGTTCCCTCTCCCCCTATGACAGTTGAGAGTGCATGCAGTATATAGCAGTGGTTCTACTTTCATTTCTCCTATTATTACTGGGTTGGAGCATTTTTTACTTGGATTGGAGCACCAGTGTGTTTTTTGGTGGATCACATTTTTCTCTTCTTCTTGAAAACCATTTGTTTTTATATTCTTGATCCCTGGTGAGCTCCTGCCAGTAGCTGGATGCTACAACAGGACACTGGAAGTAAATGTGGCAGGTGAGACATGCCTCTGGGCCTTCTGAATGATTCATGAGTTTGGCAACACTGCTCTCTAACTACTTCTCATCCCTTCTGCTTCCTTGAAACACAAGAATTACAAGGAAGATGGCAATCAGCTCATTGAACTGTCCTAGCCACTGCATGGAATCTGAATGCTCCCCAGAGTCCGGGCTGAAATGGTTATCTGATGGGAAGGCTTGTAACAGCTAGAGGGAGGGAGCCAGTGTCAGGCTGAGATTGCTCTAGGAAGGTGAAACCTTCAGTACTTTGGAACCCTCAGAATGACAATTAGGTCCCATCAGACTCCTTGTGGTGGTGATGTCTGGCACACAAAGAAGTCACAAATGTCTTGAGGGACTTGATTTTACTCATAAGAGCTGATTGGGGTTGGAGCAAGGAATTGACTTTGGAGTGCTCCTAAATTTTCAGTATTCTGATTCTGGCTTTTGGCAAGTACATTTAAAGCCACGGTATCCACTGTTGGTTCTGTGGAATCTCATTGTTTCTTCAATTACCTCCAAAGGTATCATGAGAATTCCCCCCAAATCTCCAAGCAAAATTAATTTTGATCTTCTTTTGTTTAATTAATGTAGGAGAAAAAGAAATTTTGAGAAGGCAGTGTCATTCACCCATCACCAAAAAAATGATAATAATAATTAAATCAACAAGCATTTAAAAATACTTATTATGTGCCAATCACTGGGGATACCAAATAGGGCAAAAATAGTTCCTACCCTCAGGGAACTTCCATTCTAAGGGGTTTTAACTCAAGAAAAATTGGGAATTGTTGACTTCAAAGTAGAAGGATGTTCATTGATCTTTGAAAGGATTGTTTGAACATGAAGTTAGTGCTACCCACAATCCCAGTACTTGCTTGGGATCTTTAAGGCAGTCATTATGACATGTAGCTTGTGAAGAAGTCAGAAACCAAGGATGAGCTACTTAATATGAACAGAAGAGGCTGGGGTAGGAGACTAAAATTAATCTCTATGTGAATAGAATTCTGGCAGACTCAGATTTCTCTACCTAAAAGAATTAGCTTTGGTAGAAAGGGAAACTTAGAAATGATTATTAGAGAGAAAAGTATGGAGAGGAGGGAGGAGAAGGAAGGGAAGAAGCATGTATATAGTGCCTACTATGCACTGTATTAAGTATCTTTTAAAATATTACCTCATTTTTATCCTCACAACAATTCTCCGAGGTAGGTGCTGCTATTGTCCCATTTTACAGATGAGGAACTGAGGCAAGCAGAGTTTAGGTGACATGCCCAGAGTCATGTGTTTGAGGGAGAATTTGAACCTAGGTTTTTCTGACTCCAAGTCAAGCCCTCTTTTCATTCTCCATCTTAGTGGTCCCGCCTAAGTCTACACTGATCTTTCTAACATCATTTGCTCCAAGGCACTAAATTTAGAGGATGCTGATAACACTTACAGACAGTGTATCTGGTTTGTTTGACTTGATGGGGCCAGAGTTGGGCTGGTTGGGGTTGGGGGAAGGGGCCTATGGAAGGAAGATGTAATAAGGGAAGGCAGGGGTAGGGGTGGAGGGTGGGGGTGTTTGGAAGCTTCTGTTGGGGGTAGGGAGGAGAGAAAAATTGTTCATAATTTTGTTTTCTTTCCTGGTTTTTATTACAAATCATAACATGAATCACAAGACAGTCATCTGTGCCTATATTCTTCCTCTCCTCTGCTACAGCTACAGCCAAATAATGAAAATACCAGATCCCAAATTGCAGCCTCTGGATGGCCTTTCACTGCACTCTGTGATGTTTTGAGGTTGATATTATGGACCAAGTTCATTAGAATTTCAGGAAGGCAGGAAGAAGCAAGGCTGAGAAAGAGAGTGGGATTTCCCAGTGCTGCTCTCACCATCCCCTGATGCCAGTGGACAACTTTCAGGGGAACTTGGAGTCAGTGACTGTTAAACTGTGAGACGGTTAAAAACAACCACCATCACTTCTTCTCCATAACCCCTAGAAAATCTTAAGATTTTGAAGGGAGGGAGAAGGGACAGGATAATAATTCTAAAAAAATTTGCTCCCTATTCTCATGTACAATGAACAAATAGCATTATTGGTACCGGAAGTTCACACATGGGCATCCATTTGCAGACACACGGTAGTAGGTACAGCAGGCTGCTTTGTCTTTATAGGGTTTTTGTTCGTTTGTTTCTTCTGGGAGAGTGAGGGCCCAGGGCCTGGGATTTCATTGGTGAAAGGGGTTTCCTCACAGGGAGTTCTAGAGCAACTTATGATTTTAGGGAATTGTCTGCAGATGGGTTTGAGGAACTCTCTTTAAAGATAGAGAGAGAAATAAACTTCTCCAACAAGTGCTTGATCCCACCTCTGTGGGCAAATGCCTAGCCAGGGGAAATGGGCTACCTGCCAAGGCTACCTGAACTCCCACCTAGCTTGAATCATTTAAGAAGCTTCTTTATATAAAGCTGCCATCTATCTGTCTGTAGCTTCTATTTGTCACTCCTAGGTCTGCCCACATGGGCAGAGAAGAGCAAATCTGATTGCCTTTCCATGTGGCCACCCTTTGAATATGAGACAGCTGCCCTCAAGCTCAGTCTACCCCTGCCCAAATCTCACCCATTCTTCCCACTCTCATATTCCTTTGGTTACTCTGGGTGGCAGTCTCCTGACCACTTGCTGTCCAGTTTGTCCTACCTCTGAAAGTTCTCCACCTTGTCAATGCCCTTCTAAAGACGTTGGCATGGCTGGTCCATGGACATGGATGGATTCAACAGGCAGGGCTTGATATTTTCCCCTGCAGCCATAGTAAATGGTGAGAAATGGTCTTATTGGGGGGGGGTGGCAGTACTTTCAAAATCTAAAACAGATCTTGGGAAACCCAAACTGACAGATGCCTTAGAGTAATGTCTTCCACTTTTATTCAGCCAGAAAAGAGTATTAGTAAGGCAGCAGCTATAGCACTGTGACAAGAGCACTGGATATTGAGCCAGTGAATCTAGGTTCAAATGGCACCTCTGATATTGACAAGGTGTGTGACCTTGGGTAAGTCATTAGACTTCTCTGTGTGTCTGCATCCTAATTTTTAAAATGAGAAGTTTAGACTAGATAGTTTCTAAGGATCCTTCCAATTCTAAATCCAGTGCCTATATTTTATAAAGAAAGAAAAGTGAAAATTCAAAAGGGATTAGACTTTTTAGTGGCCACTGTTGACTGGATTTTCACCCTGACAAAATTGAAGATCATAGCAGAATTATTCACAGCTCCTTATAGATGAGGACTATCTTCATTTCTATTTTTCTTTCCTCAGCACCTACTACAGTGCCTTGCTGTGGTGGATATAGCACTGGGCCTGAAGTCAGGAAGAATTAAGTTCAAATCAGTTTTCAGATAATATTCACCAGCTGTGTGACCTTGGGGAAGTCACTTAATCTTTGTTTAATTCAGCTTCCTCATCTGTAAAATGGGAATAATTGTAACATTTACCTACATGGTGATTGTGAGGATCCATGGAGTTAATATCTGAAAAGCACATAGTAGGTAGAGTGACTGGCACAGAGTAGGTACTATTTAAATGCCAACTATGATGAAGATATAGGTGCTTTAAAGATGTTTATTAAATTGAATCATATTCCATTTATATCTCTTTTATGTCCTTCTATCCAAATTTGTATTTTAGCCATCAATGTGGCTAGGCTTCAACTTCTCTACCAAGGACTTTGCCTTTCCTTTGCTTCTTCTTTTCTTTCTGTATTGTCTCCATCTCTATTCAAAGATATCTGAGATCTACATATCCAGTTCAAGCAGCTTTAATGGATCAAGAGAGTGCTTTCATTTGGGGCAATTATGGAAGTCTTCGTCCAACAGGAGTTATGAAAACTTAGCATTGGAGGAAGAAAAGGATTCCTAGTAGGCAGAAACGAGGGGAAGGAGTACATTCCAGAAATGGAGGAATACCAGTCTGGATAAAGGCAAGGAGGCAGGAAATAGCAAGTAGAGATTAATTAATAAAATTCCCTCATTAAGGGAGGGAGGGTCTAATAGTTTTGCTCTATTTTGATTTGAGCCCTTTTTTAGTCTTGTTTGGTCATTTCGGTTGAGTCTGATTCTCTGGGACTCCATTTGGGGTTTTCTTGGCAGAGCTACTGAAGTGGTTTGCCATTTCCTTCTCCTGCTCCTTTTACAATGAGGAAACTGAGGTAAGCAGGGTTAAGTGACTTGCCCGGGATCACAGCTAGTATGTGTTTGAAGAGAGATTTGACCCCCTTATCCTACTCTCTTAGCATAAGTTGAAAATAAACCCTATAAAATGAGTTCTTATATTAGTTTTTGTTTGTAGACACTAAGTCAGGTCTTTGCTTAACCCATTATGTAGTTCTTTTGAAGGATACAGCTTTAAGACTAAGCATTTCCCAAAAGCACCTCCTGCCAGCAACCTTTGATTCCATATTGTCACGACAATTGGCTTTTATCATTTTTTCTCTTCTGTGTGCTTTTGGAAACTGGATTAATTAAAATAATAAAACATTCAATCATTTGCATAAAGCCTATTAGTGAATGATATTGAGTGGATCTGTATTCTGACTTTCTTGAGAATAAGGGAAAATCACTTTTTGAAACAGCAATGAATAATGTATACTGGTGATATTGTAATTTATTGCTGCCAGTCTTGGCACAGCAAAACTTTGGTATTCAAAATGGGATAGAAGCAAACCAGTGAGCAGTTATGGAATATTAAACACGGTGGTAGAAGCTAAAAGAAAGGGAAGCCGTGTGCGTCATGGTGGAAAGGGTGCCGGAGTTAGAGTCAGAAAACATGGCTTCCAATAAACACTGATATAATGGAGCATATTGGGGTTTACAAAGCATTCTCCATACATTGTGGCAACTGAGCTTTACAAACACCTTGGGAATAGGTTATTATTCCCATTTCATATAGGAGGAAACTGAGACTCAGAGAGGGTATATTCCCATGATCACCTAATTAAGAGATGTTTGAGTCAGGGAATCATGACTCTTAAGCACACCAGCCCTTTCTTCTCTTCCTACATGTGTGACCTTGGTCAAGTCACTTGTCATGGTCTGTAACCAAGATAATCAATTCTGCTCAATTTTCCCCAGTGATGGTAGAACTGAGCCCAGTCCCAAAGGGTCAGATGATTAGCTCTGTGGCTATGTCATCAGCACTCAGACATCCTGCATGACAGAGTGTGATGGGGTCAAAGGAGAAATCTGAACAAAATATTCTAAGGAAAATTTCAGGAAAGAGAAGATCCTTTCAGCTGGGCTGATTATGGCAAAGGACTGAATTCTGTGTACTACATTCTGACTGCTTGCTAGGTTCAGGGGATGGACAGTCTATAATTCCTGCTTCTGGTGGAGGTTACTTGAGAGGGAGGTTGCTTGAGTTCTGAGCTGCTGATTAGAGCTAAAGCTAAGCAGGTGTTTGTATCAAATCTGGCCCTAATATGATGACCCCTGGGCACAGAGGGTCACCAGGCTGCCTAATGAAGAGCGAACCAGCCCAAGTTGCAAAAATGGAGCTGGGTAAAATTTCTGTGCCAATCAGCACTGAAATCAGACCTGGGACTAGATGTTCAACTTCCCACCTAGCTGAGATAAGGAGACCCCTAGTCTAGAAATAAAAATGACTGCCCTTCCAGAATCAGAGCCACAAAGCAAAACAGAAAAAAGAGGGGGAGGTAGATAGGAGGAGGAGAAAATCCACAACAACCACAGTAAATAACTGCAAGCTTCTCACAAACTCACCCAAAGCCCATCTCCTCATTCCTGTATCTTGCAGGTCTGGGGCCAGTCAGACCAGAGTTCACCATCTTGGAAGGCAGCATGTTTCAGTGCTTGGGCTGTCATACAAGATATGAGTGGAACCTTGGCTGCTTCTCTCTAGTTCAGCCCAAGGTGAGCTCTTCTATACCCCAACCCCACTTGTGGCTAATATTAACTAACCCTCCCTTATCTATAGAATGAGAGTGGGAGTACAAAATCTCTAATGTCCACGATCTAATGACCATATGGAATTAGAAATACCATTGTTGCAATTAAAGAGATTAGCATCTAACTAGGGAGATAGAACTTGAATAAATATAACAATAGAGAAACACATATAGAGGAAAACAGATTTTTCTCTAGCCAAAATGCAATACCAGAGCAGTTAGGTTTTGCTGCCAGCAGCTAATCATAATAAAAGGAGTAATGGAACTTAGGTTGGAGATCACTGATCTTGCCTCTAGGTTACTTTTTGTCCTGGCTCAAATTCATATTATTCTTTCGAAATTCTCCTTACTATGCTATTTTGTGAATTGGTTTTGCTTTGACCTAGTTGTATTCTCTGGTGGATAAGAGAGAGAGCAAATGCACTAGTGATAGTGGTGGGGGGGAAGAGGGGGAAGTGGGAGAGGGGGTAATGATGGTGGTGGTGGGTGGGTTGTAAGCTATTGTCTTGAGGAGTTTGGCTTGGCAATTAGGTGCAGAAACAGATTGATTGGAGAGTCATGGAGAGACCATTAGTCTTAGAGTGAGGAAACCTAGGCTTGGGTCTGCCACTAACCTATACGCACGGTCAAATCACTTCCCCTCTCCCAGACTCCATTTCCTCTTCTGTAAAATGAGAGGTATCAGATGATCTTTAAGGTTTCTTGAAACTCAAATACTCTTATTCTGTGATTAACATCACCTTCAGCCAAAGGAGGACCCTTTGGGTTATCACAAGCAAGGTGATTTTATAGTTGTATCTAGAGTCCCAGGAATGCCCAGTGCCTGTAGACACTCAAGATCTCCTCCTTTCCTCGGATTTGGAGATAAAACACAGGCAGAGAGAGGAAAGCAGAATTAGGGGCAAACTGCTCTTGGTGCTGCCATTGGGATGAGCCCTGTGTCAAATGAAAGGGCTGTGGGCTCTGGACTTGGATTTAGGAGACCTGAGTTCAAGTGCTCACTTCTAACTCTTACAACCTGGGTGACCCCAGGAAAATCATTTAAGCTTTTGGAACCTTAGTTTCCCTAGCAAGTGAATGGAGATAATAAAAATCATAACTGCACAGCATCTTAGAGACACAAGGACTTTGTAAACATTGAAGAGTCAGAGGAGTGAGAATTTATTATTAAAATACTCATCTTCCTCTGGCCTGTGGTGTGGAGGCAATGCTTGTAATATGTTCATTATATAATATCTGTTTACCTATCATTGATTTATTATAATATCATGTAATTTAAATGTTTATAATAACATTTATAATACTCAGACCCAAGGGAGCTAGCCAAATGTTGCTGAATCATTTTCAGTTTTGTCCTACTCTTTGTGACCCTATTTGGGGTTTTTTGGCAAAGATACTGCAGTAGTTTGCCATTTCCTTCTCTGCTTCATTTATATTCTCCACCTCTAATGTGGTAGCTGGAAGGAAGCTTAGAGAGTATCTATCTAGTCCAGGTGTCCCATTTGCAGATGAGGAACCTGAGGCAAATAGAGGTAAGTGACCTGTCCAGGGTCACAGAGTTAGTATGAGTCTAAGATTGAATTTGAACTCAGGTCCTTCTGGCTTCATTTGTCAGCACTCTATCCAGTACAGCACTAGCTTCTCATTCTAGTTTTCCCACCAACTGGTAGTGTTATCTTGAGCTTCAGTTTCTTCATCTGTAAATGAGATAGCTCAACTAGATAATCTCTAAGCTCTCTTCCAGCGGTCACATTTGAGGGACACAACTAAAGGTGACTCTAGCATGTCAGTAGGAAATCAGCAAACGTCAGAGACCCAGAAGCCCAGTAGGACTTGACAGCTGAATGTGTGTGTTCCTTTGGGTTCAGAGGTCTCCTTATGCCTCTGTCTCCCTGTGTCTCTCTTGGATTTGGGAGGAGCCAGTGGCTGGAAACACTTGCCTGGAGGAGTGCTGGCTAGTTGAAAATGTTTGTCTAGGTAAGAATGGGAGGTGGATGTAGTTCTTGGCTGAGGAAGGTCCCCAATACTGTCTGCAGAGGGACATGCTATCATTAAAGGTGACAATTGCAGAGATTGATTTGGGGTTCATTCCCTGACCCTAAGGCATTTCAAGGGATCCATCTGAGAGTTTGAAAAGGGTTAATTTTGCAAGTCAAAAAGTCATCTTGTTCTTATTACTAGTCACATTGACTTTGCAGGAAAAAAAAGAACTCTAATGTCCCTTTGTTCCCAGCTATTCTACTCCCACACTTCCATTAAAGCTATTACATGATTTAATGTGAAATTTTTACCCAGCAGACATTCAGGGTGCTCTGATTTAGAATCATTCATTTTCCTTCGTTTCCAAGTGAGTGGCAGCTAATTCTTCATTTCTGGTGTGTTTCCTATTGCTGATGGAGAGTTGGAGACCTGGGTTCCTGTCCCAACTCTGTGTGATTACTAAAGCTCTCTGAGACTGCCTTTGTTCCCCTGTAAAATGTGGTGACAATAGTGTTCACCTCACAGCATGATTGTGAGGACCCAATGAAATAATGCATGTAAAGTCCCTCATGCACCTTATAAATGTGCCTTGATGACAACAATACAATGACAACAGAATTGTGTGTTATGACATATTATATCTGTCATGTATTATTATAATATGACAACAATAATCATCTCTGGAGAGTTAGGGTGGCTACCTTTTGACCTCTTGATTCCTAGCTGTCCTTGTATCATGGGAACATGATGACTTTGAACATGCCAGGCATATTCATTTGAGGTGGGAAAAAGCTGTGGGCAGGTGGGAAAGGTTCTGACTTATGAACCACTCCTTCAAAATGAATTATGCTTTCCCTTGAAATTCAATTTGTGTAGTATTCAAGAAGGATAAAAAAATGATGGGATGTCAGTTAATTGGTTTACCCAAGAGTGCTCTTTCTTGACAAGGCATTGACAAGGATCAATGTATGTTAATCCAATATGAGAGCAGCAGAGCAGGGGTGAGATTGAGATGCTGTTAGCTAAACCTGGCTCCTTCCATTGACCCCACCTCCAGGTACCAAGCAAGAGTTGGTTCAAAATGGGGATTACCAAGAAGAGTCTATTGATTCGAATGTGATAGGGCTACCTTAGTTGTCTTGGAAAATGGAGTTGAGTAAAGACCTGGAAACAAACTGAACTGAGCAGGAAGGACAGCATGAAGTACTTCAGACAGACTGGCAAGAACCATGGTTATTACAACATTGGTTCTCATAGAATCCCACTTGTCCCTTTATGAAACTGATGTTAATGATAGTAATAGCTAACATTTATAGATTGCTTTATGGTTTGCAAAGCACTTTCTAAACATCTCATTTTATCCTCACAACAAACCTGAGAGGGAATATTAGTGGGGATCTACTTCACAGATGAGGCAAACAGAGGTTTAAGTGATAAGGCAGGATTTGAACTCAGGTCTTCCTGACTCCAGGTCCAATGCTCTATCCACTGCACAACCAACTGTTTCCAATTTCATAGGGCTGGCAATTTGAAGGGTTCATGTCATGGAGAGAAAAGATCTTCCTCCTAATAAATTCTGATGCTTGGCATCATTGGGTTCTGGAAGGAAGTAGCTGGTACCCATAGCCATAATGAGGGCACCAGCTTCTCTACCACTCTGAAGCTGTCTGCAAATAGTAGAGAAAAGTAAGGAGAGCCTAGGCTTTAAGTTGGTGTTTAAAGTGGCCTGTTCAGCTAGGGTGGGGGTGGAGCACAAATGAACATTTTGGAAGGAAAGAGAATGAGGAAGACAAGTGGAACCAAAATGAACTTCAACTAAATCACTTCATAGCACTGCTACCCTGGAAGTCTGGGACAAGGTAAGAAAGGATAGGGAGAAAGATGGGTGTTTCTAAATGGTAGCAGATAAAATGATTATGCTTTCTTCATGGGTATTTATTTGTGACTGTCTGTGGGATATGTGGCTCTGGGAAAAGCCTTGCATGGCGGGTCATGCTGTAAGATACCAAAAGAATAGAGCAGAACCAAGATGGTGGGTTAAAGGCAACCACCCAGTTGAACTCTCCCAAAATTCCTCTCCAAATAGCTTTAAAATAATGCCTCAAATAAAATTTTGGAGCACTAGAGCCAAAAAAGTTGGATGATATTTTTTTTTTTTGATCTAGGAAAATTTAAGAGGTTGGCAAGAGACGTCTGTAACACCCAGTTGGAGGTCTGATGGAGATCTGTCTGGAGTCCACAATAGTAGCTGCAGCACCTTTGGAAGCTCTCAACTCAGAGATGGTGAGAGGGGTTGGACAATTGGTCAGAAAGAGATTGCAGGGAACCTTTTGCATGTACTTCGTACAATTGATTCTGATTGGTAATTATATTGTCCATACACAATTCTGGGTCTCAGTTCCATGGCAGGGAGGAATGCTGTGGTCAGTTACAAGGGAGCAGGGGCCCTAGTAATCATAACAAAGCAGAGAAAAGCACTAGCACATGCAGCTGCAAGGGCCAGTGGACCTGGTCACAGTTCCAGAGCTGAGAGGAGCACTAATAATTACGTCTGCAGGGGACCAGGGGCCCTTCAAAGACTAGAACAAAGACCAGGAAAGCAGATCCTCTCCCTGGATCACACCACCTTAGAAGAACCCCAAACTTGCAGACCTCCACAACTAGCTCAGAAAACAACAGCACAAAAAGCCTGAAGCTTGGGACAGGGCTTCCCCATCCCGAGGTGAGCAGAGCTCAATTTTAACATAAAGTTCAAAGTAAAAAAATAGGCTAGAAAATGAGCAAACAACAAAAAGAATTTGAAAATAAAAAAAAATACTACAGTGTCAGGGAAGACTAAGATATAAACTCAGAGGAAGATAGTAATGTGAAAATAGCTACCCAAAAAGCCTCAAAAAAATTCTAATTGGGGGCGGCTCGGTGGCGCAGAGAGTAGAGCGTCGGCCCTGGAGTCAGAAGGACCTGAGTTCAGATCCAGCCTTAGCCATTTAACCCACACACAAACAAAAACCTAGCCATGTGACCTTGGGCAGGTTGCTTAACCCCAATTGCCCTCCAAAAAAGCAAGAAAACAAACAAACAAAATTCTAATTGGACCCAAGCCCAACAAGAATTCCTAGAAGAGTTTAAAAAAGAGAAAGAGAGAGAGATCAGAGTGATGGAGGAAAAATTGGGAAAAGAAATGAGAATGATGCAAGAAAATTAAGAAAAGAGAATTAACAGCTTGGTAAAAGAGGCACAAAAAATACTGAAGAAAATGCCTTAAAAATCAAAATTGGCCTAATGGTAAAAGAGGCATAAAAATTCATTGAAGAAAATAATTCCTTAAAAAAGAAGAATTAACCAAATGGAAAAGAAGTACAAAATTTCACTGAAGAAATCATTCCTTAAAAATTAGAATTGGGCAAGTGGAAGCTAATGGCTCTATGGGACATCAAGAAACAATAAAACAAAGTAAAAGAGAGAAAAAATAGAAGAAAATACAAAATATCTCATTGGAAAAACAAAGAGAGATGATTTAAGAGTTATTGGACTACCTGAAAGACATGGTTAAAAAAAGAGAAAGTCTAGACATCATATTTCAAGAAATTATTAAGGAAAACTACCTTGATATCTTAGATCTAAAGAGTAAAATAGAAATTGGAAAACTCTACCAATCACCTCCTTAAAGAGATTCTCAAAATGAAAATTTCCAGGAATATTATAGCTAAATCCCAGAGCTCCCAGGTTGAAGAGAAAATGCTTTTAGCATCCAGAGAGAAACAATTAAAATATCATGGATCCACAGTCAGGACCACATGAGATGTAGTAGCTTCCATATTAAAGGAATGAAAGACTTGGAATAGGATAGTCCAGAAGAAAGGATTAGGATTGTAACCAAGAATAAGCTACCTAGCTTCCGGGGAGGAAAATGAATATTTAATGATGTAGAGGTCTTTCAAGAATTCCTGATTAAAAGACCAGAGTTGAATAGAAAATTTGACATTAAAACAGAAGATTCAAGAGAAGTACAAGAGGTAAACATGAAAGAGTAATCATAAAAGACTCCATAAAGTCAAACTGTTTATGTTCTAATATGGGAAGATAACACGTGTAACTCCTAAGAACTTTTATAATTATTAAGGCAACCAAAAGGAGTTTACATAGGCAGAGGACATGGGTGTGAGTCAGTTATATGGGAATTATCTCAAAAAAAGAAATTAAGGGATGAGAAAGAGGAATGCAGTGGGACAAGGGGGAAGGGAGAGAGGTAGAATGGGGAAATTTTTCTTGCGTTAAATAGGCACTCAAGGAAGAGCTTTTACAATGGACAGGGAAATGAGGGAGAGTAGTAGGCGATGCTTAAACCTCATTCTCACAGAAAATGGTTCAAAGAACAAGGAATATACATTCACACTCAATTGTGTATAGAAATGTAACTCACCCAATAGAGAAATAGGAGGGGAAGGAGACAAGAGAAAGGAAGGGGATAATAAAGGGAAGGGCAGATTAAGGGAGGCAATGGTTAGAAACAAATAGACTTTTGAAGAGGGACAGGGTAAAAAGAGAGAATGAGAGGAAGAGAGAGAAGATAATGAGGTGGAAGGAAATACTCAGTAATCATGACTGTGAATGTGAATGTAATGAATTTACCCATAAAATGGAAGTAGATAGTAGAATTGATTAGAAACCAGAATTAAGCAATATATTGTTTACAAGAGACACATGTGAAACAAAAAACACACAGAGTTAAAATAAAGGACTGATGCAGAATGTAAAACACTTCAGTGGAACAAAAAAATCAGGGGTAGCAATCATGATCTCAGATAAAGCAAAAGCAAAAATAGACTAATTAGAAGAAATAGTCAGGGAAACTACATTTTGCTAAAAGGTACCATAGACAATGAAGTAATATAAAAATTTTATAGCAAGTTTCTCTCATAAGGACCTCATTTCTCAGATATACACTGAGTATAGAACTGAGTCAAATTTGTAAAAATAAGAGCCAAAATAGAGCAATTGTAGGGTTCTACCTCATACCCATCAGATTGTCAAAGATGACAAAAAAGAAAAGAAACGTTTGCAGGGTAGTGGGAAAATAGGCACATTGATGGACTTGTGAATGAGTCTAGCCACTCTGGAATGCAATTTGGAACTGTGTACAAACAGTTATTAAGAAGTATGTGCCCTTTGACCCAGCTGTATACCCAGCAAATCAAAGAAAAAGCAAAATGTCCTATGTGTACAAAAATATTTTAGCAGCCTTTTTGTGATGGCAAAAACCTGGATACTTTTATACTTACAAACTTAAGGGGATACTTATCAATTGGGGAATGGCTGGAGAAATTGTGGTATGTAAATAAATACAACTGTGATATAAGAAATAAGGAATTAGATGATTTCAAACAGACATGGGAAGACTTGTATGAAAAGAGACCAGAATCAGGAAAACAATTTATATTATCACATCAATTTTATCAAAGTGGACAATTTCAAAGATTCCTGTAAGTGACAGAGAATGAAATGAGCAGATACAGGAGAACAATTCGTACTGTAACAACACACATGATAAAACCAGACAAATTTGAAAGCTTTATGAATTCAGATCAATGGGATCTGGAGGACCAATGTGAAGCAGGTTGAATCCAACAGAGAGGTGATAGAATCATGGCACATTTTTGAATATGACCAATGAGATTTGTTTTGTTTGACTATGATAAGTATATTTGTTACAAAGGTTTTATTTTTGGTTTTTGTTTTTCTCAATTAAATAATTAAAAAAGATTATAGCCCGGAAATCCTGTGAGGATTTAACAAAGTTGGGTTAAATCATCCAAGAATTACTCATGATCACAGATTTAGAGCTGAAAGATTTTAGAGGTTGTCTACTACAACTTGCTCACTTTACAGATTAGGAAACTGAGGCAAGAAAGGTTAACTGACTTGCCTAAGTGGCAGAATTAGATCTGACACCAAATCCAACAATCTTTCTACTATGTTATGTTGACTCTGTTAAAACATCATTGGAATAATTTGGGGGAGCATGGGGAATTTGCATAAACACTGTAAAACCTCAGTTAGAATATTTGGTGAAGTACCATATTTAGAATTAGAAGATTTAGATCCGAATCTTGTGCACAAATGACTTCACCTAAGAGGTTTGTACCTGATGATCACTGAGGTTTCTTCTGCTTCTAAATCTATGACCTTATGAATCTTCCTGTTAAATGAGGACTAGGTGGTGCCATAGTGCATAGAGTGTTAGGCCTGGAATCAGGAAGACATGAGTTCAAATCCAGCCTCAGACACTTACTAGCAGTGTGACCCTGGGCAAGTTCACTTAACCCTGTTTGCCTCAGTTTCCTCATCTGTAAAATGAACTGGAGAAGAAAATGGCAAAGCATGCCAGTTCTTGTGCCAAGAAGACCCCAAATGAGACCATGAGGAGTCAGACATGACTGAAATGACTGAACAACGTGAAAGAAAAAGCACAAAGTACTTCTGGCTTCCTCTGGTCGCTTCCACTTAGGGACAGCCATTCTCTCCCAATCCTCCCTCTGTCCCCTCCCCAAGGTCTTTAGGGTAGTGCTATCAGTGGTGTGCAGTGGCTCACATAGAGTTCATTTAGGGAGAAGCTGTTAACCTGGGCTGGCCTTGCCTCACGTGCCCAAGCATAAACATAAGAATAAGCCTAAAAGATGCTGAAGGAGACAAACTTGTCTCCAGCTCTTTATGACATGAAGAACTTCCCTCTTCTTTTGATAACAATTTTCTGCCTGACCACTGACCCCTGCTCCTTGAACTTTGCTGATCCTCCGCTACTGATTTCTGGTTCCTATGCAGTCCCCACTGCCTGCTTCTGACCCCTTACCTTAGCACCCCAAGCCTCTGGTGACCAGTTCCTGGTGCTACATGACTGGCCAACTGCTTCAGGATCCATTCCTCTCCAACAAAAAAACATTTTCAGCAGTGGCCTTGCACTCCTCCTAGCCTAAGAAGGTAAAACTATGCCAAAAACAGCCCCCTTACTAGTACAGCTCTTGACTGGCCCCAGCACCTCCCCTCAGGTGGGACCAAGATGAACATTCTATAATCATTGTTTTTAAATATTAATCCATAGTTTTCTTGAATAAGTAGAATCACAATATAATAGATTTAGGGTTAGAAGAGACTTAGGACACTGTCCTGTCTACCTCCCCCCTCACTTTGCAGATGAGGAACCTGAGTCATAGAGAGGTTAAATGACTCAGCCAGGCTTGCACAGTGAGTATGCACCTTAGTCAGGGTTACAGGACTCTTATCCACTGTGCCACCTAGTCTCTTCAAGTCAATAAAATACATGAAAGAGACTTCAGTCTTTCTTTGGAGAGAGGAGAAGTGGGGTGAGGAGAAAGAAAGAAAGAGACAGAGAGAGAGTCACACAGACAGAAACAGAGACAGACAGAGATAGAGAGTCTGTCTCTCTTGAAGAGAGAGAGAGACAGAGAGAGAGAGAGAGAGAGAGAGAGAGAGAGAGAGAGAGAGAGAGAGAGAATATCCAGGAGATAAACGTGAAGAGAAAAGGACAGGAAGCTGTCCCTAGACAGAACAGATACACCAGAGTCAATATCCACAAAGACATGAACGAAGGGAACTTGAAGACCAAGACTTGAGGTGTCTCTTTTAGGAAAAACAAACTTGGGTTTGGGGCACAAGAGCAAACACCTGACTGCTGTGAGCTAGTCATAAAATCACAGCAAAGTTAGGGTCATTGATTTAGACCAAATCTTTTTGATGAAAAATAAAGGATCTATTTCAAGGTATTGTTACCTTCTGACCTTTTATCTATTTAATTTTTATTGATACCTTTTTCAATAGGAGTCATTGATTCATTGACTGATCTCACTGCCCTGCCACCATAAATGCTTCTCTTGTAGCTAAGAAAAATGGCTAAGCAAAACCAACCCACAAAACAGCACTGTATCCAATGGCTAGGAATAGAACAAGGGTGGAGTGAATGTAGCTTTTTCTTAGGACATTAACATTTAGAGGGGGCTGAGAGCACCTGAAATCTTTCAATAAGTAGAAACAATTGACAGGTCAGATTGGAACTTGGCAGTGGGGACCAGGGAGTGGGAGTCTGGGGACAAGGGAAGGTGTTTATGCTACTTCTCCCTAGTGGTCCTCTGATACCATTATCCTATGCCTTGTAGTCCTCTTTTGACGACTTGTTACAACTGCCTGCCTAATCTGTGGGGCGGGCAGCCTAGCTCCATTTTCTGGGCCCTTGGCCATGCTTCCTGATGGTTCTGTCATAATTGCTTTCCTCTTCCAGGTCTGATGACCTAATCTCTTCCATCTGCTGCTGCCTGCCACTAGCATAGTCTCACATTCTGGGATCTAGGGAGGTCATTGTTATCATGCTTTGCCCAACCATCATGCCCTCTACCTCTCATACCTCTACTTCTTCTATAAAGTGGGAAAATCTCGTGGTTGTTTGTCACACTATGAGTGTGTGTGTGTGTGTGTGTGTGTGTGTGTGTGTGTGTGTGTGTGTTCTCCAGGCCATGGGCCACTCTTCCCATGGCATGACTACACCAGACTAATGTACCCTATCCTTGGTGTACTCTGACCATACTGGGCTCTTGGCCCAGAAATCCACACCATGCTTCAATTGGGGTTCCAGGGATTTGCAGTTGTATTGATTGCTAACTGACCCACATTAATACATGGTATGTTGACGGCAGGCATGGAAACCACATAGGCCACAGTGAAGGTGAAGACTGGTATACTGCCTGGGGTCCCAGGACCTTGCCATGCCTCAGCCCCTCCCATGCTCTGTCTGGTCTTTCACTGCTCCATAACTTGGTTGTAGTGTCCACACTAGGTACCTTACAGTGTCCATGGATCTCATACTCATCTCCTGCCTTGGATCCTTCTGCCCTGAAGAGTTTGGGGCTTCTGTCCTAGGTTTCCGTGGCAACTCCAAATCAACTAATTTTATTTTATAATTTTGATTTGAGGGTTTTATTTGGTTTGTTTTCTCTTTGTATGTTTGCTTCAGGCCCCAGAATCCTCAGTTATAGCTTTGTTGACAGTGTATGGAGCATCCTTCACTTAGAGTTCACCAGCTTTCTACCAGTAAGATGGAAGCAGGTTTCATTATCCATCCTTCCTTATCCTTTTTTACCTCCCCCTTGTTCTTGGGTGGGTTAGCTTTTTCAGTCATTCCAACCCTTTGTTGTTTAGTCAATTAATTGTGTCTGATTCTTTGTGTATCAGTCCCATTTGGGTTTTTCTTGGCAAAGATAGAGTGGTTTGTAATTTTCTTCTCTAGCCCATTTTGCAGATGAGGAACTGAGGCAAACAGGATTAAGTGACTTGCCTAGGGTCACACATCTAGTAAAATGTCTGAGGTCAGATTTGAACTCAGGTCCTCCTGGCTCTAGAGCCAGCATTCTATCTGCAGTACCACCTAGTTGCCCTTCATTCCAACCCAACCCCCAATAAAACAAGTGACACAATACCAAGAAGGACAGCTAGGGATATAAGAATAACATTTTTGTCATCAAACAAGTATGAAATTATATGCTTCTGTTATTTCTCTCCATTTTGCTCTTCAATTCATATCAGCAGTAAAAATCCAGTGAAAACCAAAGATGCATACTGACACATAGGGACTTAGAAAGACAGTGACACGAGCCCTTTTTGAACACACTTTGAATAATACAGGAGGTTTTTTTTAAATGACATTTTGGAAAGAATAAACTTGTAGAAGCTGCTTTAAGAAAACCAGGCAATGAGATCATAAAGAAAAGGGGAAAAAGCAACAAAAACCAAATCCCCAGCATGAGAGATTAAAGAGAAACTATCAGCACCCTCTTCCCCTTGGAAGAACAATGTTTTATTTTGGTATGCCTTAGATCCTTAGTGATTCATAGGCAAGGCTTCTAGAAAGTACTATACAAGAAAGTAACAATCAAAAAGATTTAAGTTTGAAAGAGACTTTGATTTAATTTTCAATTAAACCATGCTAAGGTCAATGGATTTATAATCATATTGATATAGGGAGACCCTCCTACATTGTATGCTGTGATCTGTCTGTGGCCTTTCAGTATGTATGCCTTCCCCCCAGTCATCCAGGTGAGGACTTTTCCTTTGGATTTCTTGATATTGACCAATGGGTCATGTGGGCTGTCCATTCCTCCCTTTCAATGTCCTTCTTTCCCATCATTTGCTTCTCCAATGACATTCATTTCCTGGAGTATCTTGTGTAGGCTAACACTGGCCATGTGTTACAACTTAAATTGCTCCTACTAGACATTTCTCCATCATCTATTGGGTGACTCAATTTTAATTATTCAGAAACTGACTTTCTATAGTTTGCAGTCACACAGAAATACTGGGAGAATGGTGTAGTTAAAAAGATGGGTCTTTGCTTCATGGGAAGTCTTGAGCATCATTAAAAGTTCTGCTTCATTTCCCAAAGGCAATCCAGCCCACTCTCTTTTTTTTTGTTCAATTCTAGGCCCTCTTAGTAAAGTGCTCAGTTACTGTTCATGATATTAATAGAGTTTAATAAGTTCTTTGGGTTGACCACCCAATATAACTAAATAAAAACAACTTTCTTACTAAGTGCTTTTTTTTGCCCCCATGGAGATAGCAAAATGAGCAAAAATTTCCAACTTGTATCTTCGTCACAGGATCATAGAATTTAGAGTTGGAGGGTATCATAAAGATAATAAAATCCAACCCCTTCATTTTTTTTTTTGGCAATGAGGAAATTAAGGCAAGGGAAAATGATTTGCTCAAGATGACATAGGCAGGGGCAGCTAGGTGGCGCAGTGAATAGAGTACCAGCCCTGGAGTCAGGAGGACCTAAGTTCAAAGCCAGCCTCAGACACTTAACACAAAAAAACTAGCCATGTGACCTTGGGTAAGTCACAACCCCAATTGCCCTCCAAAAAAGCAAAAAAAAAAAAAAAAGATGACGTAGGCAGTGAGTATCTGACTAACTCTTCTCGTTCTTCTGGTCTGTTAAGTGTTGATTGACTCTCTATATCCCAGCTAGAAAAGGAAAAGTAACTTGACAAAAGGTGCCAAGGTTTCATAGGATTTAGGGAAATTTTGGCTTTAACCTGAAAAAATGAGCAACGTTTGGCATAATTCATATGAGGGAGGGAGGAAAGCAACTATGTGGTGGAATGAGGAAGCAGCAAGTCAAATTGGCCTTTGGGATAGGTAAATATTGGTGCTATTTAAGCTATTTAGAGACATCCTGCTTCCTTAGTAACATTACAAGTAGAAAATGGTGCAGTACGCATAATCTCTTTCAAGCCAGAGAGAAGGGAGATGGCTGCTGAGGAAGGGGGCTGGAAAATAAGAATCAGGAGAGTAACTGATGCTTTTTGTGGTGGCAAAGAATTAGAAATTGAAGGGATGCCCATCAACTGGGGAATGGCTAAACAAGCTGTGGCATATGGTTGTGATAATATTGTTGTATTATAAGAAATGACAAACAGGGTGATTTCAAAAAGACTTGGAAAACTTACATGAACTGATGCATAGTAAAGTGGTTACAACCTGGAGAGTGTTGCACACAGTAACAGCAATATTGTATGATGAAGGACTGTGAATAACTTAGCTATTCTAAGCAATACAATAATCTAAGACAATCCCAGAGGACTAATGATGAAGTGTACTCTCTGCCTCCAGAGAAAGAACTGATATTGTTTGAATACAGATTGAAGCAGGCTATTTCTCACTTCCTTTCTTTCATTCTTTTTCCTTTATTGGAGTGTTCTTGTACTAATGTGGATGTGTAATATGGAAATATGATGACTAATATGGAAATGTTTTTGGTGATTGTACATGCATAACCTATATCTGAGTGCTTACCATCTCAGGGAGGGGTAGAATTTGGAACTCAAAACTTTAAAACGATGTTGAAAATTGTTTTAAACATGTAATTGGGGGGAAAATAAATTTTTTAAAAGAAGAGTAGCTGATGAAGGAAAAGTGACTAAATATTTAAAGAGACATAAGAATGATTCTTCCTCCAAGAAAAGAACAAGAGATTTTCTTTCATCTTACAAGGAACCCTGTTTTCTTTTTAGAGAGTCCATTAGTGGCACCAAGGTAGATAGTTGGACAATGAATTGGAGCAATAATGACACCTAAGATGAAGATAGGCAGTCAACAAGCCCTTTATGAAGTGCTTCCTACATGTCAGGGATGGTGGGGATATAGATACAAATAAGAATAGAAAGAAAGACAGTCCCAGTCTTCAAGGAGCTTATATTCTAATGGGCTGAAGAGAGACAACACATAATAGGGAGATAAAAAGGGGAGGAGGAGTGAAGATGGATTTACTGATATGCCTTCCAAATCCTCCACCAAGACTTACATAGCACTGTGACACTTCTAGTCAAAGCAGACAACCAATCAGGAAGTGTGTGTGTGTGTGTGTGTGTGTGTGTGTGTGTGTGTGTTAGAGAGAGAGAGAGAGAGAGAGAGAGAGAGAGAGAGAGAGAGAGAGAAATGAACTGTATGTACTATATCATTTTGGAGGTTCTTTTTACATAGTAACCATAATAATTCCCATGGTATCAGTCTACTGGTTATGGTACCAGTTTCTGGAGGATAGGACTTCTATGGACTTGTGAAGTTCTTTTAAAAATTATGTTTATTTTTTATATTTTAAAAAAAAATTTAGTCCCGAATTCTCTACTTCCCTCCCTCTTCTCCTCTACCTATTAAGAAGGCAAGCATGGAGCGGCTAGGTGGCGCAGTGAGTAAGAGCACCTGCCTCGGAGTTGGGATGACCCGGGATCGAAACCAGCCTCAGAAAATGAGCACCCACACATAAATCATGACTAGCTGTGTAACCTTGAGCAAGTTACTTAACCCCAATTGCTTTAAAAAAAAAGGCAAGCAATACGATATCAATTATATGAAATATCATGGAAGACATTTCCATATTAACCATGATACAAAAAGGCAAGTAAAATAAAGTGAAAAAAATTTACACTTCAGTTCACACTCAGAGTTCACCAGTTCTCTCTCTGGAGGTGGACAACATTTTTATCATGACTCCTTTGGAATCATCCTGGATCATTGTATTGATCAGAGTAGCTAAGTCGTTCACTTTTGTTGTTGTTTAGTCATTTTCAGTCATGACCAACTCTTTGTGACTCCCCCCCTTTTTTGGGGGGGTTTCTTGGCAAAAATACCAGAATGCTTTGCCATTTCCTTCTCCAGCTCCTCAAACAGTGGGGAAACTGAGGTAAAAAGAAATAAATGATTTCCCAGGGTCACACAGATAGTAAATGTCTGGGATAGGATTTGAACACAGTTCTTCCTGACTCCAGGACCTGTACCTATCCACTGAACCATCTAGCTGCTTCAGAGTTGATCATTATTACAACATTGCTGTTACTGTGTTCAGTGATATCCTGGTTCTGCTCATTCCACTCTGCATCAGTTCATAGTGATTTTCCCAGGTTTTTCTGAAATCATCCTGGTCATCATTTCTTATAGAACAATAGTATTACATCACAGTCACATACCCCAACTTGTTCAGCCATTCCTCAATTGTTGGGCATCCTCTCTATTTCCAGTTCTTTGCTACCATAAAAAAGTTACTATAAATATTTTTGTACATAAGGTCCTCCTCCTTTTCCTTGGATTTTGTTGGGATACAGAACTAGTAGGGGTATTGCTGGGTAAAAAAGATATGCATAGGGCGGCTAGGTGGCGCAGTGAGTAGAGCATCAGCCCTGGAGTCAGAAGGACCCGAGTTCGGATCTGGCCTCAGACACTTCTTAACATGCACAAACAAAAACCTAGCCGTGTAACCTTGGGCAAGTTACTTAACCCCAATTGCCCTCCAAAAAAAAAAAGATATGCATAGATTGATAGCCCTTTGGGCATAGTTACAAATTGTTTTCCAGAATGGTTGCATCAGTTCACAACTCCACCAACAGTGCCTTAGTGTCTTTGTTTTTCCTCATTCTTTCCAACATTTGTAATTTTCTTTTTCTGATTCATTAGGCAACTTGTGACATTTCTAAAGAAATCACTTAAGCATTCTAGGGCTTGATGGAGGTGTTTGATTAGGGGGATATACTGGGTCAAATTCCAGTGGGGTTTTTTGGAGAAAGGAACAGAATTCAGAAGCCAGCATCTCTACCTCACTCCCCTCTTTGACCAATGAGAGGAAAATGTATGCTGTACCTAAGTCCCCAAGACAAACCCTCAAATAACGGGTGGGATACCCAGCCTCACTTACCCCTTAAAGTATCTTCTTCTTGCTATATAATCTGATATTTCCTTCTGTACTAGGATCTTATCTGAGAGCAATAATAGAGTGACTTTCCACTCCTGGTATGATGTGTGCACTTTGGGAAGAGAACTTGAACAAAGAGAATGCCATAATTTTAAAATAAAATTTTTCTCCCCATTCGCAGCCAACTATTAGGCTTTCTTCTCCCTTATCCCCTCCCCAGATAAAACTCATAGAACTGGTATTTTTCAAAAGGAGATGAAAAATGTTTGAAGAATGAATAAAAAATCAAAGGATGGCAGAAGAAAAAGGAGATCTAATGGAAGTGATATTTTTGTTCAAAGAGCCCTTTTATTCATCCTGTGTATGCACATGCATGTGTTTGCACATAAATGTACATGCAGGTGTGTGTGTGTGTGTGTGTGTGTGTGTGTGTGTGCTCGAGTGCATGCATAAGTATAAGTGTGATAATAAGAAATAACCCTCTAGTAGAGAGATGGCTTGAGCTCACAGTCTGTACACCCACAGACCTTTGTCTCACTGACCTCAGTGGTTTGTTATCATGCACTCAGGATGTAGGCTTGAAAGACTGTAGGCAATTTTCAAATAAGAAAACACAAACTGAAGGCCTTCAATGATTGCTGATTTCCTGAAAGAGCTAGAATGGAGGAACCTTAAGTAGGCAATGGCCCAGAGCACAGCATACACAACAAGGCTCTTGTTGGTATTGCTTTTCATATATGGGCATCTTTAATGTCAGAAAATGACCTTCTCTAGGGCATTCACTTTAATTCACACACATTAACAGAGGTGGCTTAAAACTCCCAGTGGACAGTAATCCATGGTGAGCACAATTTTTAAACCTTGTCTAGGACATACAAATGCCTTCGTGGCTCTGTTCCCAGTAGTTCCCCAAACTACACAAAATCTTAACAGTGCTATTCTTGAAGTGGAAAAAGTGCTGGATTTGGAGTAAGAAAATCAGGCTTACATGCCAGCTTTGTCATTTTGATCCATGTGACCTTGGGTAAGTCACTTTACTTTAAGGTGTTTCAGTTTCCTTATCAATAAAATTAGGCAGGTTGGATTTGATGAACTCTAGGGTCTCTTTCAAATTGGTTTATGAACATAAGATAGTTAAGTATGGTATTCAGAAAAATCAGCTGTAGCCTTAGGCAAAATATGTCTTGGGACCCTCGTGCTCCCCTTTCTGTCTTTCCTTCTCTCTCCATGGTATTATCTTCCTTTTCAGAAAGTGCTTCCTCCCATTAAAACCTAATCCCAGGAAAGGATGTTCAATTAGTCATTTATATGTCAATGTGAATTTAAGTGAATACTACACGTATCTTTTCCCCACTAACACTTATATAAGCATTTAAGATTTTGAAATATTTTCATCAGCACAACTTTATGTGAGTTAGGTACTATAAATACTGATTACAGATGAAGAGACTGAAGCTTGGTGTGGTTAAATGTCTTGTTAAGATCATACAGCTTATAAACAGCAAAGCCAGGTGCTAGATTCTGTTGCTAAGTCTTTAAGCAAGGAAGAACATGATCTCTGTGGTTTTTAAGAGGAGCCTATGAAAACTGGAGGGATTTGGATGCTTACCTACCTGTAGCTTTGAGCTACTTGGGAACAACGGGACTTCACGAAGAGGTAACCAGAAGTTGGGTAGAGCATGGGTCAAATAACAAGCATAAAAATACACTATAAGAGCGTAACACAGCCTGTAAAAGATAGGGATGTTAGTTCTGTTCCAGTGATTCTTTAGCATTTATAAAATCCAGTTCTTTGTTTTTAAGTAATTAGGTCCATCTTGGGTGTTAGCAGAAATACTGGAGGGAGAGACATGTTAATTTTAGAAAGCACATGAAAGAGAAAAGAATATATTAGTGAGTTATGAATAATCACAGGGTGAGATTCAAGGTTCTCATTTTACACACATCCTTGAAAATAAATTTGGTCATTTACAGCAGTCCCATTGCCTAGTTGAGTATGTTATCTTCCTCCTGCTCCAGATGAAAACAATAGAAAATAGAAACCTAATTTAAAAGCTAGTGGCTCAGCCTGAGTCACTCTGAGCAGGATCCAAGGTTCTCTGGGCAGGGCATGAATTCTTTGCTTATTCCTTCTCCTATTCTCTGTGTCATCAGTTGCCATTTCAAAGAAACACTATCCATCTCCTTGGTAGAGAGCTTCGTCTCTTTCCTTTTGTTCCTTGGCCCCATTCCAGAGTTTAGCTTATCACTGATGTGAGATGCCTGTAGTGTTGGCATGAGATACTGAGAGAAAGCTTCCCCGTGTGTTATCCAACCTCAGTCCGTGTTAACCAGTCGCACTAGGGCACAGATATAACCCACGTGGGGGTGCTAGTAGCTCCTGTGGTATGTGGTTATGGGTTGAATCATTGAAACAGTGGTTGTGGACAGGAGCAGCTTTGAGTTAGTTCACTGAAGTTAGTGTTGGAGGTATGTGAATAAGACAAGGGAGAAATGACCATTAATTATGGCGCAGTTGTTGGAGGAGGAGGAGGAGGATGGTTGTACACTTTAGAGATGAATTATAACTTGGCATTTAAATTTAAATCAGCATTTATTAACTGGTTACCAGGTACCTGGTTGCATCCATAACCAACCCTTGATGATTAGACAGAAGTGGCTTTGGAAGGGTAGCTTGGCATTGTGTCAAAAGCCTCTCTTCACTTATCATGGGTGTCTTGCATTGAGAGAAAACCAGGTTTCTGGTGTAGGGCTGTGCACGTGTTTCACAGACTGTGACAATGGTCTGCCAGTGACTTTCTGTTTCTAATTAGAGAGCTGAGGCCTGCTGGCAGAGAAATTCAGATTTATGACAAGTTGTGTATATGTGTGTGTGTGTGTGTGTGTGTGTGTGTGTGTGTGTGTGTGTGTGTAGTTTTAATATGGGAGGCCAGTGATGACTGCTGGGATTTTTGTCTCCAGAGTACAGGATTCCCCTCTGCTCTCTATGTTTCATTCTTCTGGTCATTGTGCTCCTGAAAGCCCACTGGATTCTGGTCTCCTGCTTTTCCATTTGCCAGCTCTGTGACCTCTCTCTGGTCCCTTAGCATCTCTAGGCCTTAGTTTTCCTCAGGTGCAAAATGAATGTATAAGGTCTCTTTTAGCTCTAAAGTATGCTAAGGATAATGATAGTAGTGAGTCTGTGGTTCAGTGGAAAGAATGCTAAACTTGGAGAAACAGGACCACTTATTAGCTACGTCACCTTTGACAAATTTCCTCATTCTTTGGGTCTCACTTTCCACATCTGTGAAATGGGAGTAGGAGCTGGCTTCAGTGATCTCCAAGGCCCCTCCTAGCTCTAGGTCTCTGGTCCCGTGAATATTGCTTTTCCTTTTAATGCCCATAGTCCAACTACACAAAGCAGAGGCTGTCCTAATAGCCCCTACAGAGCATTACTGGTGCAGATGATCTTTATCCCATTAGAATCTCTTTACCCTCATTGGACTTAGAAATGAGGAACTGTGGTCTGTAAAGGCTCTCTTCTGTTCCGTTATTTACCAACTTGCAGAGGCTTGGTTTGATGGAGCACTAACAAGAAGGGATGAAACTTTTGAATAGACCTCCCTCCACTGACCTATAAAAAACAGCTCTGACTACAGGAGGCCCCAAGACAGGGTACATGGTACAGTCTCAGGAAGTAGAATCTTTTCCAGTTGGACTTTGTGCTGTACAGGTCCAGATGTCCAATATTTGTGATTCAACCTGGTATTGCAGACCCCATTGTAATGTATATGTGTTTCCATGGCATATTTTCATAGAACTCTTGCCCAAGTTAGATTTGACATTGTCCTAAAAGATCAAGGAAGATGTGAACATAGTTACACGTTTGAGTAATTCATCCTTTCTCCCTGCCCACATCTCTTTTGTGGGACCAGACTGTTGATTTCATTGACATAAGGAACTCCCTGTGAGAAAGGTATCTTTCAATGTAGGTTGACAACTGTTCTGTAGCTTTTAAGTCTTAATACTCTAGAAGGGTCAGGTATGTCGATTGATGCAATTTAAAATATTTTTTCTTTTAAATTTATTTACTTTTAGTTTACAACATTCAGTTAAAAATATTTTTTACCGTAGTTTACTGTAATTTGCCTGAGTAAATGCACTCTGATTACAAGCAATGGAATATTATTGTGCTATAAGAAGTAACAAGCAGGATGATTTCAGAAAAGCCTGGAAATCACATGATCTGATGCAAAGTAAAGTAAACAGAACCAGGAGAATGCTGTACACTGTAACAGCGATATTATACCACGAGGAGCTGTGAACGACAGCTATTTTCAGCAGTACAATGATCCAAGACCATCTCAAAGAACTAATGATGAAGCAAACTATCCATCTCCAGGGAAAGAACTGTTATTGTTTGAATACAGACTGAAGCATGATATTTTCACTTTCTTTCTTCCATTTTTTTCTTTTGTTCCAATCTCCTTTACATAATGACTGCTATGGAAAGGTTTTATGTAAGTGCACATGTATAACCTATATTGGATTGTTTACCATCTCAGGGATGGAGGAGGGGAAGGAAGGACAGAATTTGGAACTCAACTTTAAATAAAAATGTTAAAAATTACAAGCAGATATAATTTTATCTTGAAATAAAAATGTTCATCTTGTCTCTATTCTTTGCCTTATAGATTTAAAAAATGCATTGTAGTATTCAAATGACTGTACCCTTGGAGGTATACTTGAATTCCTATCCTAGGGCATTGCTTGGTGTGAAGGTGGGAAACTCAGTGAGAGGTTTTTAAGGTGTCTAAAGCTATTCACCTGCATGATCTCAGTTGATCCTCAAATCAACCCGGGAAGGTAGGTGCTTCATTATAACCCCATTTTACAGAAGAGAAATCTGAGGCCAAGAGGGGTTCAGTGACTTGCCGAGGGTCCCCAGAGTTAGTAAATGTCTGAGGAAGGATTTCCTCACCTGATCCGATTTTCCAGTCTCCTTGACTCCAGATCCAGCTTTTTGTCCACCACCGTCAAGGTTAAATGATTTGTCCAAGATCAGAGGGTAGTTAGTGACAGAGGTAGGATTAGAACTCAAGTGCTTTTTTATTACCTCTTTAATTTAAAAAGAAATCCGGGGGGGGGGGTGTGGATGGATAAAAAAAGGACAATTCTTGTGTCACTTTGGGTGGTAAGCAATGGGAAGGGGAAGGTTGGGTGCGTTCCTCACTTCTCTGGGGATGACCACACTCGAATCCTTTTGCCGGGACGGGGTCGCTATCAGCCGGAACCCCCCAGGGGGCGCTCGCGAGGAGCTCAGCTCCCCACTAGTGTCTCGCTTCCGAGCAGGGCGCTCGGGCTTCGTCAGAAGGTGGAAAGCTCACTAGGGGAAAGCTGCCGTCTCCCTCCTGGCCACACGCTCGCCTCCCCGCCCCCGCACGCCCCCCTCCCCTTTCCCTCTCCGCTCCCTCCCTCCCTCCGTACCACACCTCCTCTCTACTCTCGAGAAGAGAGAGCTGCCCGAGCCCACACTCACACCCGCTCCGTTCCCCAGCCCCCTGCGGATGCGCGGAGAGGATGGAGGCAGGGTACCCGGAGCCGGCAAACTCTCCAACCAGAGCCTGCGCCCTGGGTTTCTGCTAAACTGACCCGAGAAAAGAAAGGGAAGAAACATTCAACAAAACCCACCCCACCTCTTCCTTCCATCCTTTCCCACACCCACCCCAATAGTCAAGCCCCCACCCAACTAGCAGGATTGTGGTTTATTTGGGGGGGGGGAAGGCTGGGACAGAGGACAGACACACTACAGCTGAACCTTGGCTTTTTCTCCTGCTCCTGGACCCATCCACCCGGCCACCCAGGTAGGTAAATGCAAACTCTGCATTCCTGTGTATGTACAACGCCTTGGTTGCAAAGTCTGTCTCCATCGGCTGCTGCGCAGCAAAAGGTAACTTTGGGCGGGGGGTGAGATGGGGGGAATAGTAGGAAAAGGTGTTTGAAAGGTTTATTTCTCCTTTTTAAGATATGGCAAGATTAGAACTTTAGTCTGTAGCATCCCATTCGCCCGCTCATCCCCTCCTTACCTAACTCTGGGAACTGGAGAGCCCAGATGGGAGGAGGGAGACCGAGGTTGTCAGGGATTTGGGGGACCCAGGAGGTCGGAAGCAGGAGCGCGCCAGAAGGGGACAGACCAGTAGCGACTTCCGGAGAGGGGTTGTTATGGGGAACCTCCCGGGGGTTGGAGGAGGGAAGGAGTACTAGGCAAAGTTGCTGCTTCTTCATCCGACCGGCGGGTGTGGGGAATTGCGATGGCAACCAGCATCATCCTGATGTATCTGGTGTTTGCTTCTGTCTTCTCCCTACCCCCACCCACCTCCACTCCCATCTCTCCACTCTCCCGGCTCCACTTTCCCATCTCCATCTCCACCCTCAAACCCTCCCCTTATAGTGAAGTCCAGATGAATTGCATTGCAATTCATTGCATCTGGGCCTCCCGTGATTAAGACCAGTCAATAGTTTTGCATCTCCTTTGATAGACCTGAGCTGAACCCCCTCTGTGCTCCTTGCCTTTGCTAAAATGAAATGGAAGGGGCTGAAGGAGGAGGGAGATGACTGGGGGCAAAGGGCGGGGCGGGGCATGGGGGACTCTGGAAAGGTTAAAAAACAGCCCAAGTTCCTTCCTTAGCTGCCTAGAACATAGTCCCAGGAGTCCATGCCTAGATGGGTGCTGAATAGATCACAAACCAGGTTCCATTAGATGGTTGAAGTAAGGGCAATAGGGAAAAGACTCTGCCCTCCCTAATTGCAAAGAGGGATGGGTGCATGGTCTTGGTTGTGTTTTACATACTGCCTAGAATGTTGTGGGTGCTCAGCAAATGTTACAGTAGAGAATGTGGAGAGGGGTTTAGTGGATCGCATCGTATCTTCCTTCACTTCTGCTTTTCCTTTTAGAAAACCATCTCTGAAAGACACCGTGAAATTTGTAGCTCCTTAAGGCATAGTCTCAGAGCCCTTCTCTATTCTGGTCTTGGACCCTTTCACCCCTGAAGCAGTGGGTGCTCCGAATTCTGAGCCCCATCCCTCTCAACCTTCGCGCCATCCGAGAGCTGCATCTATAAATAATAGGTTGCAGAGTGTAGGACCACGGACTCTTGCATAACCGGCAAGCTCCCGTTGCGGAGATGGGTAGTGGTGTGAAGTGGGATGGGCCGTCTAGGAGAGCTCCAGTGGGAACAAACTGAAGGACCGAAGTTCTCTCAAAACACGTGTAAACAAACCTCTTCTTATCTGTGAGGAGGAGTCTGGCTGGGCAGTAGCGAGCACCCCTAGAGAGTTATTAAAGTGCATATTTGGAGAGGTGACAGCATTCATCCCAGTTTCGTGATAAAAGCGCAAAAAAAAAAAAAACCCACAAAAATACTGTCTTACTCTGTTTCCTTTTGCCTAACTTTCTGGCTTAGCAGTTGGTACTAGTTTTCCTCGGCTGTAGTTAAGCCAAGAACAGCGATTTAGACGCAGGCTGCTCATTTGCTCTGTCCAAGGTACCGTTCTTATCTAAAAGCCTCATATACATCAAGGCAGTACTTAAATAAGGGCTCGCTCAGGCAAAGCTACTTCGACTTCCTCGACTTCCGTAGAAATGTTCTGTTTTCTTCAGCTGTCCTCTTCTTTGTAATTTCCCACCACAGAAGGATTAATTATATCCCCCCTCTTCATTTATATTAAAAAGCTCCTCCTGGACGTTTGTCTTTATCCCTGGAAAATGTCTTTATCCCTTTCACCACTGCTAGTCTCTGCTACTTAAATATACATTAATTAACATTTGTTGAATGAATGAATATTGGATTTCACAATTCCACCTCAACTAGGCACAATAATGGTTTTATGTTTCACTTGAATTTGAATGTAAGCAAAAGTGCTTGAAATCGAGCAAGCATTCTGTACAAAGAAAATCATGCCACACCTTAATGTAAAGGAAAGGTCCTTTAAAAAATTATTACTCAGAAGATATGACACGAGTTGGCACAGTGGCTTTTCTCTGTGCCCTGGGACCAGGAAACTTGACATCTAAGAATTTCAATTTTCCAACTGAGTTCTGAGCTGAACACATTTTTTTGCTGTCTGGTTTTTTTTTTTTTTTTTGAAGACAGGGAAAAACTGACAAAGAAACTGTAACCTCTCAGCACTCTAAACATGAAGAATATCCTCCCATTTGTTAAGACAGAGAGAATTGGGGGTCAGGGATGTAAGGAAGAATGCCTAAATTAACCACCTCTGTTAGGTTGATCAGGCTATCTTCTCACCATTCCCCTTGACCAAAAAAATTGTAACAGTGACATATGATAGAATATTCTAATCAATATTAGCACCAAATACTTACATTCCACAGTTTTTGCTACTTAAAAGGAAATTTTGATTCATCATGGGAATGACTCCTCATGTGTGTTGAGTTAAGTAGTTATTAAGAACCTAGAAGAAAAAGGTGTGGGGCCAAACCACCACCAAATAGTGAATTTTCTGTTGCATTTTGGAGGAAGCCAGGACTCTGACACCTGTAACTATTCTGTAAATGATCAGTCACTTTTTTCTGTTCTTCTAGGCATATTTCCAGAGTACTTTACAGGGAACAGGCACAGATGGGGTCCAGTAAGTTTCACAGCATGAAGCAACCACTTTTGTTAGAGCTTCTAAATATTCCTTCCATAAAAATAGTTAGTTTGGGGTTTGTAGGTTGGCTTTCTTTTGACGTTAAAAAGAAATAAAGATGCTTCTCCCTTTATCTAGGTGATCATTAGCAAAATATGTCTTGGGATGTTGTGTTATTGTCTTGTCTTGAGGAAACACTGCTTTTTTTAAAAATAGCATTCTATAGAAAAAGTTATCCACTCATCTAAAGTTTCTTTTCCTTTGTAGTGAGTTTGCCCTTTTTTGGAGTAGGAAACCACTAAATTTCTATTGTGATGACTCATATGGAAACAACATGGTGTAGTGGAGAAAGTAGGCTCAAATTCTGATCATGTCACTTATTGCCTGCAGACTTTAGGCAAATAATTGTAGTTCCCTGGGTCTAAGTTTTCACATCTATAAAATGAGAGATTTGGGCTTGCTGTCCTCTGAGTCTCTTCCAGCTCTAAATATATGATCATGGTGTAGGGGTGATCCTTGAGTCGCAAAGTTTATGCCATTGGGAAGTAAATCCTGGGTAGGTCCTGTGAAGCTGTAAAGTCTTAATGAATGGGTGTGGTGTTTTATTATGTGTCTGTTATCTGAGGGTGGATTTAGCTCCATTCAGGGAGACTCACCATCAGCTTACCAGCATGGTGATGTCTTTTGCAACCACATAGCACTGGAAGACCACATAGCTGTTTATTTCAGAAGTATCCACAGTGACTATATCAGAGGTCCTTGGAATATGGAGTAGGAAGCCAGGATTTTTGACTATTCATGGATTTTTAGGTGTTGTTAACCCAAGTAGGAGGAATTGTTTCTTCTCAACCATTATTATAATTTATTATTATCATTATTGCAATTAATCCTTGTGATGCACCTACAAGGTTTTTTAAGAGATGTGACTTCAGAAATCATCACAAGACAGTAGGAAAATGAAGGATTCTTTATTCTCACCTTCATGACTCTTCCCCTCAATCTTAATAATTTAATAAAGTGGGCCCTGTAGCTATGCATAGCTACAGTACTACCAGCCTCTTATTGTATACTAGCAAGATCTGACAATTAACACATATACCTCTTTTCACCTAAACAAAACAAATTTAACTATCTCCCACCCAGACTAGTGTGCTCCAGGTGAGAACAATCCCCATTCTGCAATCCCTACAGAATTTTGGGCAAGAGTTCTAAGCATAGGGCAAAGAAATAGGAAGATCTCATGGGTAGAACTCTGTTCTCTTCTGGCTGATATGAATCTGGGTAAGATTCTTTCTCAAATTCTTGTGAGATATAGAAAGAATGGGGTATATCTAGTGCCTAACAGGAGAGCTGAACAAATAAAGTCCTTTCAAGTGGGAAAGTGCTAAGTTTGCTGTATATTTAGCCTTTCTGTTCTTCATCTTAATGTTAAACAAATAAGCAGAAGTGCCTTTAGATTGTTGCAGTATCTTAAGTTGTATTTTCCTTGGCAACCATAGCTAGCACATTAACACACAGAATCTCAAGGCAGCTAATAATAATTATCACATCTAAGGAATTCTAAGATCAGTTTTAGAAAAGCAACTTTCAAGGATTCTAACACAAAATGTTACATGGTTCAAGATAAATATGATGATATTTATCAAAACTTAATGCTCACCATTCATAATGATTGCATTACATTTTGCTGTTCTTTCCTCAAAAAATAAAAGCAAACCAGGATGAAATATTGATCACATTATTTTCATTCCTTTCAGTTGATCTCCAAGGTCTCATTGGTTTGTTCTCTGTTCCTGAAAAATGGTACCAGTGCCTTGAATCCATTGTTTCTTGGTGTATGTGTATATGGGTGTGGCTATATCTACAAGATCTTTATATGAGCTAATGCAAAGCAGGTATATAACTAAGGGAATGTCTCAGACCTATTATTTCTTATTTTTACTTTTATTTTCTTTATCTCTTTATTTTATTTCTCTTTATTTTTACCTTTTCTTTGGGTAACTAGTGATACATAGTAAAGCTTTAGGTGGCATTTGTGGGATTGGTGAAGTCCTATTAAGGAAAAATATCAATACAAAGGTACACTCTATGCCTTTATAGGTATGCTAGAATAAAGGCAAGTGTTTGAGGGAGCCTTCTCTAACTTGATACTTTGGTTAATACTTTAAAGGATCTGTGATTTCATCTGGATGGGTTACACCCTTCCCCCCCCCCATGATGATCATCACCATCTGTGACTTAATAGAGGTAGGCAGAATAGTGCTGTGAACATAATGCTGAACTTGGTTGCCAAATTTGAGCCATGGACCCTGAGTTCAAATTCTACAACCATTGGATCTTGGGTAAATTTCTTAACCTTTGGGGTTTCAGGTTCCTCATCTTTAAAATAACAGGGTTAGACTAGTTGGCCTCTGTCTCTTCAAGCTTCAGATTCTTGATCTTTTACAGACTCCCTGATAGTTTTTGTGGCTCAAAGAGTCATTATCCACTGGCAAACCTGGGAATTAGCCACTCTGCATTTAACCTCAGAGGGCTGACCCTCAGTTAACAGATAAAGAGTCTATCAGGAAGGCTTTCTAGCTGCTTAAGCTTGTAGTTATTAGTAGCATAAGAAAACTGCCTACTGCATCTAATATGTAAAAAGGATAGGGCATTCTCTGCTTCCTTCTGCCCCACCCCTATGCTTTGAAAGTGTCTTCTCTTGTGGGTTTTTCTTGGTTTATATAATTTAGAGCTGCCTCAGAAGTCACCTAATCCAAACTCCTCATTTTACAGGTAATGAAGTGAGTTTCCTAATGTCACCCCTTAGTAAGAGAGCTGAACTTCTGATCCAGGTCCTCTGACTCCAAATTTAGTGTCCTTTTCAGTATGGCAGAGCCTCTGGCTCTTCTGAAGAGATTTTTTTTTTGGCTTTTTGGAGGGCAATTGGGGTTAAGTGACTTGCCCAAGGTCATACGGCTAGGTGTGTGTGTGTGTGTGTGTGTGTGTGTGTGTGTGTGTGTGCGTGCGAAGTGTCTGAGGCCGGATCTGAACCCAGGTCCTCCTGACTCCAGGGCTGGTGCTCTATTTCTGAAGAGATTTTTAAAGGAAGTGAGGAGATTGTTATCATTCTGAAAGCAGGGAATGGAGTCTTCAGTTTTATTCCAGTCCTGTAGTTTTTTTAGTACCTTGATTAGATGAATGGCTGCTTAGGTTTGGTTTCACCAAAATTACAAATAGCTAATGATAGTAGATTTGTAATTTGAAATTCAATTTTATTACTTATTTGATAAAGAGAGGATTACCCTGGCGTAGGGCACCTATCAAAATGCCCAATACCCATGGGAGCTTTGTAAACATTTGTTGATGAATTGATCCAATCGACCTTGGAGGATTTGGAAGAAGGATTGGGACTTATTAGGTTGATCTCCCTTGGAGCCTGCACAATATTTACCCAATAGATTTTTATTAAATTTGTACTAATTCATGGTCTGGGTCCATCCCCATTAATGTGAACATTAAGCAAAGAGTAATCTTTCATGCACTGTCTGCTTTCCTGTTGCTCTCTGTCAACTAAGGGCAAAGGATCTTTTTTTGGGGGGGGGGGCAGGTGTTTATGTGTTTTTCTTCCCGTTCCTTTTTTCATCTTTTATGAGGGACAAAACCCTATAAACTTTGCTTTCTACCTCCTGCTTGGAATTGGATGTTTACCTGGACAGAGACAAAAAAAAATTTTTTTTCTTAGAAGCATCAGAAGCAGGTGGGCTTTTCAGGTGCACAGAGTAAGTGAGGAGACCTTCTCCCTTGCCAAGTGACAAACTCCTCCATCTCCTTTCCCTAATAGCTAAGGGACTAGAGACAGGGGAAAGGGAGGACACTGCGAAGAGACCAATGCAGGGCTGATGGGGAGCAGGAGCACCTGGTTGCACTGAATGGGTGACTAAGAGAGCTAGGACCCTGGGAAGCCTCTGCAGCAGCAAGCCAGTCATTGCGGTGGCCTGGCACTAGAGGGCACAGGTGCATTGACAGAGTTGTGGCCTCCAGGGACTCAGCCTGGGTGTCAGGACAGTGAACTCGGTTGAGCCTGGGCCAGGGGCCTGGGACGCTAGAGCTACTCTGCAGTTCAGCTTGGGTGAGTCCCTCCACCAATGGCCCTCTTTACTCTGGGCTGGGAAACTTTCCTGAGAACTCCAAGACCTGGCTGCTGCCTCCTTATGCAAAGGGGATGGGGTTGGGGAGCTTCCCAGTTTTGAGGTACCCCCTGCCAACTTAAGTGACATGGCTGCTGTCTCACTTCTCTTTTGGATGCCCTACCTGTGTTCTCCTAGTGTTTCCCTTTATTTCTATTTCCTCCCCATCCTTCCCCAGAATTTCCCCGACATTTTCTTGTTCCACTTTTCAACCAACACCTCCTTTACCAAAATCTGTTTTTTCCCCCTTTCTACTTCTGCCTTTTCTCTTGCTTGTAGTTAGTGGCAAATCACTGTAGGCATCTCCTCTTAAACTTCCTCCTCTAATCTCCAAAAGACAAACAGATAATAGTAATAATGGCAATAATGTTGGCATATTGATAGAAATCTGGCTTGAGGTCAGATCTGGATTCAGTTCCTCCCTGTGATGAATATTGGTTGTGTGAACCTGGGCAGATTGCTCAGCCTGCCAGTGCAGGCAGTTCTCTAAGACTAAATGGCAGAACAGATGGGTGGAAGGATCATTGGTGGAAGGAGTTTCTACACTAGTTAGAACATGAGCTGCTTAAGGGCACAAATTGGTTTTGCCTTTCTTTGTACTCCAAGCAGCTATCACAGTGCCTGACACATAATGAACACTTAATAAATATTTGTTGACTTGTTGACTACATTGGTGAAAGTACAAGTTTAGTAAAAACACATACACACATAATAGCTGTCATTTTTGGCACTGGCCTTATTTCACTTAAGTTTGTGAGGTAGGTATTAGTGGTATAATATTAACCCCATTTTATAGATGTCACTAAATAACTTGTCTGTCGGTTGTCACAGAGTGATTTGAACCCAGGGTACTGGTGCTATCATTGTGGAACTTTTTCCTACTCAAGGCTCACCTTAATTTGTCTGATTACTCCTGTAAATAATGTTAGAAGAGAAGAAGGTATATAGTGTTATTTGTTCCAAGCCTTGTATTTTCTTATCACCTTTCAGTGATGGAACCACATTCTTCACCCATCTCACTTCCCATTTTTCCACCAAGAAAATTAAATATCCAATCCTTCAATTTGCTCCTGCCTTTGTCTTCTTTCAGAAGTTCTCCCAACTTCTTTGTCCTCTGCTTTGAGAGGTCCCCTACCTCCATGAAGCCTTCCCCAACTGCTCAAGCCACTCTTGAACTTCCCCTACTTGGAATTCCTTTAGCACAAAAAAAGAAAGTTCCATGTAATTTAGCATTTAATTGTGATTCAGTATACTATCTTGTATCTTTCAATCCAGTTGCTGTGTGGAACAAATAATTATTAAGCACCTACCAAGCAAAAGACCTTGGGGAGAGAAAGAAAAGCTACAGACCCTGATCTCAAGTAGTTTACCCTCTAATGGGGGAGTGGAAATATATTTACACAAATAATTATGATGCAAAGGAGAAGGAGACCCTTGCAAAGGGTCTAGGTAGAAGTCCCGTGAGATATTTGAAGAGAAACAACTTTCAAGAAGGGAGGGGGACGCTTAAGGGAGTGTTTCATGGAGGAGAGACTTCCATGCAGGAAATGGAAAGAACTGATAAAGAGAATGTATATCTATATCTATATCTATATCTATATCTATATCTATATCTATATCTATCCACAAACTTTAATGTATGTGTTTTATACACACACACACACACACACACATACACACACACATATATATATACACACATAGTGTGTGTATGTCCAATAACAGCCATATCTAGGGTGGGGGTAAAGGGGGAAGAGGAGGGAAGAGAAAAAGGAAAAAAGGGAAATTACACGATAACTTTATTATATATTTTAAAAGAATATCAAGTTGTACATAATAGATTTGTAGTTTCATTTGCAATCATCTTTTTTTCCTATTCTACTATGTTATGTAAATGCTTGTTTTATTTCTTAAGTTCTGAATAAAAGAAATAAAATAACAAGGAAAGAACCATTATTATTTTATGAGAGAAAACCATAAGGGTAGGTTGAAGCTGGATCAATGAAGCACTGAATGCCAGGATCAGAAGTTTTTACTTTATTTAGTAGACAATTGGGAGAGACTGGGGGTTTTTGAATAGGAGTGAATTGGGTCCAGCAGCAGCATGAAGCATAGATTGGAGAACAGATGAGGAAGACCTTTTAGCAAGCCATTGTAACAGTCTTAGTGAGAAGAGATGAGAACCTGAGCTAGGGAGAGGATTTCAGGGGTACAGAGAGAAAAGTACATAAAACGGACTCTTTGCTATTCATTCAGCTTGTCTTCTACTCTGCTGGATGGGTAATGGGGTTTGAGGAGTTCATGAGCTGCCAGTGGGTTAGGAGGTGATGGCGTCCTTCAGTCAGGGGATTGGATCAGTTATTCCTGAAGACAGTGAGGTTTCTTTTTCATTTTCTATCTTGCAGAGGATTTTTAAAGATTGCTGAGATAAAACCTTCTTTGTGCTCACAGCTGTTAGTGTCTTCTTAATCTCAATGACCTCTTATTGTGTGTATGTGTGTGTCTATTCAGGCACGTGTTTTCTCCCCCAGATAGAATGCAAGCTTATGGAGGACAAGGTCTGTTTCTTTTCTGCCTTTGTATTCGCAGTGCCTAGTACAGTGGCTTTCACGAAGGAGACACCTAATAGGTCCAAGGTTGCTTAATCCTTGGATAGGTAGAACTCTTGAGATATGGAATATTAAATACAGGTGTCTCAGAGCTAATTACAGAAGACCAAGTATGTGGCAATAGCAAAAAGAATTGTTTGTTCCACTGCATACCTACCTGCAACTTTTGTATCCTATAGACAACCCGGGAACAATCCTGGTCCAGATATTGTCAAAACCTGATGTTTCTCTGAGAAAAAAAAGCTCTTTCCTTTCCTATTATTTTACTCTTTATTTCGGATGTGAGGTGTGTTGGGTACTCTTTGCTGCGAGCACAGCTAGAATACAAAAATCAATTACTCTGCCATGTGATAGATAGCCAGCACCAGACAGAGTGCCAGGTCCTTTCTGTACCACTGGCATTCTGACATTTAACCTGGTATTACCCAGTGCTCCTGAAAGGGCCAGGGCATTGGCCCCCTCTCACTGGTACTAGAATTCACTCCTGGTGGGTTTTCGGTGGTCTAGTGATGCCTAAGAATTAGCATTTATGGAGCTTCCCTTTTCCAGTCTTTGAACCCTGAATGGGGTTAGCAGTTGTCCTTTGTTACCATAGAAGTTTTGAAAGCTTTCCTCTAGAACTCTTATTTTTGGGGGAGAGTGGGGTTTGCCTGTCTTCCTTGCATTGATCCTCCCTGTTTCTGTGTGATGAAAATCTTGGAAAAAAGATTTTCTTTTAAAGTGATATTCTCATCTCTGTATCCATTTCACCCCTGGAGAGCAACAGTACAGAACCCTGCATCTGGAGTCAGAAAACCTGACTTCAAGTCCTCCTCTAACATAGCCTGAGTGACCTTGGTCAGTTCACTTAACTTTTGGGGGCTCAGTTTCCTCAACAGTAAAATGATGCAATGAAGTGGCTGTTCTCTGAAGTCCTATCTGGCTCTAGATCTTTGAGTCAATGCTATGATTCAATCAATGAGGAAATGGGATTAAAATATCACTCACTGAATAGGGACATGCTAATAGAGCCAGTTATGATCGGCTTAAAAAAATACAACCTGTATCTTTAAAAAAATAAAAAACAAAGATGCCAGTTCCAAACATTTGGTCATTGTGCTGCCTTAGGTGGTCTACTTAACTTACAAGGCATTGCAAGGGAAACTTTAGAAAGTCTGCCGAGATGACATTTTGACATTACGTAATAGTGGCAGAAATAGCTCCAACCTGGAACTCAGAGACTTTTGAGGAACAGTGACAGCTGGAACTCATTTGATTCTATTCGTCTTTCCCTCCCTTCCTCCCAAATACTGCCCTTTATTATTGCTCACATTCATCATTTAATGGGAATGCAAAGGTCTCAGGGAGCTTGTGGTCCTGCCTGGGCAGCCAGTAATTGTTCGATGGGCATTTTTATGCCTTTAGGAACTTTACCGGAGAAGTTTTATAGGGTCATTAAGTTTCAGAGAGTAAAGTCAAACATAGCTTCTCTGGGTATAACTCAGGCTGGTTTTCATGTGATGTGCAATGAAAACATCTATTTGTATATAGAAACCAATGAATGAGAAGGGAACAGTGTGGCCAGATACAGTTTTGAGGCTTCCAGAGGTGATTGGCATGGATACAGCCGATCTTTGCGTCCTTGTGGTTTTGTTGGGTGGACACTGCAGCTCACGGGGCAGGGTTGGAGCGCTGGAGTTGAAGGGTGTGTTCCTTATCTATGTCTCTGCCACTTAATAGCTGTGTGACTCTAAGCTCTGGATCTCTCTGGACCTCATTTCCTTCTAGAAGAAAAAAAAAGATAATATACTGATCCTTTCAAGTTCTTTCCAGCTTTAAATTTTGTCATCTATATGTACAGTTAATTGGCTGACTTTTTGGTTTAGCTACATTACACCAGAAAAAAAAAAGGTATTTGGGAATATTAAGGCAATCGAATGAGTTACTTATTTGTTCAGATGTTTGTGTCATAGACGTGTTTGTATACACACACAGGCAAACATATTTGTTTATGTATGTACATATAGATGTATATGTATATGCACATGCATATGTGTCTATATCTAGGTATCTACTGATAGACACACATATACGATATACATAAAGGCAGCATGACCATAAAGAACATAGCTAGCCTACAGGCAACTAGGTGTTACAGGGGATAAGGGGCCAGATCTGAGGTCAGGACAACTCCTCCTCCTGAGTTCAAACCTTTCCTCAGACACTTACTAGCTGTGTGACCCTGGGCAAGTCACGTAACTCTGTTTGCCTCAGTTTCTTCATCTGTAAAATGAGCTGGAGAAGGAAAGGGCAAACCACTCCAGTACCTCAACAACAACAAAATGTATCAGCAAGACCTGGATTTAAGCCCCAAATCTGACAATTACTGACTGAGAGGCCCTGCATAAGTCACTCCACCTCTTTTTAGAGCCTCCAGCAACTTTTAAGACTACAATTTGCAGAGCAGTTATTGATCTGCATTGTAGAGGGGGTTTCCTGGGGGGACTTCAATATTACCAAGACATCACAGGTCTGGCTAACTGCCCCCCTCCTCCAAAAAAAAATAATCATACAGAAATATTTTATTTGAGTCTCACTGACAAAGAGATTGGAGACAGATTGACTTGTTAGAGTGTTTTGGACATTTTCTATGTTACCCAAGGGTGAGACTGTGTTGAATTACAGAAATAGGACCCCATTTTCCTTTGCAAAGGGAATTAAACATTATTATTTCAGAGACTGAGAGGCAGAAGGGATCTTAGAGGTTAATTACAACCCTCATTTTCTGTGCGAAATTTGAGGAACAGACACAGTAAGTGGTTTGCCCGTAGTCACCTAGGTAGTAAGTGGGAGAGTCTGGACTTAAATCTAGGCCCTCTGAATCCAAATTCAGTGCTTTTGCCATTCCAGCACTATTACTTCTCACTCCCCTTTTCTTGGGTGATTTCATTTCTGTGCTATAATTATAAGCAATGGGCTAAAATCCTTATTAGCCTTCATTCCCTTCAAATCTTGATTAGCTACAAAGTGCCTAAGGAAGGGGAAGCCATGGGCATGTGCTGGGCAATCTGTATTTTTTTAAGTCATGCCTGTCACAGAAGCTCAAAATTGGAAGGAACCTTAGATCTCGACCTTTGCTTATTTCTAAAGAAATGACATACACATCGATGGCTATTCTTAGACCAGCACCTCTCAGTCAAAGCTTCTAAGAGTTGAACGAGACCTTGTTGTCCAATTTTCCTGGTATGATCATATCACTAATATAGATGGAGTGTGATATGATGGAAAGCAGTGTCCGAGTAGTTGGGTTATTTGTGTGATCCATTTTTTCATCTGCAAAATGGTTTGGACTAGGAAGATCTTTAAAATAGTTTTTAAAATGGCACAATTCTATGAAGCACTAGACATAGCTTTACACATGAAAGGGCATCTCTTGATGGAATGGAACCAGTGACTACAAGAGGGACAATCATATCAGCACACAATATTCTGAACCAGTTTAATTCATTTTCTATCTATCAAGATGATTTCTGGGTCTTCGTTTCTTCTCCTCCCCCTCTTCCTCCTCATCAAATATTAAGGGGTTAGACCAGATGACTTCTAAATTCCCTTGAGGTTCTGACATTCTATGAATTACTTTAATCCTTCCAACCTAGATTTCCAGACAGATTTCACATTATTCCACCTTATATACTCTACATTCTAGCTAGACTGGCTTCCTTGACCTTTTCTCTTTAAGGACTTCCATCTCCACCTTCTTTGCCTTTGCATAGGCTGTTCTGCATTCCCAGAATACTTTCTTTTCTCCCCTATCCCTCTTGGAATTTCTAGCTAAGCTTTAATCCAAGTGCTATCTCTTATATCAGTGCTATAAAAAAATAAAAGTGGATCCCTACAGACTGCATGTTTATTTCTAAATCAACTGCAAAATAACATTATCTATGTTGTATTGCATTTTTATTTATTTTGTTAAAATTTTCTTGACTGACTGGCAGTGAGCATGACACCTCTGTACATAGTCATCACCAATCACCCTCAGTTGCTAATGCTCTTATACCCTAGTGACTTTGATTTTATTTGGAATGTATTTTGTATTTATTTACTTGTTTACATACTGAGGCAATATGGCAGAGTGGATAGAAAGCTGGCCTTGAATATGGGAAGACCTGAGTTCAAGTTTTGCTGCTCTGGTTGGGGAGAGCCAATTGTTAAATTTTCAACACAAGCGCTTATACTATGGAAATTGGCAAATGCTACAAACTGGATCCTGATTTATTGTTTTGAAGATTATCAAGAAAATGATGGAGAAAATGTTAGTAATGTGGTTTCACTTAAAAGTGTGTCATGTGAACTTTTTTTTTTCAGAGAGCTGGTTGTTAAACATTTACAAGCATAGCCTTATGCTTCTGTCACATACCGACCATGTGACTCTAGATGAGCTTCTTGATCTGCCAGTGCCATGGGTCATTCTCTAAGGTAATAGATACAGGAGAAGGCACTGATCTGAATTGGTAGAGAGTGTTTCCTCTGCCAATGAACTTATAGTTTCAATCTCTATCTCTTATCTGTGTACATGTCTTTCATAGAATATAAGCTTATTGGAGGCAGAGATTATTTTATTTTTGTCTCTTTAGCTCCAGTATTCATCATAGTCCTTGGCATATACTATATGCTTAATCAGTGTTGGTTGAATTGAAATTATCTGTGATTTCATTGGGCAAGTTGGTGGTGCAGTGCATGGAACACTGGGCCTGGAGTTAGGAAGGTATCTTCCTGAGTTTAAATCTGTCCTCAGACTATCTGTGTGACCCAGGGAAATTCACTTTACTTCACATAGCCTCAGTTCCTCATCTGAAAGAAATGACAAAGACAATGCAGTCTAGTATCTTTGCCAAGAAAACCCTAAATAGGGTCACAAAGAGTCGGACGTGACTGAAATGACTTAACAACAATAACGATTTCATTGGTGTGGGCACTCCTTTCGTTGATGCACGTCTCAACCCTTCTACAGTTTAATAAATTGCCTTTATAAACTGTTCCCCCCACCTCCCCCAAGTAAACCATTAGCACAATGTGATGGAAAGAGAGCTGACCTGAAGATTAGAGCACCTAGGTTTGAATGGGAGCTCTGTCACTTAGTGCCTAGGTGACCTTGAACAAGTCATTTGTAGACTGAGGCACCTGAACTGGGTCCTATAATGAGCCTTTGTAAACCTTCCTCTGACAAATATAATCCATCTCCAGGCTCATATTCTGGTTGGACAGACCCTTCCCTGGCATATCCCTTGAGAATCCAGAGTCATTTCCACACCATAATGAGCCAGAGACTTTAGGGAAAGATCAAAATACTTAGACAGGTTCAAAACAATCATTAGATTGTGGTACTCATGGAGAATGGATTCATCCCTATTCCATCTGATGCCTATCTGGAGTTTCTCTCTGGAGATGAGTTGAAATAATCAGTTCAGTCAGAATATTTGTGTCGTACAGTTTTTTTTTTCGTTTTTTAGAATGTAATTGTTACGTTGGGTAAATTCCAGATGGGCAGTTCTAGGATTACTCTATGTCTAGCCCTGATACAAGTACCTCAAAGTCTAAATTCAATCCATTTCAGCAACACACATTAATTAAGCACTTACTGTTTGCAAGGCATGGTGCTAAACACTGAGAAGGCTGCAAATAACATCACATTCCCTAGAATCTGATCACCATGAGGGATGAGATTGTCTTACATTGTCTGTATTTCCATACACATAGTAGGGATTCAACAAATGCTTGTTGATTAAATTAATCTCATCTCTAGAATTCAAGGAACTCAGCCTAGTAGGGGAAATAATGTATGTATATAAATGTTGGTAGATCTGACTCATACACCTGGCTAACTTCCAGAAAAGAATGTATTTCAATGGGAGTTATGGTGGATAATTGGAATGAAATGTCCAATACCCTCTTCATATGCTTGATAGGGGTGAGGTGGAGAAGGCATGGCAACTCTGGTCATGAGATGAAGACAGTCTCTTGTTCCAAGGGATTTGGTAGGAGCGCTTTCCCTCTGAAGCTTCTGCCTTATTTCCCTTGAGAAAATGGCCTTGACCATGTCCCATTTGCTGCAGGCAGTGGGAATTTCCATATGCTAAGCACCCACAGCTTTGACCAGGGGGGGTGATCATTTATTAATTCAGTCATTTGGGAGGGTGCTTCTCCACTGCTGAGATGTGAAGCCCAGAGGCAGTTTGCTCATCCCATTCCAGGGCTGTGACAGTCCTCCTCCTCCTCCTTTCAGCCACTCCAGAATTGGGAGCGCAGCTGTTGAGGTGTTCAGGTTCTGTCTGGAGCTGCTCTCCATGGTAAGTGACCCATCTGGATAGTCTTTCTGACTGAAAGAAAGAGGATTATGCTGGTGCCTGAGGTTGGGACTGGGGAGAGGACACTATTCCTCATTAGCTCTTTGTTTAATTCCTACCCAATGAATTCAACAACTATTTGGCAGATACTTGCTGTGTACAAGGACTATGTCCTAGGGCCACATAGCAATTTCCCCATTCTGGTGGTTATAAAGAATATTCTTAATCTTGAAATAAAATGCATGATGTGTGTTTTAAAGTCCTTGCACTGCAGAGTTCGACTGATAGAGGGTATATTTTTAAATATGCATTCACCTAGCATGCTTAGCTGGTAGTGATTATGCCTGCTCCTTCTCAGGGAAGCCTCTTTTGATACTGGTGTTTAGTTACTGAGACCTATCAGCTCTGGGACTAATGTTAGTTAGATACTTTAAAAAAAAATCCCATCTTTTTGGTTAATGTGACTGCCTGGCAGAGGGGTGTAATTTTTAATGTCAAGTAGAAACATTTATGGCAATTTCCTTGAACATGGGAGAAATGTACTTCATCTTGGCTTTTTACTGGGGTCATTTTTAAACTAAGTGATGTCTATGTATGTGTGGGGGTGTATTTACCTCTAGGGACATACCTCTGGTTATGTAGATCACTGTCTGTCTGTCTCCAGACTCCTTTCTCAGATTGATCCTGCAAAGGCTGATCCAGGACTCCAACTACTTTCCCTCTCAGTATCATCTAAAGTCCTGTAATGAAACAATAAAATGACTATTTCTGCCACTTGTTAGGGGAAAAGTCCTAAAACATGTAACAGGTAAATGGTGAGAAATCTTGGCAAAACTGGCCATGATTTATGTGGTTTGCTGATGAAGATGTGGATATTTTCTTTTCTGCAATTGAAGCTAACAGGAAATCATGAAGCAGTACCCATATCCCTTTGCCTTGTAAATACTGATGTTTGCCAGGACCTCAGAAATTTTTTTCCTCCTATTTTCAGGCTTAACAAATTTTTATGAACTTATAAAGAAGGAGGTAATGGAGAAAAATCCATTCAAGATAAGACATGATTCCAATAGGAGACAGTCCTTCTGTATTTGTGTTATGATTAACAGCTGTATGGGCTGCAAACAGCTTTTGAAAAACAAAGTGATAAGGCAGATTTACCCCATCCTAGGGTTTGATGTTCACTCAGCTGGATCATATTTATTTTTCCTTGCTTTGTGTTTTTCTGTGGCAGGTGAATTAAACTTCATGTCCTTGTAGTGCTTTATTTGGGTTTAGTTGTGTCCTTACAGGCTGGATCATTTTTTTAAGCTTAAGTGCAAATTTAAAGACAACAGTGAAGTGAATTGAAAACATGCTCTCCTCTCAAGACATTCATGTTATTTTTGTAGAATTAGAGTTTGGATGAAAAGATGTGAAAAGAGTCTCTCCAGGACTTGCTCAATCTGATGTAGTTGGCTTTAATTGGGAAGCTAGAGACTGGGGAAGGAATGTGCTGAAGAGTGTCTGAGCTGCTCCAGTACCTTCTTTCTGTCACCACCAAGAGCCCAAGTTAAAGGGGGAGAGGGGAGAGAGAGAGAGAAAGAGAGACAGACAGACAGACAGACACAGAGAGAGACAGAGAGACACACACAGAGAGAGACAGACAGATGCAGAGAGGGACAGAGAGAGAAAGAGAGAGACAGACAGACACAGAGAGAGACAGAGGGAGACACAGAGAGAGAGAGACAGACAGACAGACAGACACAGAGAGAGACACAGAGAGAGACAGAGACACACACATACACACACACAGACAGAGAGAGACAGAGACAGAGAGAGACAGAGAGTGTTAGAAAAAGAGACAGACAGAAAGGGAGAGAAACAGAGAGAGAGAGACAGAGAGGAGAGCGCAATTACAGATTTTTTCCTGATCTGAGCTACAACTGCCTGTCCTCTGGGGTAGTGGCCAGAGCGCCATATCTAGAATGAACACCTACACTGCTGCTCCATCTCTTGACTTGTCTCGGCTTCACTTTCCTGTGTAAATAAAGGTATTGGGCTAAATCATCTCTAATTTACTTTCGAGCTTCAGATCCTATACTTTCCTCTGAGCTGGGGTGGGTGGGTAGAACTCTCTTTACTGAGAATGACTTGCTGAGCTGCCACTACCTACTCATCTGTATTTAGGACAGGGTTCATGTGCCATGGTAGTCTGATGAAACCTATGGACCCCTTTATGGAGTAAGGTTTTTACATGCATAGGATAACTTGAATTATAATTATCAAAAAAAACCCCACCACCCTATAATTCATGGTCTTTAGATTAAGAAGCTCTGATTTAGAAGAAGGTATATAGCATCTGCTCAGTGGATAGTAGGGTAAATAAAGGTATGAACCTGATAGCATGTTGTATAGAGGAATGTACAAGTGCCCTTTGTCCAGAGCCCCACAGCAACTCTGAGGGATTGGCAAAAGGAAAAAAGAAGCAGAGATTACATATAATTTTAGGTGGGACCAAGGGGACTGGGCTGTTTTCTTCTAGGGGATTGAGGAAAACCAATAAAATAGGGCTGGGTCAGTGGACTAGATGACTTTTCATATCCCTTCCAGACAAAGATGTGTATCTCTCTCTCTCTCTCTCTCTCTCTCTCTCTCTCTCTCTCTCTCTCTCTCTCTCTCTCTCTCCCTCCCTCCCTCTCTCTCTCTCTCTCTCTCTCTCTCTCTCTCTCTCTCTCTTTTCCTCTCTCTCTCTCTCTCTCTCTCTCTCTCTCTCTCTCTCTCTCTCCCTCCCTCTCCCTCTCTCTCTCTCTCTCTCTCTTCATCCCTCCCTCCCTCTCTCCCTCTTTCCTCTTCTCTTTTCCCCCCTCTCCCTCTTCTCTTTTCCCCCCTCTCCCTCTTTCCTCTTCTCTCCCCCTTTAATCCTCTCTCACCCCACACTCCCCTTGTCTCCCCCTACTGTCTCTCCCTTTATCTCTCTCTGTTTCTCTTCCTCCCCCCACATCCACTCCACCTCAGGAACAGAATCCTGGGGCTATCCATGGATTAAGACCAAGGAAAAATGTCCAGTTTTCAGTCTCCCACTCTCTAGGGACTGGGAGACAAGGGCAGGGGTGGCGCAAGGATAGGGAGCTCTAGTGAGAGGATGCTAAGGATGATGACCTGGGGTCTTGGCATCTTATAGCAATATAGGCCAATGGAGAAGCTGGGACATAGGTACAGGGCAGCTGGTGGTCTTAAGAAGGAAGCAAGATCTTCTAGGTATGGAGGACGTCAGCTCATCCAATGTTGGTGCCCTGGGAGGGTCAGGTAGACTGACTAATTATATTCTCTGAATCTATGCTTAGCTTGTTCTAATACAGGGATCAGCCCCAGCCCTACCCTGTGTGTCTCTATCATTTGGTGTGGTATATTCCTCTCTAAGGGAAACCTCGGGCTTGTTTTAGAAGACAGAAGAGACATGATTTTCTAACCTAAAATGACCAAGCCTTTCCCCTCCTCCAGATTGGGAATCATTTTATGAACTGCATCACACTGATAAGAATCTCAACAGGCCTTTGGCCCCTGGAGAACTTAAACGCTTAGTCCCAACCTGGGCTACCTGGGGAGGCTATTACAAGTTGACTAGCATGTTATTGATTAGCACAAGGCAAAAGTAGAAGCCTGATGATGAGGACTCTTCACAGCACACTCAAAATCAGAACATTTCTTCAGGTAGAAAATCAGCGCTCTTGTTGTCTTCCATTCAAATAAAGTGGACAACCTCCCAACTCTGGACTAGGAAGCAAGTGCAACTATTCCTGCACTGTGACCTTTGGGGTGTGTGTGTGTGTGTGTGTGTGTGTGTGTGTGTGTGTGTGTGATGACAGGGAAGCATCATGTCCAGGGGTGTGCTGCTGATACATGTTTAACAACCAGCTATCTGAAAAAAAATGTACCTGTCACACTCTAAATTTAATCTGTATAATTAATATTTTCTTTCTCACTTTCTTAAGTCTAGACAATCAATAAAACAAACCCTGATTTGTAGCATATTCCAGTTTTCAAGGTGTAGTTGCTCACACTGAAAATTTAATAATTGGCTCCTGGAGTCTGTTCAAGCTGCTTCAGCACACTCCTGATTCATGTCTGACCTAAAGGCATTTTTGTGCATATGTATAAACAGACTTCAGGACTTGTCCTATATTTGTGTCTTTAAGCTGCTTTAAGTCCTTCTGAAGGCAATCAGGGTGCAATTTTGAAATGTTTCTCTTCCTGTTGAAAACATTCCATGTTTCCTCCCTTCTCTTTCTCTCCTCTGCCCCCCACTCCATTATGTCACCCCAAATTATCTGTGTTTCCTTTGCTATTTATGTGGAATATCAGCCAGTAGAATGTAAGGTACCTGAGGGTATGAATTGTTTTGTCTTTGCATTTCTAGACTCCAAAGAGGTATTTTGTGCATTATAGGTGCCTTATCAATGTTTTTTAATTTGAATTTGAATCAATAAATTATGTGGCAGCTAGCTGAGAGATTAGAATACTGGACGTGGATTCAGGAAGACCTGAACAGAATTCTAATCCAGTCACATATATTTCCTAGCTGTATGACTCTGGGCAAGTCACTTAACCTATATTTGCCTCAATTTCCTCATCTATAAAATAGTGACAATAATAGTACCTCCCAGAACTGTTGTGAGGATGAAATGAGATCATTTTCGTAAAGTACTTTAGCCACCTTTAAGCACTCTATAAATGCTAGCTATTACTATTATCAACAAGGATAAGGATGTGAAATCCCTAAGTATTGGGATAAAGTGACCATTAGCCATGCAAAATCTATACAGTGTTCCTCACAGTGTCCATCGTTGACATATTTTGTCCTTCAACTGGTCTCTATTCCTTTAAAATTTTTGAAAAATGTTGGCGATGCTTTTTGTTACATCACATTCATTTCTGAGTATATCTTTCCCCCTTTCCCACACCCAGAAAGTCATCCCTTGGAATAAAATTTTTAAAAAAGCAATTCTGTGAAATCAGCCAATATATTGACTACACTTGAGAATGTCTACAGGCTTCCATACCTATAGACCCCCTCCCTATAGTGAATCACTCTCTTCTCTCTCACTGTTTGCTGTCAGCTGCAGAGCCCTGGTTTACACGCAAGTCTGCAGCAGGCACTCCGGAGGCACACAAAGTAGTACAAAGTAATCCCTGTTCTCAAGAAGTTTCCAGTCTATTTGGAGAGATAATGTTGGCTGAAGAAGAAAGAGATGATGTAAGAATGATCCTAAAGCAGCATAACTTGTGTTAGGAATCAGTGATAAAAAGTAAAAGGACCTTGAGGTTAGAGGAGTGAGAGGATCTTATGGGACAGAGGAGCTTCCAGATGAAGAAGGACCATACACCTTGACTTGTCCCAGGGAGATTTAGATGGAAACCAGGGGACAGGGAATCTTGGGCTCGGGGAGGACAATGTGAGCAAAAGCCCAGAGTGTAGAAAGCAGAAAGACTTTTGAAGGGAAAGGGGACAGACTTGTCTTGTCCTTTTTTCTTCCCTTTTCTAGTTCATCGAAGTGTGTGCTTTTAGAGGGCAGCTATGTGGGGAAGTAGATAGACCTGGAGTCAGGAAGACTCATCTTCAAGTTCAAATTCAAATCCAGCCTCAGCCATTTACTAGCTGTTTGATCCTGGGCAAGTCACTTGACCTTGTTTGCCTCGGTTTTCTCATCTGTAAAATGAGTTAGAGAAGGAAATGGCAAACCACTCCTGTATCTCTGCCAAAAAAACCCTGAATGGGGTCATGAAGAGGCAAACACAACTGAAAAAAGACCGAACTTTTATTTTTTTCCTTGTATTTTCACTTTCCAGAGGGATGAGCAGCCTGATCAGATATTCCTTGTTTGATGGGTGGGATCCCTCTCTGACTTAGCTACATCTTTTATCCAGTCACTTATTCTGAGGTTGGACCATCCCCATGGTCTCTTAAACTGAAACTTAAAAAAAAAGAGAACTTTTTATTCATCTCCTGGAAGATCTTTGGTAAGTTTAGCAAGTAGATAGTTGGCATCCAAGACAGGAAGACCTGGGCTCAAGCCCTTCCTCTGACATACCAGCTGTGTGACACTGGGAAAGTCACTTAGCTTCTCAGGGCTTTAGACTGGAGGTGTCAAACATGCTGCTGTCAACACTCCCAAGTGCAGCCAGAACCATATCAAATTATTATTGGGAAATATTTTTAAAAAATAAACAAAATACAAGAAAACATAAATAACAATACATTTTAAAACTAAGTTAACATATAGCCAGAAGGCCCTGTTTTTAATTAAACAAATGCTTTATTAACTTCTGGTTTACATCATTCATTTCCACCAGATTATGAGTTACATTTTCCCCCATTTTCCCCTCCCTACCACTCCAGAATAGCAGTCCCACTAGATACCCCCTCATCCAATCTGCTATCTCCCATATCTTCTCCCATACCCCCTTTGACTTTGCCATTAGGGCCAGGTGAATCTCTGAGCCCCACTGCCTGGACATCTTATGAAACATTTAATTTTAAAACTTCGATTTTCAGATCCATTCCCTTCCTCCCTTGTCACCCACTCCCTCTGAGAAGAAAAGCAATTCAGTATGTGTTGTACATGTATAGCTATGCAAAATATTACCATAGTAGATATATTGTAAAAGACTGCTTATATTTCCCTCCCACCCATCTCACCTTCCACTTGGTCCATTCCCTACTTTGATCCTGTCCCTCTTTGATAGTGGGTACTTCCAACCTCCCCTCCCCCCAGAATGCCCTCCCCTCCATCATCCCCCTTCTCATCCTCCTTTCCCCTACTCAGGAGAGTGAGTGAGGGTGATATTCCATTTAGTATGTATGTGATTCTCTCCTTGAGCCAACTTCAATGAGAATATGCTTTTGCCTTTTTGCCTTCCTGTTCTTCCCCTCCCCTGCAACTACTTCCCCTTGCCTCTTCTACATGAGATAATTTGCCCTACCCTGTCTCTCTCCATCTCCTCTTGCCACATTCCTCTCTCACCTCTTGACTTCACCCCTTAAGAATCATCCCTTCCTTGGGGCAGCTAGATGGCTCAGCAAACAGAGCGCTGGGCCCGGAGCCAGAAGGACCCGAGCTCGGATCTGGCCCCAGACACCCAACACACAAACAAAAATCCAGCCGCGTGTCCCCAGGCAAGTCACCCAACCCCAATTGCCCTCCAAAAAAAATCATCCCTTCCCATCAAATTCAACCTGTGCCCTCTATCCATGTATACCTGTGAACATATGCCATGTACCCTTCTTCAATTATTTTCATAATGAGAAAGGTTTCATCAAACACAGTTATTGTTTTTCCATGTAGGAATGTAAATAGTCCAACTTTGATGAGTTCCTTTTGATTTCTTTTCCTTGATTACCTGCTCAAGCATCTCTTGCTTCTTGCGTCTGAATGTCAAATTTTCTATTCAATTCTGGTTTTTTCATCAAGAATGCTTTGAAAGTCCTCTATTCCACTAAATGACCATATTTTCCCCTGAAACAAGATACTCAGTTTTGCTGGGTAGGTGACCCTTCGCTTCAATCCCAGCTCTTTTGCCCTCTGGAATATCATATTCCATGCTCTTCAATCCCTCAGTGTAGAAGCTGCCAGGTCCTGGGCTATTCTAATTATGTTTCCACAGTATTGAAATTGTTTCTTCCTGGCTGCTTGTAGTATTTTCTCCTTGATCTGGGAGTTCTGGAGCCTGGCTATAATATTCCTAGGAGTTTTCTTTTTGGGATCTCTTTCAGGAGGTGATCAGTGGATTCTTTCAACCTCTATTTCCCCCACTGGGTCTAAGACATCAGGGCAATTTTCCTTGAGAATTTCTTTAACGATGATTTCTAGGTTCTTTCTTTGATCATGGCTTTCAGGTAGTCCAATAATTTTTAAATTATCTCTCCTGGATCTATTTTCCAGGTCAGTGGTTTTTCCCATGAGATATTTCACATTGCCTTCTATTCTTTCATTTGTTTGATCTGTTTAATAGTATCTTGATTTCTCATAAAGTCACTAGCTTCCATTTGCTCCAGTCTAACTCTGAAGGAATGAATCTCCTCAGTGAGCTTTTGAGATTCTTTTTCCATCTGGCAAATCTGACTTTTTAAGGCATTCTTCTCCTCATTGCCTTTCTGAGCCTCTTTTGCCATTTGAGTTAGTCTATTTTTTAAGGTGTTATTTTCCTCAGTCAGGCTGTTGACTGTCATTTCATACTTTTCTTGCATCTTTTTCATTTCTCTTCCCAAGTTTTCCCCCACTTCTGTTATCTGCTTCTTAAGGTCCTCTATGACCTGTAGCCAGCTTGTATTTTCATTTGGGGCTTTTGGTGCAGGAGTTCTGACCTCACAGTCCTCCTCCATGCTTTGAGCCTCTTTGCCTCTAAAATAGGAGTCCAATGTTGAACTTTTCTGTTTATTTTGTTTCATTTGCCTAGGCATGTTGCCACTTAATTACTTGATTTTTGGGCTTGTTGCCACAGTAGGACTCTGCCACCAGACAGGGGAGCTTCCACCCAAACGAGGGGTCTTCACAACTTCCCCCAGTTGGGTGGCCTCTGTAAAGCCTCCACCCACTCTGGCAAGTTGGATACCCACCCCAAACTTCCCCCCCAGACCACAATCCAGATCCAGGCAGTTTAAAGCAAGAGTGATTAACTCCCAGACTGATTGCTAGATCTCCCTACAGTTCACAGGCCAGGAGCCACTACTGAAGCTGCAAAATGGCTTCTGTGCCACTGTTTCTTCAGCAGCTTTTCGCCCCCAGGGGAGGAAGCCACGTGTTCCCCAAATACTGGTCCCAAAGTCCATAGGGCACTAACCTCTCACTTTGTCCTAGGCATATCTGTGCTGATAATTCTGGATTTGCCACAATTGCTGGTGTTCTGGGGTCCCTCCAGCCGGCTGAATGCCCAGCCGCCTTGGGGCTAAAACCTCAGACCTGGGCTCAGCTCTGCATGCTGCGCTGTCAGTTCCCAGCACACGCTGTGCTGCCTGCTCTCAGAGTGCTGCTCTGGCCGTTCCCTGCAGGGCTGCTGGGCTGTCCTCAGCAGGAGGTTAGCTTCTCTGTGCTGTTCTGTGGGTGCTGTGGCTCCAGAAGTTGTTCGGAGTCCGCTTTCACATTATTTGAAATTTGTGTGGGGCAGAGCACATTGGAAATGCTGTTTCTACTCCGCCATCTTGGCTCCTCCCCCTTAGGGTTTTTTGTTTGTGTGTGCGTTGTCTGAGGCCGGATCCAAACTCAGGTCCTTCCAGCAGGCCCTGTTTTTACCTGAATTTGCCACCACTGCTAGAGGTTACTTTAAGACTATAATTGCAGAGAAGGTGTCCATCTGTTTTGTGGAAGGAGTTTCCTCATCTGGAAGTTCCCTCTGCCAATGTGATCACAGATATTAGTCATTATCCCATATTATTTTACTTTCTGGGTTTATTTTTGTTTTTTAAATTTCCCTTGATAACATTTAAAAAATATTATTGATTCCTCTATTTTTATATCATAGCTTCTTCTGGACCATCCCTCCCTTCAGACCCCACCTAAACCCATCCTTGGAACAAAAACAATTTTAAAAAATCAGAAACATCTGAAACAGTGACCAGTTCTGACTATACTATACAGCCTTCTGCCCTCATAGCCCTCTACCTTTCTGCAGAGAGGGGGAAGATGTGTTTATCTGTCCTCTGCCCCACTTCAATCATTTTCATTCACTGCAAGTGAATGTTCTGAGTAGCGCTGGCACAGGGTTTGTCCTCTCAATCTTATTTTATTTTATGAGGGTAGGAGGGGAAGGAAAAAGAGGTACTTAGGTAGTGGAGAGTAGACAAAAAACCAAGTATATCTTAGTGAAAAAGTTCCCTGCTTTGTGGCTGAAAACTAAGCTTTTGGGTCTTATTTCAAGCTCAGGTGAGCTCAAAGCATTTAAGCTGTCAGTTCAGATGCCTGGAATTCTTGGGGAGATTGGAAAGCCAGGGATTTGGTCTAGAATTCTTACTTTCACTGGGGCAGTGGGGAAGCTTTGAGTCTGGGACATAATGGGCAGCATGTGGCTAAGACCAGCTTTATGTGTGATACCCTTGAATCCTACCTGAAGAAAAGGAAGCATCACGAGTCCTTCATTCTTGCTTGTTTGTGTTTGTATTTAATGAATGTCCTTAGAGGCATTGAGGGAATCTGTCTTATAAACCCACCTACATCGGATTGCTTGGTGGTTGGAGTCCAGATCCTAAAAGGAGTTATGACCGGTCCCAGATATTAGTAACTGGCTCTGCTTGGCTGAGAATAGTTTTAAATTATATGAACTCAGATAACCACTGGGTGCCAAACATTGAGAATTCTTTTATTCCCTGGAGATTGGTATTTTCCTATGATTGTATTTTCTGTCCTGTCCCCCCCCCCCCCGCCTTTTTCCTGGGAGTATAAATACTGTCTTCTGACGAGCCTTATTCAATTTTAATTCATTACCAGTTTCAAATTTTTTCCCTCTCCTGTCGCCCTCCCTCTTCCACTGAGATGGAAAGAAAAATATTACAAATTTACTATTATAAATATGTATAGTCATGCAAAACAAATTTTCCCTACTTGTGAGAAAAGCTTTGCACCCAGCTGATAAAACTTCAAATGTGAGCAGGTAAGACATTGTATATTTGTATTTAAGTCCTAGGCTAAGTCTGACAAGGGTTGGCCAATAGGTTATAATATTTTGGGGGAGCACAACAGCACCACACCAACTTATTAAATTAAATCAAATCAAATAAGGCAAGAGGGGGTTGTGATCTGAGTCATAGAAAGAATATTCATACCTAAATCATGGATCCTTGAAAAATTGACAGCATGTTATCATAGATCTACAAATCACTCCTGAGGTATTGCTGGGAATTACAGAAGAACTACTGGGCATCTTTGGACTTTGAGGGTGATATAAAGAAAAGGAAACCTTTCTAAAATATTTGTTTTGGAGTCGGGATAGGGGCAGGGTTGTGGTACTATTTCCTTTACTGAAACAAACCAAAAATGGCTCTTTACTGAGGTGTTGTTATTTTTTTTTAAGGATACCTAATTCCTGAGTTAATACTGCCTCAAATACATGTTCTGGGGAGGTAGCATTGTATTGTGGAAAGGGGACCAGTTTTAGAATGAGAGGGACATTAAGATCCTGGTTCTGCCTCTAACTACCTTTGTGACCTTAAACAAATTTTATACCTAAGTTCCTCAGTTTCCTCATCTGTAAAATGAGGGGGTTGGAGTAGGTGCACCCCCCCCCCCCCAGGTCCCACCCAGCCCTAGTCTCTGATCCTCTGGTGCTTTGTGTGTGGAAGGGAAAGGGAGAGGTGGGGAAAGGAAACCGCTTGTAAAATCCTGATTGGATTTGTGAGCAGAGAACAGAAGGGTGGCTTGGATGTAGGAGGAAGGGAGGAAAAGAAGCAAGCAGAATCAGGGATCCTGCCTGGTCCTTGAGAGTGGTAATGGCTTTCTTTCAGCTCCCACTGACTTTGGCTTCATTGCTTGTGTTGTGGGAGTTTTCCAAGTGTAGCTGTGACGTTCTTATCTCACCATTTGTTTATCTGGGTCTCCTTACCCCCTTTATCCTAGGAAGTGACAAGTTCTCACCTCTGGGCACAGTGAAGGAATAACACCTTTCCTGAATCCCCACCCTCTTACTGTAGCTTTACTCCCCACCTTGTCCTGTAGCTGTTTGCCTCATTGCTATGGATGTAAGTTTTTTTATCTCTTAATATGTTATAAAGATTGGGGCCCTCGAATCATTCGTAGACTTAAAGCTGGAAGGAACCTCGGAAGTCATAAAATCCATCCCCTTCATTTACATGCCAGAGAACTGAGGCCAGGGAAAAGTAACTTGCCCAAAATCATCATATCTGTAGTTTAATGGCAAAGTCAGAATCTGAACCCAGAGCCTCTGACTACAAATCAGTGCTCTTTCCCCTGCTCCACACTGTCACTGATTCTTTTTGTCTGCCTACACTAGACTGTAAGCGCCTTGAAGGCAGGAATCGTCTTTCTTTTTCTCTTTCCTAGTGCTTAATGCAATGCCTAGGACATAGTAGGCCCTTATAAAAGTTTATTGAATTGAACCTTGCATGGAAGCCCTCAACCAATACTTAAAGCATCAGGTGATCTGGAAGAACTGAATTCAAGTCTTACCTAAGACTTAGACTCTCTGGGTGATTTAACTTCTCAGGCATAGTTTCCTCATCTAAAAAAATGGGCATAATAATAGCACCTATCTCATAGAGTTATTGTGGGGATTCAATGAGAAGACATAGTATAAAAGGATTTGCAACCCCTAAAATGCTATAAAACTGTTGGAGATGATTAATAATACCTCATTGTTGGATGAATGCAGGCTGATTTTCTTTTTCATCAATGTGAAAATACTGGACCCTAAAGCTCTGTGGGAAGTACTTGTTTTCCTCTGAAGAATTTTGGACATTTGAATCCCTTGGGTGGCCATGTGTTAGTAATTATCCCCCCCACCTCCCTGCCCCCCACTGCCATAGGATTCTGGCATGTTTCTGCAGTCTGCCATCATGGCCACTTAAGTAGCATGGCAGATTGGATATGGTTTCTATCAGTGCCGCCATGAAAACATGAATGAAGACATCTCTTAGACACACATCCCAAACTCCTAGTTGAAAGTTTATTTTTTAAAACAAATTACGGGGGAAATCTCCTGAAGGAAAAGACAGAGAATTTGTTTGGCATGGAGTATTAGTGTAAAAAAAAGTTCCCTATCTTAGAGTCCAGCTGTGTCCCACTATCAGAGCTATACCTAAGCAGGGGCAGCTGGGACATTTGCCCTACGGGCACTGAAGTGGATGGGTGTATGCTTCCTTCATAACAAGCTATGTCTCCCCTCACCCCAACCCAATCTAACATCATAGCCTCATAAATCTAGAATCAGAAGGAACCTCAGAGGCCATCTTGCCTGATCCTTTCTTTATAGATGAGAAAACTGAGGTCAAGTGACCCAGTCAAGGTCACATTGGTGATAAACAGGGCTAGATTTTGAATCCCATTCCTCTGACACCAAATCTAACACTCTTGTGCTTTTGCCATTCTTGTGCTATTTTTGTCCCTCTCACTGCTGGGCCAACCTCTCCACCCTGATTACTGTCCCCATACCATGCCCTTCTCCCCAGGGCACTATCCTCTCTGGGCATGACTGTATCTTCTCTGTCACTGCCTCTTCACTCTCTCAACTAAATTTTCTCCAGCTATAAGTATTCATGGTTTTCTTTTGGCCACCATCTCTTCGGAGAAGCTGGCTAGGGTGTGATGTCTTGGTTATCCCATTGTCTTTGCTGAGGCACCACTCGTCTTTTTTGTTGGGGGCAGAGGGATATTAAGTCCTCGTAGACATCGTAGGGCTCCCTTTATTCTGTGTTCACGGCCAAAATGCCATGTGAGTGGATCCCAGCAAGACCACATCTCCCAGGGTACCCTGGCTGGTGTTCATACTGACTTAAACCTTGTCTTTGACCTGATCAGTATAATTAGCACATAATCCTCCCAATGAATGGAAGAAATGGAAGGTTTGTTTCATGGCTTTTGTCTTTATCTTCTGAACCTTACTTTTCTGCCAGTGGTGATTATTTTCAGGTTGGGCTCAGGTATTTCTGTCTTGTTGACTGTTGGAGCTTGAAGCAGAATGATAGGGATGTTTATTTGGTGAGAATTTCAGAGCAAAATTTCATCCTTACTTATGTTCCTTCCTTACCTCGGCTTTTGTTCAATAACATTTCAAGTTTTAGGTAAGGGAATTGGACCAGATCAAGGGTCTTACCCTGGTATGAATGAATTTTAAAAATAAATATATTTTGATGCCTGTTTTTCTATATAATTGGTTTCTTTTATAACCCTGTGTTTTTTTTATTCATTTAAAAACATTATTTTGAAAGGGGCTTTGTAGACTTTGCCTGATTGCCAAAGTGTATGTGTGTGGGGTGGGGAAATCCATGACAAACAAGCTCAGGAGCTCTCAGAGGTCCCATGCAGCTCCAAATCCAGATTCTAGCTCTTAGTCAGGATTGATTTAAAAAAAATAAAGAAAGAAATCGCTAGATCCCCTTCAATCAGAATCATTGTTCTGGGGCTGACAGGATCTTCAGAGGGTACCTCATCCAACTTCTTTATTTTTTTAGATTAGGAAATGTAGACTCACGGAGGTTATGTTCAACTTCCAAAGGTGGGATTTGAACTCAGTCCCTGACCCCAATTTCATTACTCTCTCTGCTGTATCATTATTGTTTCTCTAAGACCATTCACTAAGTGGTTGATGGTCCTATTGGTGGAGGAAGCCCTTGTATGTGTGAAATGATGAATCCTTGAAATAATAAAGCATCCAAGAAAATGTCCCAAACTTAGTAACTATGAACAGCAGTAAGCCCCGTGTACTGAGTCCTCTTCTCAAGAATTACTCAGTTTTGAAGAAGGAATTAACAACCCTGGAGCATATTGTTTACTTTCTAACCTTATGGAAGGTGGATAGGCAGTGACTTGGAGCTAGATGTGTATTCTTCTTGGAGTCTTGTGTTTCTTGACCCAGGCACATTCTTTTGATGCCCACAGGGAGCAACATATGCCCAGGAAATTCACAGGGACCGGAGAAAAAAAGAACTCGGGTTACTCTGAGAACAGGCCTCCAGGGAACCATTATAACTTAATCAAATACTTGAAATGATGGCAGGATTAGTAGAGTGTGACCTTCTGGATAAAAAGGGAGGAAAGATGGGATGGAGGTGAGTTAGTGGTCTACCTTAACCATAGTACCTTTTGCTTATTTTATGTGGATTTCATATATACTCAGAGCAGGGGTTCTTAATCTTTTTTTCTTATATAGACCCCTTTTGGCAATTGGGTGAAACCTATGGACCTTTCCTTAGAAATGTGTAAAATAAAATATATAAGATTATAATGAAAATGTTATTCTGGAATAGTTTTCAATATACACATACTATGTATATATATGCACATATATGCAGATATTTTGCATGTGTATACATACACACACATAGAGGCAGGTAGATGGCTCAGTGGATAGAGTGCCAGGCCTGGAATCAGGAAAAATCATGTTCCTGAGTTCAAATCTGACCTCAGACACTCCCTAGCTATGTGACTCTAGGCAAGTCACTTACTCCTGTTTGCCTTAGTTTCCTTTTCTGTAAAATGAGCTGGAGAAGGAAATGGTAAACCACGCCAGTGTCTCTCCTAAGAAAATCCCAAATGGGGTAATACACACACACAGACATGTGTGCGCGCGCACACACACACACACACACACACACACACACATCATATTTATTTCACAGATCTCAGGTTAAGAATTCCTAACTTACACTGTTGTAAAGGATACAAGTTATTTCACAGATAGAATATAAGCTCCTTATGGGCAGGACTGTTTGATTTTTTTTCTTTGTAATCCAATTGCTTAGAGGCAACATGGCAATGGATAGCCTGGACCACAAAAGACTTGGGTTCCAGTCTCACCCCTGACACATAGTGGCTATTTGGGGGCAGCTCATTTCACTTCTTCAGTGGTCTAAAGGACTCGTTCTTTGAAGTTTGGATTCAGTCAAAGGACCGCATTTGAGGGCCACATGTGGCCTCGAGGCTGTAGGTTCTCCACCCCTGGATCTGAGAAATGTTCTACTAGGATACATTGCAGAGAAAGTGCCAACTTGCATTTGTAGAGAAGTCCCTGTCTATAATACCTTGAAAACAAACAATAAATCCACAAATAAATCCATAAATCCACTTCTGGAGATACAAAGATAAACGGTTCCAATCCTCAGGGAGCTTACATCCTAATGAAGGAGACAGAATTATGTTGTTGTTTTCCTGATGGTGCTGAGCTCTATCAGATTCCAACAGATGAATTCTAGACCTTCTATCCCTGTGCCACTTTAGCAGGAGTAAAAGGAAGCAGTGACTTGTGTCTTCCTTTTATGTATCTGTGTTGATAAGGCTGAAAAAATTCCTCGGAACAAGCCAATGTTGGTATTGAGTTTGGAAATGACCTTTGGTTATTAGGGCTTGGCATGAAAAGGGAAGAAGTATGGGTAGTAAGTGGCTTCTATGTAGGAAGGCAACTCAGCAGTTTCAACCACTCCTAGATTTGGGGCACACGGCTTCCCCACTAAAGAATGGTCTGAGAGCTGGCACAAAGTACAACAGAATGGAACGTCCATTTGTCCTTCTCCTAAACTTGGTGGATTTGTGTTGAGGTCGTACACAGAGTACATAGCAGCACTTTGGTGTGGCACCATGTAATAAGGCTTGCCCTGCCTGTTGCAGTCCGGTACCCTGAAGAAAGGGATTTGGGGATCTTAAGGTCTGGAAGAGACCTGAGAGGACACTTATTTTAACCTACCAAATTTACTGATGAGGAAATTGAGGTCTAGAGAAACAAAATGGCTTGCCCAGAGCCACATAGCTAGTGAGTATCTGAGGTGTAAATGGAACCCAGGGACTCTTGACCCCAAGACCAGTAAGTTATCCACCATTCAGTGTAGCACACTGCTTTTCTAGAGCTATGTGAGCCAGTGGAAAGAATGCAGAAATGGGAGTCAGGAGTACTAGATTCTTGACCCATTCTGCTACCTTTGTGACCTTAATCAATTAAATAGCCTTTCTGTTGATACACGTTTCCATAAAACTAAGGGGATTGAATGGGATGATCACTAAAAATCCCTTTTATCTAAATTTGATGCTTCTACCATATGACATACCCTTTGGGAAATTATTCCAGATAAGTCCCAATTTATTCATTCTTCTAAACCTCAAAGTATTTTTATTTCACCAGATTTAATACCTAAGCCAGTGGGATATCAGTAGAAAGTTTATTTGTCTAACATCATGGTCGCCATTTAATAAACTTCCCATTTATATATATTCTAAACCTATGATCTAATGATCTATTGCCTTCTGATCCTCCCACTCTCATCCTTTTTGACTCTTAAGGTGTGGGATTCACAATTTTGGTTACTGGGAACCTTGAACATGTTAATTGTCCTGTTTTGCCTCCCAGTTATATCCTTCTCTGGTAATGGGAAGCAGGCTCAGCTGGCATGCTTTGGATAGAATGGTTCTGATATTATGGTCTCATTTCTTGTTCTCTCCCTGGGTACACACTTGTGTAGGTGGGAGCTCAGTAGCAAGATGAGACAGCAACCCATGATTGGGCATCAACCCAATGCCACAATAACTATCCAAGGGAAGGAGGCCAAAGGCTTCTCCCTTGGCAACATCCCAATCTTCCAGCAGAGTATATCCTTGGGAACTTCCAACATTTCTGAGACCTTCCTCCCCCAGAATGCCAGAAGGACTGAACGGGCAGCCACAGTGCTCAGCATCCATGCATTATGCCCAATAGGGCAGCATTTTAAGAGCAAAAGGAGCGATAAAAATCTGAACTGTGCTGCTCCCCATGGTGAGTGAATCTGTTCATGCTATAAAAGGATTCATTTGGGGAGCAGATGGCATGTAAAGCTTTAACAAGCATGCAGCACTTTTAACACTGGAGAGGGCCAGGAAGGACATCCTGAGCTCCAGATGTTCAGAGTACAAGACCTTTCTACTTGTAATAGAAATCAGTACTTTTTTATGGGGGACAGGGATGGGCATACATGGTAAAAAGTCTACTCTGATGTATATGCCACCACTAGCTGTGAGATGTCTTAAAGAGGAGAGGAATTGCTTGACCATGCAAAATAAATAAATTTTATTTCAGCAAAGAGACAGGGATAGGTAGTTGACCTATGATTGTTTGGTGTAGGTATCTCCCAGGTAAGGAAACTCCTACCATTGTAGATAGTCAAATTCTGTGAAATTTGGAGAATAGTCTGTGGCTACTGACAGGTTACATGACTGGCCTAGGGTCATACAGCCAGGGTGTGTCAAACAGGATTTGAACCCAAGTCTTTCTGGTTTTGAGGCAGGCTCTCTATCCCCTATGCCAAGTTATTTCATTAAATTGTGTTGCTGATTAATATTCTTTACTGCTAAAAAAAAGTAACAAAGAAAGGAAAAAAACTTACAAATATGTGTAGCTTGATTGGCCAATTCTCTAGCCCTCATACCATGTTGCTTCTAGATTTTAATAAAGATGCTGACAATTTCATAGTGAATAGGAGGGTCTCCTTCCTCTGCTTGGGAAAGCATATGTTGACATGGACTATTTAGGAGAGTACATAGAGAACCAGTGTCTTAGGTCTTCTGACCACCCCTGTAACCCTAGCTCCTACGTGCTTTTAAGTTTGAATGCTTCTAGTTGCAATGGAACAATCCAAGAGAGTATGTGGGGATGAGTGACAGGGTGCACTTAGCTTAATGGGCTCTCATAACAACTTATGAACAATTGCCTGATGGGTGGAAATCGAAATATTCAAAGTTCTGTGTCATCAGGCAACTTAATTGGTTATTTAGGAACCCTGAATATGGAACTACTCAAAAATTCAACTCAAACACCAATGGCTTTTTGAGGGGTCTAGACATGTGATTTCTTCAGTATATGGTGTATACCAATGAGGAATCTCTTTCCACCAATGTAAGTCAGCAACTTAGTCTTAGAAAGTAACATGGGGGAGGGCGGGGCAGGGTCAAGATGGTGGAGTAGAAACAGCACTTCCACAGAGCTCTCACCCACACCACTTCAAAATTATGTAAAAGGGGAACTCTGAACGACCTCTGGAGCTCCAGAACCCACAAAATGACACAGAGAAGCTAACCTCCCACTGAGGACAGCCCAGCAGCCCGGCAGGGAGCAGCCAGCACATCACTCTGGGAGCTGAGCCTAGGTCCACATGAGTCAGAGGTTTTAGCCTCAGGGTGGCCAGACCAGCAGCTGGCTGGAGGGACCCCAGAACACCAGCAGCTGTGGTATTTCCAGAATTATCAACACATAGATGCTTAGAACAACTTGAGAGGTCAGTGCACTATGGACTTTGGGATTGGTTGGGAGAGCAAGTGGCCTCTTTCCCCTGGGGGTGAGAAGCCACTGAGGAGCCCCGCACAGCTTGTGCCACATTGCCACATTTCAGCTTGAGCTCCTGGCCTGCTAACTGTAGGGGAATCCAGTGATTAATCTGGGGGGTAATTGCTCTTGTTTTACCCTTCTTGGATCTGGATTGTGGTCTGGGGTGGAGGTCTTGGGGTGTGTGACCAGCTTGCCAGAGTGTGTGGAAGCTTCACAGAGGACACCCAACTAATACCTCCGGCAGTTGGGAAAACCCCAGCATTTGGGATGGAAGCTCCCCTGGCTGGTGGCAGAGTCCTACTCTGGCAACAAGCCCAAAAGTCAAGTAATTGAGTGGCAACATGCCTAGGCAAAGGAAACAAAATAAACAGAAAAATGCAACATTAGATTCCTATTTTGGGGGCAAAGAAGATCAAAGCATGGAACAGGAGAAGGACTGTGAGGTCAGAACTCCTGCACCAAAAGCCTCAAATGAAAATACAAGTTGGTTACAGGCCATAGAGGACCTTAAGAAGCAGATAAGAGAAGTGGGGGAAAAATTGGGTTGATAAATGAGAAAGATGCAAGAAAAGTATGAAATGAGAGTCAACAGCCTGACTCAGGAAAATAACACCTTAAAAATACTGTGATTATTACTATTGTGCATATAATGGGGAGATAAGATGTGTAGGCATTGGGGCATGAGGATTCACCTTGCCCTACTGTAAAAGTTGAAGGGGGTATGGGAGAAGAGATGGGGGAGAGCAGATTGGATGAGGGGATATCCTGTGGGACTGCTATTCTGGGGTGGTGTGTAGGGGAAAAATGGGGAAAAATTGTAACTCAAAATCTGACAGAAATGAATGATGCAAACCAGAAGTTAAAGCATTTGAAAAAAAAAGAAAGTAACCTGGGGGCACTGAGAGGTTAAATACTTTGCCCAAGGCTACAATCAATATGGTACTGAGGTGGGCCTTAAACCCAGGCCTTTCTGTCTTTAAGATCTGTTCATATCATGCTCTCTGTAACTATTAAATGTGAACTGTGAGCAAAAAAATATGCTTGGAACTGAAGATAGACAAAAATGAAATAAGATCTGCCCTCATTGAGCAGATATTCTACTGGTGAAGAACCCTGGATGGTTCCTATTTCTCTAAAACCAGATTCATTAGAACACCACTTCCATAAGTTATTGGTCACATTCCAATCTTTTTTTTTTTGTTCTTGCATATAACAAACATTGTTTGGTTTGGTTTTTTCTTAAAAGAAGAATTTAAACTCAAGTCTTTCTCACTCCAAATCCAGCATGGTGCCCACTGTGCCACCTAGTCTTAATCTGGTTATGTGATGACATTTTTCTTTCTTTCCTTTTCTCAACAGCCCTGGCCTTTGAGGCTCCAGCTGTGTTTTGAGGGCCCACAGTAGAGATGTTTGGTTGATTGCTTGTGAAGTCAATTTATTTTGTGATCAACATTTTAACACAATAATTTACAACTGAGAGTTGTAAAAGATGAAGGAAAGATGAAAAGTGGCAAAAGATTCTGCATGCAGCTTTTGAAAATTCTTTTGAAAATTTAGGAAAAAGAAGAGTTCTGAGTTACAGATCTGTGTGGGGATGTGTGTGTGGGGTGGAGGGGAGAGGAAGGGAAGGGCAGAGCTCCAGCCATGGACTCATTTAATCTCGTTTATAATTTTTGTTTCAGGGACAATAATCACCTCAGAGTTCTTTAGATATTCCATGTCAATCTTTGAACTTTAAATAAAGTGTGTTTCGAGAGTGGGGATAAACCATGGAATCTATTTTAATGGGGGGTGTTTTAAGCAGTAGACTGTTTTCTTTTTGTTATCTTTTAGTATATTATCACCAAAGGAGAGTGAGTTAATGACCCTTCCCCTCATCAAGGGGCATTTGAAACCTCATAGTTCCTGAAGTATGAGAATATAATCAAGATATCCTCTGTAATTAATTCATTTATTTCACCTTTTCTAATACTATTGTTCATGTTGAAATTGATCAAAGGTTCATATACTCACAGACAAACTGCTTATCCAAAGAAAGGCCTTCTGGAACATGGGGAGATGTCATTCTGTAAGAGCTGGTTAGTTGGTGGCTGGTTGACTTAGTTATCTAGAACTTGGGACTGTTGAGGCCAAGAACACAGGTTTAATTTTCTTATGGGTTCATTAACATTCCTATCTTTACATGGCACCAACACTATACACAAGTCCCTGCACACATTTCTCTGGAAAATTTATACTTCTGTTTGTATAAATAGTCAGAAAAGAGTTTGAGCATAGAGTCACATAGAAAATGAATCTATGAAAATAGATTTATAAGAAAGTAGAAGTATTTATCAAAGACTTCAAAGAAAGTCATAGAATCATAGAGTCAGGAACTTTTCAAGATCAGGTAGTTCAAGCTATTTATTTTACATGGTAATAGAAAGGCCTCAAGAGGCTATTTTACTTGCCCAAGGTCACACTGCTTGCCATGCCCATCATGCCCATTCAATATGTCTTCAAGGGAGGTTGTCCTGAGTAATGTTATTTTACAGTAACATCTTAACTAAATCCTGCTAAAAAGTCACAACGTTCCAATGTAGCCTTGGCAAATTGCCATTTTTTTATGACAGTTCCAATGGAACTAACTGCAGCCAGTAACATTATTTCACCTAACATTGTGTTTTCACAGAAATGAGCCTGTGTGTGTGTGTACATCAATGTGGGGGGGGGGAGAGAGAGAGAGAGAATATTCTTGTATTAATTTTCTTGCATTTTAACCTCATTTGTTTTATTATTTATACAATCTAAACATTATTCTATAGCCTGAGGTCATAAATATTATTCCCAATTATCTTACTTCTTTAGTCTATGAAAAGTCTATGAATCAACTGCCTATTGAATATTGATGGGTGCCCCTTTCCCAGTGTCACATAAGTTATCTTTCATGATTTTTACCTTTAAAATTTTATCAGGTTGTTTTTCTCTTACTTTTCAAATGTAAAACTTTGATCTGTGATCAACAATTAGGCCAACCAGTCTCCTGATGAAAGCAACTTTTTTTTTGCTTTAATCAGATAGATTTTCTCCCTTCCCAAGGACTCATTATTTTGGGAGTATTGTCCATCATCCAGGAATAACTGTCCTCTCTGCAATATTATCTCCATATAAAGCCATATATTTATTATCTCTTCTCTCTTCCAAATAATTGTCCTTTAACTGGAAGGACAATACAAATTCACTATTGCTGTTGAGGGGAAAAAAGGGCCAGATGATTCAAAGATAAGCCTTGTATTCTCAAGTCACTCTAGGGCTTTCTAGGAACTGTGAAGATTCAACCAGGGTGTCCCCCTTCTTCCCCAGATGCAATGTTGTTTTTGTTGGGTAGAATCTTTATCTTGTCTCTTAGGCTTCTTGGTCATTGGAGCTACTTTCCAAATCCTTAGTGTGCTTTATACATCCCTAACCTGGCACCTACCCTGACAAAATAGAAATACTTATGTGTGTTAGGATTATTATGTTTATTATTATGTGTAATAGGATTGTCATTCCTGTAAGGTTGGGGCATGTTGGGACTCTCAATAGCTTTAGCTACTTATTAACTCTAAGCTGAGAATGTTTAATCACACTAATGTGCAACTTTACTTTTTCAAAATCAATAACTATTCAAATTATACAATTGGATGGACAACCAACAAAACCTGCTTTTCAGATGTTGCAAATGGACAGTTGGTTGGACCCACAATTGAATAGGAAGAGAACAGATGAATAGAATTGATTGTCTTGGAGAAAGTACATAATTCTCAGAATGAACCCAAACTTCTCCTTGGAACAAAGGTTTATTTTTTTAATCCCTAATACTCTTTCAGTAATGGGGCCTGGCTATGAGTGGGATACTACATCCTTCAAAGAACTGAATTTAAGCATCAACCCAGAGGGCATCAGGGAAGCCTATATTGGGCACATGTTGAGCAGACTACAACATATTAAACAAAGAATAACACAGGAAAAATGATATAACGATGTAATCAAAGAAATATATGTTGAAAAAGATGTGCCTGTCACATGGTGAGATTGGGTGATAATTGATAGACAACTTGTGGGCTCCATTGGCATGCTAAAGAGAATGATAGAAAGACATTTCCCTCCCCGCATGATCTATCCGCCAGCACTTGAGTGGACCACTTGTTACGCATTTATGGAAAGGGATGGAGGAGAGCCTCACCGGATGGGCAGACAGGATCTGGTTGTGATCATTGCTGGAAAGATTATCCACTGTGAGACAACATACCCACTATAATATTGTAATACTGATCAGTCACTCTGTTTATCTTTCAGCAAAGAGGATTTTCTCTAAGCTTCTCAAAGTATTGGTTCCACTTCAGAATTCTGCTTTATTTTTCTCTCTGGTATTTTGCAAATGAAGCCTTACTTTTCCTATCAGTGGTCAAAAGCTCCTCTCCCAGAGGCAGGATCTTGCCTCACTGAATAGAGTAGTAGATGTCCCAGATCATTTCTCTCTCTTCTTTCCTTCTGAAGTCATTTAAAGTTCTGAGATAACTTGGTTATGGTCATGCAAGCCCCCCCCCCCCCAAAGAAAGCAGGGGCTACTGTCCAGAGAGGAGGGGAAAGATCATTTTTATAACAGTAAGTTCAATTAGAATCCGTTATCTTCCAAATTGACCCTCTGCCTATCAGGGTTAGTCAATTTCATGCCTCTCAATACACGCTGTCTTGCCATGAAAAGACTAGTACCAGTTTGGAATTATGCAAAGAAAGTGGCTAAAATGTCCATATCCTTTGACCTAGAGATGATATTGCTAGATATATGCCCCAAGGAGATCAGTGACAGAAGGAAAGGCTCCAGAGATACGCAAATTTTTTTTTTGTGATAACAGACAACTGGAAACAAAATAGATGTCCATCAATTGGAGGATGGCTACATGAATGTAATGGAATTTTGCTGCACAATTAGAAACAATGAGTTTGATGAATACAGAGGAGCATTGGGTAGACTTACCTGAAATGATACAGTATGAAGTCATCGGAACCAAGAAAACTATATTCCATGACTACAACAATGAAAACAAAAATAATAAAATGATTGAAATGGAATTTTGTGACATCAAGTTTGGCCACAAAGATATGGGCCGCCATCATATCAGAAGAGATATGAGGTCTTTTCTCCAACTTCTTTGCAAGGAGGCTACTGGTTCTGAGGAGGCTACTGTGAGTATGAAGCATTGCATATAATGTTGGGCTTTTTCGTTGTTGGGTAGTTTTGTGGCAATCAGTTAAAATATATAAGTATGTATATGTATATATGTATATTTATTTATTTACATACATACACACACATATATTCTTCCTCAGAAGTCTGGCTCTCTGAGAAGAGAAGGGTAGGGATAGATTGGGAAATGTGGGTGATAGAAAAACAAAAGCTGTCAACAAAATTGTATTTAAAAAAAAAAAGAAAATACTGACTCTGGCAAATTGCAGTATCTGTGGTTCCCAAGCCACTGGCTGTCAGTGCCATTGGCTATTTAATCAGAATCAGAATTTATCCATTCCATCAGGCAGCTTTCCATTTTGCCATGTGCACATGAACTTGGTCTTGGGAAAGATAAATTCTAATTGCTTTTTAATTTAATCATCTGCTTTTGGGGGGAAAATGTGAACTTTATGTCCAGCCAGGCTGGCAGATCATGGGAAGCAAATGGCCATAAAATGGCTTTGGGAAAACACTGATAGGACAATCCTTGAAATGGCATGCTCAGCAAGTGCCCACTCTCTAGTTTAGATTATAGTCCTTGGGCTGCAGAATCTGCCAGTTGGTCCTACCTGGAGTGGGAAAGCCAGGTGATCACAAGAGGCAATGAAGACTGCTTTCCTTGGAAGCTAAACTAAGGGGACAGCCAGGAAATTCTCCATCTTCACTATCTTCAAAGCAGAGTAAGAAGAACTATGTATCCTACTGTTTTAACAGCAGGAAGGAAATAGCCAAGCAGGGCTCTGGAGTCAGGTAGAGGGTGTGCTGGGTATAGCATATTGTGATGTAGGGAAAAGAGCATGGAATTCAAAAAGGTCAAGCAACTTGGATTTTTGTCCTGGTGTTGATCCTGACTGGCTGTGATCTACGGCAAGTCTTTTCCCTGCTGGGGCTCATGTTCTCATCTGTAAGATAAGGAATTTGAATTTGAAGGTGTTTAAAGCCCCTTCTTATAGCACTGATATTTTGTGATGGACGATTTCTGAAAAGGTTGGGAAGAGAAAGACTTCAAAACTCTTTTTCTTCAGATTGAGTCTATGATCAAAATAGACCGAGAAGTTTTTCAATGCAATGAATGTTTTGTGGTTGTATATGTTTGGAATTAAAGTCACAGATATTGAAGGGACTTCAGAATTAGTGAAGTGAAGCCTCTTCCATTTGTAGAAATAAGGCACTTGAATCTCCCCGAGGTTCTGGGACTTGCTCAAGTCATTTCTGTTTTGATAGGAGTGGTGTGTACATGTATACACAGAACATAACATTAATAAATCCAGTGTAGTTGTGGCTTTGAATACCCTTTGATGGGGCATTCTAATATCACTGTAGCCAGTTTTTAACTTTTCCAATCTTTTTCTTCTAAGATTTCTTCCCTTTAATTGCCATTATTTCTGGAAATGTGATGTGTGTTTCTTGCTTAAATCCATCATATTAGACTGAAATCCTTAAAAGCAGGGATGGTATCCTCAGCACTTAGAACCATGCCTGGTACACAGTAGGTGTGTGTTAAATGCTAGTCAGACTGACTGCTAACATTTATATATGACCTGTGTGGAGGGCTGGCAGCCCCTTGTGATTTCAGTACTAAAGAAAATTCTCTGTATCAATGCAGACCAACTAGTACAGCTATCCGTTCCACATCTCAGCTTTCCCGATTGTGGTTTCAATATAATGAGGGTCAGCAGTGAGAAATTCAATGGGAATTTGGGGGGAGTTTTGAAGAAGCTGCAGATGACATGCAAATGATAGAGAAAAAGTTTAAAAACTCAGAAATGCATAAAGCATATGTATCATATTATATGACATCAACCCTAATTTTTTAATAAAATATTGTAAATATGCCATAAAAGAAAAAAATCCAGATTTCTTCTCTTGGTACCAAGGGAAAGCCAAAAAGTTTTACCTGTATTTTCCAGATCATGGGGGTGTACACCCCTAACCCCCACCATGTGGAAGGGATAATTGTATGGAGCTCGTACGTACTCTGAGGGAGTTACCTGGAGCATTGAGAACTTAGTAACGTGACTTGGCCAAGGTCACCCAGCCGATATTTGTCAGAGGTGGGGCAAGGTTTGAATGCAGATCTTGCTGAAGCCACAACCAGCTTTCCATCTTCTTCATCTACTGTTTAAGCTTCAGCTTCAGTATTTGACCTTCCAGTGAATAACTTGAATTAATTAGTTAATTACTACTTAGATTTACTACTATATATATATATGCATATATGTATATGCATATATATATATATATATTTACAAAGTTCTTTATATACATTATTACATTTGATCTTTATGGCAAGCGTGTGAGTGTTATCACCCCACTTTACCTCTCATGTCCACCCTCCCCCAAGTTCTCTTTTTCCCATGTGAATCACCAGAATTTGGCAGCAGCTTTTTGGTCTGATAAACTCTGTCATGTCCCTTGGGAAGATGGCCATTTCCTGGTTGTTCCTATCAGGCTGACATATGGATGCCCCCTTTTCTCTCAGCAAAAGTTCTTCTCTCAAAGATATTTCTCTTCTGTCTGGTGCTGTTATCAGGTTTCTTCTGTCTTGGTGGCATTTACAGATCCTTCTTCTCTATATTCTCTAGTAAGAAGGTACCTCCCCCCTCAGGAAATGCAGACTTTGTGGAACCTTGTTTCTATCTGAGGGCTTGAACTGCCTAGTGGTCCTTTGTATACCCTTCCTCTATTATATTTTTCCACTTCTCAGCTTCTTGGTCTTCGTGTTTTGGCCCCTTTTATCTTCCTTCTTTTCTTCTTTCCCTTTTGAGACATCTCCCAGTCATGATGAGAAACACTTTATCCCTCCTTTCCCTCATCTCCCCCAAATAAAATGGAGAGAAGAGATACTTCCCGCTTTTTCTTTAGTAAATACTTGATTGGTTTCCTCAAGGCTATTTAACTTCTCTTCTATCAGGGAGGCCAATCGGCCCTTAATATATACCTACTTGATTTCTTCATCAGAAACACAAACAGCCATAAGTTCTGTAGGTTTCCTTCCCCTTTGTGGTGGTGGTGTTCAGTCATTCAGTCATGCCCCACTCTTTGTGACCCCATGGACCATAGCACACCAGTCCCTTCTGTCCATCACTGTCTCTCAAAGACTGTCCAAGTTCACGTTCCATGTTTCAATGATACTATCTATCCATTTCATCCATCACAGTCCTCTTCTTTTTGCCTTCAATCTTTCCCAAAATCAGGGTCTTTCCTAGTGAGTCCCATCTTCTCATTATGTGGCCAAAGTCTTTAAGCTTCAGCTTCAGTATTTGACCTTCCAGTGAATAGCCTGAATTAATTAATTAATCTCCTTTGTACCTAATAAAATTGAGATACTCTGACATTTGCCATTTTGCAGTTTTCTGGAACTCTATCATCTCACCAAAACACCTCCTTTCTCTACCTTCTCCCCCTAAGAAATTACAGATTTGATAAACTGCCAAAATGCTCTCCAATCTCTCCAAAGTAAACAATCAGTAATCACTGGGTCCCTGACAAGACCCTAGTTGTTATCTTCATACAATTACAGCAAGACTGTATACCAGCTAATTTTTTTCAACAATAGAATAATTTGTTGAGTGTGTCTTTGGTGGCAGTTTAATTTTTGACCTGCTTGTCTATGAATTAATAGCCAGATCCCTTTATTAAAGATGGTTAACATGTCAAAAGGCAAAGGATGATAGTTAGTGTAATTTGAGAAACCTAGAAGGGCTTCAGGTTGTAAGGTGAAGTGCATCAAAAGATAACTGTGCTAGAAGAAAGTGTTTGGACATCCTGTTTAGCCGGGGCATTTAAGAATTACAGGGTAACTATTGCTGGTAGATTGTAAAAACTCATCAGAACTTTGTTGCTTGTAGGCAATATTTGTCATATCCTACCCAAGGTAATCATCTGCTTACAAGATGAGTAATTAAACTGTGGTGGTGGTGGTGATTGTACCTGGACCGGAGGAGACAGGGTCAAAGTTGATATGAAGCAGTGTGATACTGTAGAAAGAGAACTGGCTCTGAATTTAGAGGTCATGGGCTTTAATTTTGCCCTTGATGATTCCTATCTGTGTGACCTTGTACAAGTCACTTAGCATCTCCAGGACTCAGTTTCCATATTTGTAACATAAAGGAGTTGGACTAGACCATGGAGGCCTCTTCCAATTCTAGATATGAGTCTATGACCAAGGAAAATAAAAAAGCCAGGCTAGGTTGCTACCAGGGAGTCTGCAGAGTAAAGAAATTAAAGGATGTGAGGAAAGCAAACACATCAGCTGCTGGAACAGAAATTTTGGTTGAGAAGTTAGCATTAAATTAAGAAAATGTTATTGGAAGTTCTGAGGAGTTAAATGTTGGGGTGGTTCAAGCTGTCCCCATAAAGCCTTGCTCTTTTGATAGTTATTATTTCCACACCTCTATGTTGGAATGGTCAGAGCTGAGGTTCAACATTTCTTCTTCTGATTTAACCAAATCCATAGACCTCTGGTTTGTGCAAAGTTGATTTAGTGATTAGAGGAACCAGTATATGCTTGGGATTCAGGGAAATGTGTGGCTTCAGTTAGCTGGGTATTCTAGGGAGTCTACCCTGACACAGACAGCTCCTGTGTGCTCTGATGGTGTGTTGAAAGCAATTTGGGAGTAGGGAGCCAAATCTTGTGGGGCTTAGCACTCCAGCTAGTCACGGCAGCTGCTTTCTGGCCACCATCCCTGTCTCCCTCCAGTTTTGGACTCCTCTTCTGGGTTCTTTGACTCCGATACAAGATACCTTGTCTTGCCCTATAAGTCATTTTGAAGCCAAGTCTATACCCACAAAGCCCTCTTCCCTCCTTCACCTTTTATACCCTTTTGTGTATTGTCTTTCTATTAGCATGTAAACTCCTTGAGGGCAGAGACTGCCTTATTTGTATTTGTATCTAGTTCTTAGTACAGTACCTGGAATATAGTAAGAACTTCACAAATCTATCTGTCTACCCTTCTATTTATCTTATCTAGTCTGGAGATCTAGCCTAGAGTGGGGGTAATTGGTCTAGAACCCAGAGAAAGAAAGGGAGAATCTGTATTGACATATGGTAATTAAGAATACAAAGTAAGCTGCAACTCTTTGATGGCCTTCTTTCTTAGATTCTACTTTGTCCTTCTTGGCTTAGGGTTTGTGTCTCCTCTATTAGAATGTAAACTCCCTGAGGGCAGGGACTGTTTCTATCTGTCTTCCTATTTCTTGTCCCCTCCCCACCCCCTGCCTGACACATGATTGGTAAGTGCTTAATAACTACTTTTTGGTTTGACTAGACTTAGTTCCTTGAAAAATTATATTCCCTCTACCATATTAAAAAAAATTTTTTTAGCCAAAACCTATGATCTCATTGGCATAGGGATCTCCCTATGAGAGATCTCCCAGACCAATGCAGGTAGGCACCTCTTCTGAAATTTATACTCTTAGAGCAGCCTGAGGGGTATTGATGAGTTAAATGACTTGCCCAGGGCAACTCAGCCAGTTTATATCAGAGAAAAGACTTGAATGGACCCAGGGGGCTTCCTGACACTAAAGCCCTATTTTTTTTTAATCCACTGTATCACACTTCTCACCTTTTCATTACCAGACTAAGCATTTTAATTACATTTTTTTTTTTGCCATACTAACAGCTCTTAATGGAACAAAAATTTCAGTCAAGCAAACAATCCATCAAATTGAGAAATATGTCAAAATGGTGACAGTGTATTGATTTTTCTTAATGGGTTGATATAAGTGATTCACAGACTATATAATCTTGACATCTATATGCTACATATTTTCTCACACAAATTCATTCTAACATAGCTGGAATATTTTAAAATTGTAAGGTCCTCGGTAGCTGGGACCAGAATTGCATACTAGGTAATTAATAAATACTATAATGCCCTTCTTTACATTTGAACATGAGATGTGTGAATTTGGCTCAATAAGAGATACTTCCAAATGTCTTACTGGAATTTATCTGTAGCTACATGAAATAGAAATTACAAGTTTGCAAGCAGCAAATTGGATAGGGAAGGGCCCTATCCTTTCCCCTTTCTAGCTACTCCCAGGTTGGTTTCTGTGGGATTTGGTATTGCCTGCAGGTATACAAGTTTCTTTTGATTTTCCCCATCTTTCTCAATATTGGCCTCTTGTTAGAGACAAGGTCTTGCTTGGTCTTTTGGGATTTTATTCAATGGGCAGAACCTTGTGGCCTAGCACTTGGATAATGATCAGGGAGAGAAAAGAAGTCAGATCAGCAGATCAAAGACAATCTATCCCAGGGTAAAGCAGAGATCTTGGCAGTATGAGATACTTTTCTTGCCCTGTTGTGCTTGTCATGATTTCATCCTTCTGAAAAATGAACTCCAGTCTTGCCTGGTTAAGGACAATGAAGGTGCTGGACAGAGATAGTACCACATACCTCATGGACACAGGGAATAGTAGAGATACATTCATTAGCAATGGTCATAGGAAAGCTTTCATTGGCCCAAGTTGCTAAAGCAGAATGTTTTCCTGCTGGGGTAAAGGGTGGGATTGTAGGGTAGAGACAGGTAGCACCCAGGTGACATGCCCCATCTTTTTTTAGGAGTGAATTGGTGTAAATCCTAGAGAATTGACTTCTAACCTTAGTTCCACTATAGATGGATATTTTGAATGTCCTTAAACAGGTTATTTTACCTTTCTAATCATCATCAGTAACAGGTCATGTGTTCACTGGGAAGAGAATTGGCCTTGAGTCAAGAAGCCTCAGATTCAAGTCCTACCTCCGGCATTCCAAGCTGTGGGCAAATTGCTTAACTTCCCAGTTCCCCAAACAGCTCTCTAAGACTTTCTTTCTAAAGTTGTAGAACACTTGGTGGTAAAGGGAGTTTGGTTTCCGGGAGTTCCTGGCACTGATGAAATATGGACAACTCACTTTATAAACACCTTAAGTAAGCTCAGTATTGTTGCCACTTTATAAATAAGGAAAGTGAGGTTCAGATAGGCCAGGCCACCTGCCCATACTCATGTAGCTGGTAAGATTGAATGAATGAAGTCACGTTCAGGGACAGATTCTGTCTTACTGGCTTACTTACCCATCACACCCCACCGCCTCCTTATTGAGACTCTTAGAATCAATAATCTGGAGCTAAAAAGAACTTCAGACATCATCCGCTCCAAGTCCCTCATTTTATAGATGAAGACAATGCACTGGAGGGAGGCAAAGTGAATTTCTAAGGGTCAAACATTTCATAAGCATCTGAAGCAAAAATTGTACCCAGGTCCTCTTGATTCCAAAATTGGTTATTTTCCCCCTGTACCACTCTTTCTTTGGTTTCCTAGACCTAAATTTCCCATTCTGTCCTTCCCTGATCCTTTCAGAAAGTCATCCCTTCTGACAAAGAATTAAAAAGGAAGAACAGGTCATCAAAACCAAAACATCAATAAATCCCCCAAATTACACAGTGTTCCACATCCATAGTCTCCCATCTCTGTAAAGAAAGGTGGGGAGGGAGTTGTAATGTTAATGGGATATAAAATCTTCCTGGACTATTGATGGGCCTTAGGTGGAGCATGTTAAGAGAAGCTTCCTTAGGAGAGGCTTGCTTGTAGGAAGATTTTCATACCTTTTGTTAATTTCTAATTAGGGTTGGATGCTCTCTGGCTCTAAAGAGGGGTATATATATTCCAACCTTAGCATTTTGCTTTGGGGCTCATTCCTTTGAAGAATGTTTTTATGATTTGACCAGATGAGAATCTGGGTAGCCATTAAGGAGCTCCCTGGCTTTGAAAAACCCAGATGTTAGCGCTTATCTCTCTGATAGCTATGTGTATATTGCCTTGGTCAGACAGTAGGATCTGTGCTAATTTCTCAGACAGAAACCCTGTCTATTGGTCTTTATTTCTCTGCTTGTGTTTTCTCTGTGTTTTCTGTTTGTATTTTCTCTGAAGTTCAGGGTGCTGACTTTTCCACTAAATTAGTGAATGTAATTAAAAAAGATTGTTGACCCCTTAAATAGCTATCTTTCCTAGTAAAGCAGGTCTAAGAACCTGTGCTAGCAGCCATCCTAGTTATATCAGTGTGGTTGCCACTACAGAAGTTCATTCTCATATCTCTTCTCTAGAGTCAAATCTGGCCATTATAATTCCACAGTTTCCATCGTTTGTTGGTGCTCCTTCCATTTTTCATTGTTCTTGTCACTGTATATATTGTTTCCCTGACTCTGCTTCCTTCACTTTGCCTTAGTTCATATAAATCTTCCCATGCTTCTTTTATTTATCATACTTTTCGTTTCTTACTAAGCATAGAGATGGCATGGTGGAGAGAGCATGGGGTTTCCATTTCCTCATTTGTGAGATGATGGGGTCGACCCCCATCAACCTTAACCACAAGATGACTTTAAAGATTCCTTCCAGCTCTAGATTTATCATCAAGTAATCTGTATGAACTAAGACCAGTTACTCAGTGTGCCTCAGTTTCCTCATCTGCAAAATGAAGGGATTGTATAAGTGAGCTTGTAGAGTCCTTCCAGTCCTAGTTTTGGGATTTAGGACCAATGAATTAAGTATCACCCCCAGTTGTATGGAGGGAAAATGGTACAACCTTAACTCAACTACACATTTGCAGAATTCCTTTTTTCAGCATAATCTGTAGGGGGTGAGTGCCTTGGCCGATCAGAAGGGTTTTAAAATGTGTTGCTGGAGTCAGGTATATACCTTTTTGGTTTGCCTTAAGGATCAAGTCTAACCTCAAAGCATTAAGCTTCCTGTAAAAAAAGAGAACCTTTATTGATGCTTTTTGTTTTTACATTGGTTATTCTTAAAAAGAAGACTTTCTGTAAAACCAATGGATACTATACTTCATCTGACAGTGTATGAAACATTCTTCCCCTGTAGTCCTCCACTTCTAAACCAAGAGCATAAAATGCTGCCTCATATCTTCTCCCGGGTCAAGATTTGTCATTTGAATTATTTAGTGCTGGGCATCAAGTCTATTTTAAACAGCAGTCCTCAAGTAACACCGTGTCACTGTTATGGAAGGGAAATTTTTGACCCTTATGCTAGGGTGTCCAGAAAGAAGCAGCTGCTGGTCAGCTAAAAATCCCACCTGCAATCTGGTGCTTGAACAGATTGGATTCTTCCCTGTTGTTGAACATCACTAAAATGTGCTGCTCTGAATCTGGTCCCTGGCAGTAGTCCTGATTAAGTGGGGGAAGTGAAAACTATCTCATGGGATAATTAATAAACACAGTGAGCCTGGCAATCAGTCACTGTCTTCTTGGATGATTCATTGATGCAAATCTAGGATTTCTACAGCCTCAGCAATAGGGGGTTGGATGGGGAATCCTTAGCAGAGAATTCCTAGGCCACAGCGGGGGAACGACAAGCCCAGATCCTGCTGTCAATCCCAACTTAGCTTCTTAATACCTGTATGATCTGGAGTAAGATAGTTCACCTCTCCAGAATGCAGGATTTTCACCTGTATGATAGTGATCTCTGGGATCTTTTCTGTTTGTAAATTCTATGATTCTTATTTTTGTATACCTATGATCTATGGCATCTTGGAGGAGTTGGCTGTCCTCTCTTTCTAGCTCTTCCAGCTGCTCCAGGAAAGGAGAAAAGGAGTTGGGTGAAAACTTCCTTCTCCAACCTAGATAGTCTCATTGTAGATGCCTGTTCCTGTGGATGACCTTCTGGACTCTTCTCTTCCCTTGGATCTGATGGGTGAAGGGTGGGCAGTTAGGTAAGGACAACAGGAAAAGACTGGCCACTCTCCTGCCTCAACTCCAGTACAAAGCACCCTGTGTCCTTTAACAAGATGGTGCCTCATGACCGCAGAATGATAGAAAGCCTTGTGACAGAAAATAGCTGACATATCTATGGGGTTTAAAAATGTTGGACATACATTATTTCACATAAGCCCTACAGCAAGTATCTGAGAGAAGTTCTGTAGATACTATTCAATGAAAGAAGCATTTATTAGGCACCTCTTATATGCTGTGCTAGGCACTGAGGATATAAAGACAAAAAAAGTAAGTAGGCTCTGACCTCAAGGAGCTTACACTCTATCGAGAGAGACAACATGTGTGAAAGTGAGTACCAAATAGACACAGAACAGATGGAAAGTAACTTGAGGTTGGGGCAACTTGGGAGATCAGGAAAGGCTTCTGGGAGGAGGTGGCAGGAGAGCTGAGCCTTGAAGGGAGGTAGTAGTTGTAAGAGGCAGACAGGGGCGAGGAAAGAGAGCTGTTGGAGCAGCTTGGCTGGAATACTGAGGACATGGGAGGGTAAGTAATGTATAATCAGCCTGAGAAGAGAGCGGATGGAAAGGCCACTTTGTCAAAGGTTTTGAGTGCCAGTAGGGAGCCACTGATGATTCTAGGACTGGGGAGTGAGATGACTGGACCTGTGCTTTAGGAACATCAGTTTGGCAGCTGTGTAGGGAATGGAATAGAGTACAGAGGAGAGATCCTAACTGCAAGAAGAACAATTAAGAGGCTCTCCATTTTATAGCCCAAGGCAAGAGGCAAAGTGGTCCTATGCCTAGGAGGTGGCAGATGGGACACTGGAATCTAGTCTTCATTATTCCAAAGGCAACATTTCATCCACAGTATCATACTGCCCTTCCTGACCTACTAGCCCCTGGTGTTTCCAAGCAGAAGGGTTATCACTGGAGCCCTAGCTGTGTGCCAACATGCTCTGCTACCAGCAGGCTTCTTTGACTTTGCTTCAAAGACATTGACTCCAACAGGCTTCCTCCTCCAGTCTTCTCAATCAGCTTTATTTATTTATTTTTAGCCCTCACACTCCCCTTTCTGACTTTCCCCTTTTTTCTTCCAATAGCAATACCTGGCAGCCCGATACCTGGCCCTAATTGCATAGAACTGTTGTGCTAATCATCCCCAGAGATGCACAGTCACTGTGGTCAGATCCCAGCAATGCAGGAAAGTCTAATCAGTGGGATTGTTGCTTTTCCAGGGCAATGCTGCCTTGCTGAGTGACACTGGGCACCTTGTTCTTTTTCCTTCTTTCCTCTAGCAGATTGGTGTCTGAAAAACCAGGTAGGCAACAATTGTAAGCCAGATCATACTTTTTAATTCATTTGGAGGGCTTTGTAGTCAAAGGAATCCTTTAGTAAATTCTTTAATAAAAAAGGGGATGTTTAATGTAAATAATTACTCAATAAAATATTTATTTTGTAATTTTTAAGCCCTCTCCCACCTCTGCATTTTTCTCCTTCCTCTTTCCTCCTTTCTTCTTCCTTCTCCCTTTTCCCTCTTCCCTTCTTGCTCCTCCCTTCTTCAGTCTCAAGGAGGTACTGAGACTAGGCAATTGACTCGGTCAGAAATGCTAGCTACTCCGTCAAGCCTGGACTTTCAGGGCCTGGGTTGACTTCTCCTGAAGTTCTCATTATACAAGTCATTTAACCATGCCTTGCTGTGTGACCCTCCTCACCATCTGTTTCCTCATCTATAAAATGGAATGCAAGAGGAACATATACATATACATTACACATTCTAGATACATATGGCTAAATAAGTAAATGTCCATCAAGAATAAAAATTTCTGTAGACTCATAAACCTGGAAAGGCCTTTAGAGATGATCTGGTTTCACCTGCCTCTTTTTTCAGATGAGGAAACTGAGCCAGTTTTCAGACCCAGGGCACCATCTCCCAGGGTTCGTTCTCATACCTTCCTTTGCTGTTATGATCAATTCTAGGACGCTGGAGATCATAATAGCCAAAAGATCAGGAAATCCCCAAATCATTTGTATTTGTAACCATCGTATATTGGTAAATGCATTGCATTAGCATTCATTATTATAATAATAGTTTAATTATTCATGTCTTAATTACATGTACTTCAAGGATCTGTGATTCCATCGGGTATGTATAATCTCACAGACCCAGATCAAAGACTTTCTCTGACTCCTGCACATTATTTGTCTTCATGAACTCCAAGGGTCTGCCTTAGTGGTCTTTTTGCTCTTCCTCACACCTGACCCTCCAGTTCCCATGCTATATCATCTCTGTGCCTTTACAGAAACTGTCTTCCATTCCTGGAAAACACTCTTTTCAGCCCTGTCTCTTCCAGTTCTTAGCTTCTTTCAAACCTTAGAATAAGCAAGCCTTTCCATGTGAAGCTTTCCCCAGTTTCCCCTACCCTCAGCTGCTAGTACACAGCCAAGTTACTTTAAATTTATTTTGTTCTGTCTTGTATTAGATTTACTTATGTCAACAAGTCCCTGGCTTATAGTAGGAACTTAATAAGTACATGTGCCTTTTTTGCATGTTGTCTCTCCTGTTAGAATTGTCAGAATGTGAGCTATTAGAATATAGGGCATGTTTTGTTTTTGTCTTTGTGTTTTCATCATTATGCTTGGTGCGTGGTACAGTGGAAAGGATACTTACTGTGGAGACAAACAAATTCCCTCTCCAACACTTGTTCCCTCCGTGACCTTGGACAAGTCACAACCTCTCAGTTTCAGTTCTTCATCTGTGAAGTGAGAGAGTTGGATGAGATGTTTTTGAAGGACCCTTCTCACTTGAGGCCTGTGAGCTCTGAGCCTTATGAATGCAGGTCTAACAAGCATGGCCATCATTTAGGAAGGCTCCATATGACTGGTCTCTTTCTCAAGAGGGCCACACTAGTTCTATATGCACTAGCATTCTCCTCTTCTGTATAGATATACGTAGGTCAGCCAGCCGATGTTGGCAACCTTTCAACCAATTCAAAAAGACTGGCCCAAATTTCTTGACCCTTCTGGGTTTCTGTTTTGTGTCATTTAAAAACAATATGAAACCATTTCAAACTATGTAGCTTCTCTCTTTATAAGAAAGTATCGTCTTACCAAAGGGACAGCTTCCATCTGTCACCAGAATAGTCACCACTCCATAGAGTTCTGACAGCTCAGGCCTGAGAGGCTGTTTATTGTTATGACCACAGGCCACTGGGAGGCTGCTTACATATGTGACCTGTCAGCAATCTCGGCTCATACCAAACCTCGGCTGGGTTGAATTCCCAGATGTCATCAGGAGCACCCCCGGCTATAACTGACAGTTATTCATGTCTAAATGCAATGTCCCCCTACTTTATTTTTTTAAATGCCTGTTTTCCGTATTTTACACTGAGGTTATTGAGTTTCTTGGGAGCATAGATTCAGAGCCGGAAGGGACATCAGAGGTTGTTGAATGCTGTCACCTCATCTTACAGATGAGGAGACTGGGACCCAAAGAAATAAAATCACTTGTAAGACTCAATGAGTGATTAAGTGTCAAAGGTGGGATTTGAGCCCATGTGTTACAACTCCAGAGCTGGTCCTTCCCACTGTCCCACTCTGTTCTTTGCTTCTTTCCCTCATTCCCATGACAAGGTAGAGATTGCCTGGGTCTGAGATAATCCACTTCCCTTCTTCCCAGTCCCCAAGCTGCTGGATTTTTTTTTTAGCCATAACTGGTGGCACCACAGTGTATAAGAGCCCTGGGCCTCGAGTCAGGAATGAGTGAGTTAAAATCTGGCCTCACACTTATTAGATGTGTGAGTCTGGGAAAATAACTTCACTTGTGTGCCTCAGTTCCCTCAAATGTAAAATGAGGGTATTAATAGCATCTATCTCCCAGGGGAGGTGTGAGGACCAACTGAGATATTTGTAAGAAAAAAACCACAACATGGTGCTTGCTTTTAGCAGGGACTTAATAAATGGTTATTCTTAAAATATCTTTTGCTCTTCTTTTAAAAAATCAATTCACTAGGGATATGCAACAGATGAAAAAGTAATCTCCTTCCTTCTGTCTTTCTCCCCTTTTACCCTCCACTTTATTCCCCCCACCCCCATCTATAAATAACCCAAAGACCCACAACCTTTTGCGATCATGAAGAAATGAATAATTAAAAACCCAGAGGAATACACGTGGATTAAATTAGGCATTTAATTTCTGCAAAATATAGAGAGCATTTTATGGTGCCCTGTGTAAATCAATGAGTCACAGCCAATTACTTCAAGCAATAAGGAAGCCAAGGTTTGCCTTGATCTGGGATGAAAGATGTTTAATCATCATCACTGAAAAAACAAAACTGAATGTGCTAATGAATATCAGATGTTAGAGATGAGGGCCTCCATTTCTCCATTCACTTGTTCAAGGCAGGGAGTCCCTCCTCTGACCACCAGGATGGGCTTGGATTTTTAGTAACCAACAAAGTTACTGCTAAATAAAATGTGTCTTATTGAAAACAACTCATGTTTTCATACCATGTTGAAATGTGTTTCTGTTTCAGCATCAACTTAGCTCTTCTGTAAATGAGGTGGAAAATCAAAAAACCAAGTTTCCTTGTCATCTGGGTAGAGGGAAAAGTTCTCAGCCAGAGAGATGCTCCAGTGCTCAGGCTGGTCCTGGGAAGATGGGGTGCTTCAGAAAGTATTGGAAAGGTTGGTAGAGTTAATGAATCAGCAGATCTTTTGGGCTACTGGTTGGACCGAAGGCAGGGAAGTGGTTGTATAAGCCTTCAAAAACTTCTGGTGGAACACTGGGCTACCCAGTTTCAGCCACCATCCCATGAAAATGGGTCAAGTATATTAATGTGATCATTGGAGCCACCAGACTTACACATTACCCTCCGACAGCAAGACAATGAAGTGCTGCCATCAGGGCCCACTTCCCTTCTTAAAAGTACATGTTGACCTATAAAATCCCAGTTTTAATAAAGAAGCACCAAAGAATAATATTTGGAGAGATTAAGGAAGTCCAATTCTTAGATTTAATTACAAACATATATTATTGTAAGTAATAATACTGTATTACATGGCTTTGTTATGTTTGCCAAAAAAAAATCTTATTTGGTTCTCTCAACAACCCTATAAGTAGGCCAGGCTGGTGATGTTATCCCTGCTTTATAGATGAAGATGATTCTGAGAAGTTAAATGTCTTGCCAAACACTACTTGGCAAGTAAATGGTAGACCTGAGACCAAAAGCCAAATAGAGTCAGGGTCACTGAACTAGAGCTGGAAGAAACCTGAGGCCATTTAGTCCAATGCCCTCCTTAAAAAGTTTTAAAATATTTAATTAAAAAAATTCTTCTTTCAACAAATACCAAACAATGAGTGTTTCCATATACAAAGTTGAACCAAAAAAGGATTGCACATGAAACTGTGGATCTCTTATATACAGATTGCATATATGTACAACATACATATCATATAAATTATATATATACATATATATGTCATGACTGCTGACAGCTTCTATTTCTCCCTTTGAAATCTACCAGCTCATCATTAATTTTTGAATATATATTCAACACACATATATGTGTATTTGTGTGTATGTATATATGTATATATATGTGTATATATACATACACAGAGAGAGACAGGCTACATACTACTTTCCAAGCTGTCCTGCTTGTCTGTGTTTCCTTCTAAACTTGTTTTTTTTTATTCTGTGCATTTTCTTTTAAATGCATCAATGATACTTTCTTTTTGGGGGGAGAAGAGGGAAAGCAACACTATCACTAGCCTCCTTCCTTCCAAACCATACTCTTGACTTGATCAGAGAAAAACAAAACTTTGTAATAAATAGGCAAAACAAATGCATATATTAGCCATGTCCAAAAATATATGTCTCATCATACATCTCAAGACCCCTGCCTCTCTGTTAGGAGGTGGGTTGTGTTTCTGGAATGTGGTCGGCTATTGAATTTATAAGAGTTCTAAAGTCCTTCAAAGATATCTTACTTTACAATGTTCATATTGCATACGTTGTTTACCTGGCTCAGTTCTTGTCATTCTGCATTAGTTCATGCAAGTCTTTCCAAGTTTCTCTGGAACCATCCCTTTCACATTCCCATTAATATTCTATTATATTCATATTTCACAATGTGTTCAGATACTTCCAAATTGATGGATTTCTTTGTTCTGTTTGCTTTACTGGAACAGAAAGCTGCTATAAATATGTTTTGTACACGAGTCCTTTTCTCTTTGAGAGCATAGGTCTAGTAGTGGTATTGCAGGATCAAATGATATACAGTTTAGTGACTATTTGGATATAATTCCAAATAATTTTCCAGAATAACTAGAGGTCAATTCATACCCGAACCAACAATGGATCCGTGTGCCTGTTTTCCCTGTAATGTTTAAAAAAAATTCAAGAGATATAGTTTATGGGTAATTTAATAATTTTATTAATAAGACCAGCAGGTAATTAATAAAAGGATGGTCATTTGGCCATCTTAGACCAAAGACAACCATGGTGGCATACTCTCAGTTTATATACCATTCGTAATAAGTGGTCCATCAAACAGCAATCAAGTCTAATTGGTTAAAGTGATTGGAGGTGGACTATATTAAAATGCAGGATTCAGTATCTCTTGGATAGGGAAAGCATCTCTATACCAGATGATCCACAGCTTTAGGCCTTTTCAATGCAGAGCTGAGAGTGACCCCTGGATGGAGAAATTATCTCTACTCAAAGCACATCCAGCCTTGGCTATCTGGACGAAAGGATTTGTCTACATCTAAGCTTGAGTAGAGCAATAGACTCTTAAATTCCTTGCAAGATTGAGTGAGGTCTGACCAAGATGAGGACAGTCAATGCAATCTCATTATCAGTGACATCCTTCAAAGAAAAGCTGGACTTTAAAGTCAAGACTTTGGAAGAAGGGAAGAACTTTGAATCTTCCCCCTAAAGTATTGGTTATTAATAGCTACTTCTCATATCCCAAAGCCTTTCCAATAACTACATTTTTGTCATCATTATCAATCTGATAGATGCAAAGTAGAATTATTGAATTTGCAATTCTTTAATTATTAGTAATTTGGAACATATTTTCTTATGATTATTGATAATTTGTATTTTTTCCCTTGAGATCTATGTGCTACTCTCTGACTCTATTGGAGAATGACTCTCATTTTTTTTAAAACATTTGAATCATATCCAAATATAACTTTGATATTATACTTTTATAGAATTTTTTCTATATTGACAATTTCCCTTTTAATTTGAACTTAATTAATTTTGTTTGTGCAAAACCTTTTTAATTTTATGTACCAAAATTATCCATTTTATCTTCTGTGATCCTCTCTATTTTTTTGTTTAGATATTCCCCTATTAATACTGTGAGATATTTTCTTTCTTGTTCATCTCATTTGTTTATGATATGACCTTTCATATCGAAGCCATTAATCCATTTGGAGCTTCTCATGAAACATGTAGTAAGATGTTTATCTAAATCTAATTTCTCCTGAATTGGTTTCTGGATTTACTAGCAGTTTTCGTTGAACAATGAGTCCTTACTTTAGTTTTTGGAAGCTTTGGTCACCCTCCTCCCTTCCCAGATGAGGGAACCAAGGCCCAGAGGGTTAAGTGATTTGCTTAGTCATACATATAAAGTGATACAAGGGTAGCAATCCAACTCTTAAGTTGAATGCTCCATCCTTAACACCGTATCACTTGTATTTTAATTCTTGGGATCATAAGACCCAGAAGGTAAGCCAAGGTCCATTTAATCAAACCTCCTTATATAAATGAAGAGATTGAGATCCAGGGAAGTTACATGACCTGGCCAAGGTCATATAGGTAGCAAGTATCAGGGCCCTTGAGACTCTGTAATACCTTGGTAAATGAAATGGCCTTTGCCCCTAGCTTTAAACAAACTGAGGCATCTTCTTTTCTTGATACCTTTTAGTCACCTGTGTAGCTATATAGTCTTCTCTAGTGAAATCTGTGATTCAACTATTTTCTATCAAGTTAGGAATAAAGCAAGGAGACAGATGCTTGTCAAATATATTTGCCAGTTCTCTAGGACTTTGTGAAAACTTTTTTGATGCCACTTTTTATATTTCATCAAGGATACTCTCAAACTATATGTAGACTATTCTCACAACGATTTCATAAAATATAAGAAAATAAGTGTGTGGGTAAAGTTTTAGTCCCATTTGGGGGTTAGTAATGTTGCTAGTCATATTTTCCATTAATTTTGAATCTTTTCATTTTGAGAGTTCAAAATTGAACTCTGAGTGTCTTGATAATTGTGTAGTATGGATTTCCTCAGTATGGATCTTTGAACTCCCAATTTCCTCATCTGTGAAGTGAGGCTGATAAGAAATATAGTACCTACCTCAGAGTTTTTAGGCTCAAAGGATGAAAGCCTTAAATTGCTATTAAAATGTTAACTTCTTTTCACTGTAAAGATTCTGGTAGACGTTCCACTTGATATTTTTCTTACCCGCCTGCCATGTTTTAATCTACAAGTACTTTTGGGGTGATCTTGCTTACTTGGGTCTCAAGCCAAACTTCCTGCATTCTCATTTTCTACTTCACTTTTTTCTTTTGCTATTTGGAATGGTAGGTAATATTACTCCTGATACTCCATCATTTGCTGTCATATTTTGCAAGATTGCACTCTAAATGAGTATTGTCTTTGACTTCTGTATCTTTTTTTTTCTTTTCTTTTTGGAGGGCATTTGGGGTTAAGTAACTTGCCCAAGGTCACATGACTAGGTTTTTGTTTGTGTGTGCATTAAGTGTCTGAGGCCGGATCTGAACTCAGGTTTTTCTGACTCCAGGGCTGATGCTCTACTTGCTGTGCCACCTAATCGCCCCCGACTTCTGTATCTTTCTGCTCAGCAAAGAGGTCAAGTATTTGCTGCCTGAAGTGATTCCTGACTTATTCCCTTTTCATTGTGGCTATTATTTTGTATTAGTCTAGTTTCTCTCTTAAAAAATACCAATCATAATCAATGTCTTATATCTATTTCCCGTTTTTCAGAGTCAACATCTTGTTTAAATAAGTTAGATTGTAGTTGTAATTGCATGTAGTGTCCTCTGATCTTGACTGCTAATTTGGAGTCAATTTTGCCCTTTGGTCTAAGCATTTGATGATCTCACTCCAAACATCAGTTATTTTCTATCTATGGAAACAGAGCTCTCTTCAAGCGTTAAAAAAAAACGGTTGTGAGGAAGAAGGAATAGATTTGTTCTGCTTAGTCTCAAAGAAAGAACTAGGAACATCGTATATTTGGGGGTGGGGAGGGTAAGTGGGAAGGAAAAAAGTTGAAGAGTGTTAGATGTGGAATTAATGTAATGAAAGGCTTCCTAATAATTAGAGCTCTCCCAAAGTGGAATGAGCTCTCTGGGAAGCAGCAGGTTGTTCCTCACTAAAATGAGAAAATGAACTGGATGTCCATTTGTTAGGTATGTTGAAAGAGAAGATTCATTTTGGGTAAAAATGAGACTAGATAATCTCCAAGGTTATTATAAACTATCCGTGTCTGAGATTCTGTGATTTGATGATAGTGAATTCTATTTTTTTGCAATGTTCAGTTCTCATAATGTCTACCACCTTCTAAATGTCTTCATGAAGAAGTTATTCATGATATATTTGTGAGACTTATGAGTGATCAACAAATCTTTAGTCTTTGAATTTCTTAAGCACAAACCCAGTTTTCCAACATTTTTCATCATCTGTGGTTACATTGAATTTACTGGGTACTGAAGTTTATATTGACTGGATTTGAAGACTTTTTTTTTCAGGTTTGTCATAGAATCTCTCTACTCCTTCTTTTGCACATATGTGGGATTTAAAGTACAATTATCTTTCAAGGTATTCTTTTGCCCATGATAATTGTAAGTATTGCCAAGGAAGATGGTCAAATTCCCTGTTTCTTTTGGCTTCTTAATGGAAACAACTCTTCCAACTGATTCATTCCCCTTTTGGAAGACTATTTGTGAACTATTTTTCTCTAAATAAATATGAAGTAAAGCAGATCTACTTGTCAGCTAGGTGCCACAGGGGGTGAGTGTACTAGACTTGAAGGCCTGAGTTCAAATCCTGTCTCAGATATTTTCTAGCTTTGTGATTAGGGCAAGTCACCTAATCTCTCATTTTTTTTTCATCTGTGAAATGGGGATGATAATAAAAGTACCTAACTCACAGGATTGTTGTTTGAGATGTCATAAGTAAAGTACTTTGCCGATCTCAAGGCACTAGGTAAATACTGCTCACTATCATACTACAACTTCCTCATGGTCTCTGGTTTTTGTTATGAGAATGTCAATATAACTGTGGTTCAGATCCTGTGATGTTCTATCACTCTGTTAGCCATTGGTCAGAGTACTCCCATTTTGTGTGATTATGTCAAATGTTTTCAGTGCAACAAACAATCATTTCACAGAAATATAGAATTGGAAGGAATCTTGGCGGCAATCTAGACCAACCCCAGACCTGAAAAAGGAATCTTTCTCCAACCAACTCCATTATGTGCAAGGCTATTTTTTCTCAAAGTGAGGATGCAAAAATAAAAATGATGTAATCCTTGATGTCAAGAGGTATAAGAAATCTGGAAGGTTCAGTATTCTTTATAATTTCTGCTCCTTTCTGGGTTCCTCTGCCACCATTTACTGTGGGAGTAGAAGGGAAGAGGAAGGAAGGGGAGGGATGCTACAGAGAATGGAAGACCATTTTGTATCTTAGCTTCATGTCTCTCATTCCCAAAATTTTGTTAAGTCATCGACCTTTCTGGTGACTACCTTCTCCTTGTTAAGCAAGGCTGCTATCATGATACTCTAAGTTTTTCTAGATTGATAGAGCTTGTCAGAGCTTGTATGCTATTGGCTTAGTATAGGAAACTCTTGGGCTGTCTTCCCACCATGATGAGATATAGGCAGAGGACTATTCAGTAATGGAGAACCACATGTGTATACTCTCTGCTTAATCTAGAAATCTAAGTACAGTAGGGGAAAACAGTGATTTTAATATTGAGAGCTCTTTTCTTAACTGAGCTTGGAGGAGGTGTGCATAATGCAATTGTTAAGGTGCTAATGCATTTGCTATTCTTCAAAAAACCAAGCCACATGATTGTTGGGGAAATTACAAAAGAGCAAAACAGCAGGGAACAATGGTTGTTTTGAATATTCATAACAAAAAGTTGACTCCTCCATCCAAGAATAGACTTGTAGGTTCATAGAAAGTTAGAACTAGAAGATCCTTTTAGGAGTTCTTAACTGAGAGTCCACAAACTTGGGTTTTTTTCATTGATAACTATATTTCAATTTCATTGGTGTCATTTGTAATAATATATATGTTTTATGCAATTAAAAACATTATTCTGAGGAGTCCATTGACTTCATCACACTATCAAAGGGGTCCATGACATACAAAAAGATTAATCAATAATAGCAATCATAATAAGTTAGCATTTCTGAAGCACTTTAAGACAAAAAATTTTTTTGTCACAAATATTTCATTTTGTCTTTATAACAAATTTGGGGGGACAGGTGCTATTAATATGCTCATTTTATAGTGTTTTGTTTTGTTTTTGCTTTTTGGAGGGCAATTGGGGTTAAGTGACTTGCCCAAGGTCACATGTCTAGGTGGGTTTTTTTGTTTTGTTTTGTTTTTGTGATAAGTGTCTGAGGCCAGATCCAAACCCAGGTCCTCATGACTCCAGGGCCAGTGCTCTGTTCACTTGGCCACCTAGCCCCCCATTTTACAGTGTTTTTACAGTCATTTTACAGACCCTTACTTAGGGTCACACAGTAAATGTCTGAGGTCAAATTTAAACTCAGGTCTTCCTGACTCCATGTTTATTGCACGATTTAGTTGCCTAAACATTCCTGCTCTAGTTCAGCCCTCTCATTTTTCAGATAAGGAAATGGAGTCACAGAGAGGGGAAGATTTATGTACTTGTCTGAAAGATTGATTGTGAGCTCCTTGAGGTCAGGGACTTCTGCATTTTTGTCTCTGTATCCCCAGCCTTGAGCACAATGCATGGTACCTAGTAGGTGCATAATAAATATTTTTTGATTGACTGATACCTGCCCAAAGCAAAGCTTGCTGTTGTTCACTTTTGGGAGAAAACTTGATTACATCTGGAGTTGTGAATCCAGTGGGTTATCATGTCATAGAGCTATGGATCACTGATTTGTTACCAGGCAGTGACAGGGAAGCAAGCCTCATTGCTTTGCCTGTATCTTTGATGAGCAGAGAACATAATAAACCAGCCCAGAATCTGCCAGCTGTCCATGTGGCAGGTGGTCTTTGAAAGCAGGTTCATTCTAATCTAGGCTCCACTGTTTGCAACCAAAGCCCATGGTAGTCTGTGAGGTTTGAGGGGAAGTCCATGTTTTATATTCTGAAGCAGTATTTTCCACCCTGCATATCTATTGCTCCGGAAGCTGGTTCTTAGTGAGCTCTCTAAAGTAGCAAGAGAGACATCATGAAATTCCTGCAGGGAGCCTGTTAACCTTAGCCAGGTGTTTCTGGGCTGCCTTTGAATCCCAGATGTCTTCCAAGGACTGTTTTTCTTTCCCAGCCACTAGAATGCATTTGGCCACCTTGCCTTCCTCAGAGATGTTATTTTCATTACTTGGTTCACTGTAGGCTCCCTAGAATGACTTAGGCAGGTATATGCTGGAGGAACATTCTGAAGGCATTACTCCAAGAAACTGACACTCCTCAAATGTATTTGTTTAGGCGTGTGGTCCTAAGTCTTATGCATTAGGGGTTTGGCCAACAGATTTCTCTGCACTTATGCTAAGGCAGAGTACAGTGGCATGAATAACCTGAATGTGTGTCTTTAAAAGCCTTGGGAGGCAGCATGGCCTAGTGGAAGGAGAGCTGGCCTTGGAGTCAGAGTTCAAGGCAAGTCACCTCCTCAGTGCTTTAGGTGACTTTCTAAAAGTGTTAAGTTACAGAACAGTTGGTGACTGCCCCTGATGGTACACCAAACCACCAAAATCTGGGTCCTGAACAAAATTTTAAAAATACATCCTTATGTGTGAATGTGAATATATCTGCCTAATGGTAAATTATGATACTTGAAATCAAAGAATGGAGACAGCTCTAACTATGTAGGGGTAAGGAAATTATCCAGGATCCTATCTCTCTAATCCATGTGAGGGATAAGGGTCATTATTTCTCAGACTGGACTTTAAACTAGTATAGTAACTACCAAAGCAAGACTCATGGGCATCTTACATTCCTACTCCTTCTGCCATTGCTGTAATTATAGATCACAACTCGAAAGCACTTTAAGATTTATGGAGCACTACATACACACACACACACACACACACACACACACACACACTCACACACACACACACACACACACACTCACACAATCTCACTGATATACCAGCCCCTTGAGGGAAGTGCTGTTATTATTCCCATCTTATAGATGAGAACACTGAGGCTCGGTGTCCCTGTCTTACTGTAGAATATGTCCATTATGCAGCATACATTGAGAAAGGTTTCAGTGTTGAATGTTTAAGTAGCCCTGCCCTTCCTTCTCCTTGTTCAGATAAATCAAGTAGGATTGCTTGTCAGGTCCAGGGAATCCACCACTTAAATATATGCTTTCTCATTTAATGACCAGCAAAGGATTCATTACCATGAGGCAAGCCCAGGCTAGGTGAGTTCCCTCTCTGTATGATGTGGTAGTTAAAGGCTGAGGCATAGTCGGAGGCTTCCATTATTAAGAAGATACATTGTTCTATTAGTCTCTTTTTAGGAAAAAAAAGGAAACTTTGAACTTCTGCTATATACAATTCGTTTTAAAAAGAAATATCTACATACAACATGTGAGTTGCATAGGAGAGGAAGACGTGCCTTTGGGTCCTACCTCTGACACAGACCAGCTGTGTGACCCTAGGCAAGTCTTTATTTTTCAGTGCTCTAGGCAACTTTCTAGGGTTATAAAATGCAGAGAAAATGCCTGCCTGCATTGGCATCGGGCATTTCTTCCTTTTGAGGGTTCCCTATAACAATGAAACTGCAGGTTCATTTGGAGTTTATTGTGGTATATGGTGTAAAGTGCTGATCTGAACCTAATTTCTGCTAGACTGTATTCCAGTTTTTTTCCGGCAGTTTTGGTGAATTTAAGGAGTCCTTACCCCGGGAATTGGTTATTGGACTGATGAAACATGACATTACCATGGACAGTAATCTCTAGGTGTTGTTAATTTAATCTGCTCCACTGACCAGCTTTTCTTTTCTTTTTTTTAAACCAGTACCAAATGCTTTTGATAATAGGCACTTTGTAATTTAGTTTGAGATTTGGTACTGCTAAATCTCCTTTATTCTTATCTTAGCAATATATGCATATGTATCTATATCTATATATTTGCCTTTTTATATATGCTATATATGTATATGTGTGTGCATACATATACATACATACATATACATATATATCATAGTAAAAAAACAGATCTATTTGTGTGCCTGCATTTTGGAATCTTTGTGTACATTTAAAATAAATCTTTATTCAATATCCTATGTCTTTTATTACCCACTAACCCCACTGTGAGGAAAAACCCTCCCTTATAACAATATATATAGTCCAGATAACAAATGCATTGGCCATGTCTAAGGACACAAATCTCATTCTGTCTCTTGAGCACATTACCCTTCTAACAAGAGATAGGATGTATGTTTTCCTTGTCTTTTTTTTTGAAGTCACTGTTTGCTATTTTGATCAGAGTTCTGACATCTTTCAAAGTGGACTTTATTCATATGATTGTGGTTGTCATGGATTAAATTGTTTTGGTCCTGTTCATTTCCTTCTACATCAGTTCATATAAGTCTTTCCTTGTTTCTCTGAATCCATTGTATTTGTTATTTCTTAAGGTGCAATATTATTCCATTACATTCACATACCAAAATATGTTAAGTCATTCCCTGATTGACTGACACTTATTTTGTTTCTAATTCTTTGCTATTAAAAAAAGTACCACTATAAATATTCTAGTACTACTGCGCCTTATTCCTCTAACCCTGATCTTCTCATGATACATGTCTATTAATAGTATCTCTGGGTCAAATAATATGTGCAGTTTAATGACTTTGGGGGTAGTTCACAAAATGTCAAGAATTTCAAGGGAAATAATGAAAAAAAAGATGAATAAAAGGGGTCTAATAATACTATATATCAAACTAAACTACAAAGTAATTGTTATTGAAACTATTTGGTACGGGTTAAAAAATGGAAAAGTTGGTGAGTGGAACAGATTAGGTTAACAATACCCAGAAGTAATTCAACATGGTAGTGTAATGTTTGATGAACCCAAGAATACTAAGTCCTGGGTTTGGTTGTTGTCCTTTGTTCTTGAAGAGGACCAAAATGGCATCACTATGTTGGAGTCAAGGTGCAGTGTGTCTGATCAGACCAAAAGGTTGTACCACAGGTCAGGCACAAATAGTCTCTATATAAGCATTTGGAGTGGAGATATTTCTAAAACTGCACACCTCATATTTCTTTTGAGCTATTTATTACAAATCTGCTTTGCTCATAAAGCATAGCACCTACTTTGATGCAGGCATGCCATGTTGCACAGTCCTGTGCCAGTGTCTCCCATGTCTCAACATCAATTCCAGAGTTCTCCAGAGAGACCTTTAGAGTGTTCTTGTATCATTGCTGACCTCCATGTAAGCATTCAAATCCTCTGGGGAGGACTCCTTATTTGACAAAAACTGCTACAAAAACAAACTAGAAAACAATACTGTAGAAATTATTTATAGACCAGCATCTTCCACTATATACCACAATAAATTTCAAAGAAATACTTAAATATTAAAGGTCATATCACAAAAGAAAAAAATTAGGAAAAGTGTGTATGTTATATGTGTGTATGTGTATATATATATTTACAGAGAGTCTATATATCTAAGCAGTTGCACTGAAGGAAAAACAAAGTTTAATATATAGATATATATGTCTTTGTTTCTCTCTAGTCATATGCCTATAAAACCAAGTTTATATATATATATATATGTATGTATTTTATATATGTGTATATCTACATATGTCTCAAAATATGTATTGTGTCTATGTGAATATGTGTATGTGTGTGTATGTGTGTGTGTGTTTATATCCACTGGTTTTTCCCCTCATTGAAACTAATTTTATATCAATCTCTGTTATGTAAAGTTAAATTATTATTTCAATTTAAAAATCACTATGATGAACTATTTTGATGTAATTTCATTACAAAAATGAGATTTTTTTGTTATATGTAAGATTTTTTAAATCAGAGTTGGTGAAATGCTTAAAGTCATATTGCATGTTAGAAGTGATATGTGAACTCCTATCTTCCTGGTTTTATGCCCACTTTTCTATCTGCTATGCTAGGCTGCCTCCAAGTAGAATTTAGTATTGCTAAAAATGTATTAAATGGTCAGATTATTATTGATTCCTTTATCAGAGCCATTATTCCACATCAAAGAATCAAAGACCAAATATTAATCAACTAAAAAATATTTGCTGTAGCCTTATAGTTATAAATTATTCATTCTTCTGGACTGTAAGCTTCATGAGGTTCAGGAGTGTGTGTTAACTAAATTTCATAACTTTCTCAGTGCCCAGTTCAGTGTTCTGCATATAATGGACATTTATTAAATTCTTACTGAATGAATGAATGCATCAGAGAAGAAAGTAACCATTTCTGAGCTATTAGAGCAAATTGAATCTAAGAAAACTCTTAGGCCAAAGACTGGAAAGATTAATATTTCAACGCCCAAGTGTTTCTTGTATATGAATTTTTAAAGAGTTTCTAACCTATAAATGTTATATATTAGCTTAACTTGCACAACATAAGCTTCTTTGTTGCTCTGTGTGGGGGGACCATGTTTGCAGCTCTGAAAAAAGAAAAAAAAAACCTCGAACAAATAAAAATTCAGTCTAACAACAGAACATTTGGTCAGTAAAATGGCATCCATATAACGTGGTCTAAAGGTGAATCCCTTTCCTGATACACCCGAGTGCTTAATAATGCTTTTATTATCTTTCAGCTTTATCTCCATACTAAGCCATTTGTTGTATGTGTGTCTGTCTCTCTATGTAGTTAAGAAGTAAGACATTACAACTGGCTTGCATGTTCCCAGTAGCCTTTCATTCACATACAGCACAGAAATGGGCCTGGAATCTTACTTTTTAGGTGGTTACCCATCCATGCTTCACCATCCATTACTCTTAGTCACACTTTCTTCCCGTTTCTACTGTCTGTCTCTTGTATGTACATAGTTGCTTGCATGTTGCCTCTCATTAGAATGTGAGCTCCTTGAGGGCAGGGATCCTATTTTTGCCTTTCTTTTATCCCTGGCATTTAGCACAGTGTCTGGCACAGTGCAGATATTTGCCTGTTGACTGATGAATGTTAATCTTCCACAAAGGATCCAACCAGTTCCCTGGTGGACCTTCCCCTTATTCTTTTGAGATTGTGTAGACAGTTCCTTTATTGGCCATTATGACTTTTCCCTCCCAGTCACACATTTCTCTTTTGATGCCCTTTTCTGTGCTTCTGTGTAATTTCTAGATTGTAATATGCTGCAACCTGCTTGTGTCCCTCATTTTTTCCTTCTCTATTGCCTCTCGGGTGACTTTCAGCTTTAGTAGCCAGAAACCATAGCATTCCATGATCCAAAAGTTATCCACCATCACTGGAGAATATTGATGTTAAAAGATGGGCCTTTGTTTCAGGGACAATCAGTCACCATGCACTAATTAAGGGTCACATATCACTAGACATTGTGCTAGGGATACAGAGACAAAGTGTGGCACCCCTTTCCCTTGAGTGGCTCCCCTGTCCACTCTCATCCTAAACCCCATGAGATCTGACAAGGCACACTTTAACTCATACTAGAGAGAAGCTCTTAGATGTTCACTCAGGTTAATATGGAAAGTGTTAATTTAACAAAGTGTTGTGTCATTTCAGTCATGTATGACTTTTTGTGACCCCAATTGGGTTTATCTTGGCAAAGCTACTGGAGTGGTTTGCCATTTCTTTCTCTAGCTTGTATTATAGATGAGGAAACCGAGGCAGGCAGGGTGAAGTGACTTGCCCAGGGTCACACAGCTAGTGAGTGTCTGAGGCTGGACTTTTAACTCATGGAGAGGAGTCTTCCTGCCTCCAGGTGCAGGGCTCTATCCTCTGTGCTCCTTGATGCCCCATTTAGCAAAGTATCAAAGACCTATTCAAAGCATCATTTGAGATCTGTATCATTAAAATAGAACAGTTGTGATGAGAAGAAATGGGATAGTCACCACAGGAAGAGAGTTTTCTATTAGAATGCTGAGGCAGCTGGATGCTAATAAGCATTTGTTCTCTACGCAGCCCTTCCTCCTCTTCCCAACAAAAGCTGTCCAGAGGACTTGGGCTGAATCCTGGCTCTGCCATCACTACCTTTGTCACCTTAGACAAGTCACATCTCTGTAGGCCTCAGTTTCCTTACCTGAAAGTGTGAGGGTCAACTAGATGTCCTTTGAGTTACTTCTGGCATTCTGTTATGAAACAAAATCTTCATGTAGCTTCCATGGATCTGCCCAGGTATGGGTCCAGTGAGTGACACCATTCACAAAGGGAAGCATAGGTAGAATGCTGCTGGAATTATAAATTTAAAGTCAGGAGCCTATCCCACATGGGTTTAGATGGAGGGCCTCCTTCCTTTAGTAAGAATGCATATCCCAGATTACAGATTAGGTGCCTGAAGCCTGGAGAGGCTGATAGACTCATCTGAAGCCCCTCAACTGTTTGGGAGGTTAGAAATATGAGTGTCTCAGTTTGCCTCCATTGTCTTGGGCTTGTGGCTGCTGTCACGAGCCTTGCTCAGATGAGTAATTCCCATCCCAGACTTTTTGGGCTCAGAAAGAAGCAAAATCCAGTTTGTGACTTGGATAAGCAGTAAAACTTGTTGATCCACACTTTGCTTTCTTTCTTACTTGTTTCTTATCAGGTAAAAAGTGGCAAATATTCTCCCCCCAAATACCACTGGCATTTCCAAACTGTGGCCTTAAGAAATGATTTAAAATAAGATTTTTAACTTCTGTATATCACAATTACACTAATAATCATATTACAATTACTATTATGTAGAATATAATTAATATGATGATGATGATGGTAATGTTAAAGCATAGATTTAGAGCTGGGAGGGGCCTGAGAGATCAGTCATCCAGTCCAGCTGTTTCATTTAAAAGAGGAGAACGTGAAGACTCAGAAATGTTATGACTTTCTCAAGGTTAAACAGGTAAAACGTGGCTGAAATGGAATTTGGACACAGCACCTTTGACTTTGGGGCAGTGAATAGAGAGTCGGACCTGGAGTCAAGAAGACCTGAATTCAAATATGGCCTCAGAAACTCGCTGTGTGACCCTGGGCAAGTCACTTAACCCTGTCTGCCTCAGTTTCTTCATCTGTAAAATGAGCTAGAGAAGGAAATGGCAAAGCACTCCAGAATCTTTGTCAAGAAAACCCTAAATGGGTTCTTGGAGAGTCAGAAAAGGCTGAAAAAAGAAAACTCAACAGCAACAAAACCTTTGACTTTGAATCCTGTGATATTTTGGCTATATCATGTAGCCTCATTTCTGATTTTTTTTTACAGAGTTAAGTGTATAGTCATTGTGAATTCATGTTCTAGTTTTATATCAGTGATTATGGATTGTGACTCTCTTATTAACTTATTTTATTTTCCCATTTATCTGTTTCTATATTTTATAATAAAATACATGTAGCTAGTATTCCTATAGCACAGTAAGGTCTGCAAAGCCTATACATGTGTTATCATAAGAACTCTGTGAGGTAGGGGCTATTATCCCCATTTTACAGATGAGGAAACTGAGGCTGGGAAAGGTTCAGTGATCTTGCCCAGGATCACACAGCTATTAAGCATCCAAAGTAGGGCTTCCCCTCAAGCCTCCTTCACTCCAAGTCCAGTGCGCTCTGCTGCACCCCCTGGTGGCCAACTTGAAAGTTTTCATCTTATAATCTTGTAGAACTTGGGCTTTTGACTAGTTCTCATGGGCTACCCCCTAGATAAGCCCGAAATGTTGACATCTTAGCCGTGTATAACCACAATGGCCTCTTACCCATGCACAAAAGTGTCTTTGTAATCTGCCCCCAACATAGTCTTCCAACCTCATTTCTCACTCTTTGCGTTCTGGTCAAATTGAGCAATGATGCCATTGGCACTTCATTGGTGAACATCTATTTTCTCTAGACTGCTCTTGAAGAAGAAGCCCCAGCCATCACTACACATCAACAGATCCTAAGTTCAGGAGCTGATTTGAAGTGAGCTCTCTTCTCTTGAGATTTTTTTCGGAGGCCAAAAGTTAATTGATTCTGGAATTGCTCAGTATATAGATTAAGATATAGATTAAGATGATTATAGATTTAGATCCAGAAGGGACCTTATAATTCATCAAATCCAATTAGCTAATTTCACAATGAAGGAAACTGAGGCACAGAGACTTGCACCAGTGACTTGCCCAGGATCACACCACTTTTTGTTGTTCATTTGTCATGTCTAACTCTTTGTGATCCCATGTATGCAACAAAGTATGGATGAATTCTCTGCTGCTTGTGCTAATTTTGGCCTAACAATTAACAGCAAGAAAATACAGGTGCTTCATCAGCCGCCACCACACCATCCATATGTGGAACCATCAATTACAGCAAATGGAGAAAGGATCCCATGTAGCGTTTTCTTGACAAAGATGCTGGAGTGGTTTTCCATTTCCTCCTCCTGCTTATTTTGCAGATGAGGAAACTGAAGCAAACAGAGTTAAGTGACTTGCCCAGGGTCACCCGGCTAGTAAGTGTCTGAAGCTGAATTTTAATTCAGGTCTTCCTGACTCCAAGTTCAGTGCTCTAGTCATTATGTCATGTTGCCTGACCTATTTTTCTAGTCATTAATGCAAAATTATGATGTCATCTTGTCTCCCAAGTGCTCAAGCTCATCTTGGTGAATATTTGTTGTCATTTTTTTATCTCCCTATTTGTTCATCATAGTCCAAACTTGTGATTTTCTGGACATAGAGAACTCCCATTGTGAGGTCTTTCTCTCCTCGCTATGGTGGTGACTTAATTTTAATCCTTGAGTTCTTTATTTTTTATTTATTTTTTTATTTTTAAAATTTTTTTTTGGAGGGGTGGGATCGTGGGGGCATGCTTTGGCAAGGAGAAGGGCCATGTCTTTTTTTTTTTTTTTTAAGCAATTGGGGTTAAGTAACTTGCTCAAGGTTACACGGCTAGTCATTATTTATGCGTGGGTGCTCATTTTCTGAGGCCGGATCTGATCTCGGGTCATCCCAACTCAGGCCGGCGCTCTTACTCTGTGCCACCTAGCCGCCCCTTTAGGGCAATTGGGGTTAAGTAACTTGCCCAAGGTTACACGGCTAGGTTTTTTTTTTTGTTTGTGTGGATTAAGTGTCAGAGGCCGGCTCCGAACTCAGGTCCTTCTGATTCCAGGGCCGGCGCTCTATTCACTGCGCCACCTAGCCGCCCCAATCCTTGAGTTCTTAACCTTTTTTATGTCTTCTTTTAATTCCATTTGGCAGTCTGGTGAAGCCTTGGGATGTCTTCTCAAAATCATGTTTTTAAATGCATTAAAATACAAAAGAAACCAAGAATATTGAAATATATTTATCTAAATTTTAAAAAAAGTTTGTGGACCCCAGGTTAAGAACACCTGTATACTTGGACTTACTTAGAGCACTTTGTTGAAACAAATACCGTTTAGGAAAGAAATGCCATTTTTCTTCTCTTTGCTGAACTTATGTCACAGAAGTGATTAAAATCCATTCTCCTATAGTGCTCTGGCCCTCTCACACTTTTTAAAAAATTTAATAAACATTTATTAAGTGCCTACCACGTGCCAGATACTGTGCTAAGTGCTGGCAAAGTTTCATTCCCGGACTGACTTTAGCGAGGAGCTAGTGTAGTACATGAGAAGGAGCCCTGGGTCTGGGTCCAGGAAGGAAATCTGGGTTCAGATCTTGGCTCTGCCAGTTGTGTTCATGTAACAATGATTCTGTCTCTTTTGCTTTTAGTTTCTTAATTTGTAAGGTGAAATGATGGGGCCCAGACCTCCCAGGGCTGCCATGATGTTCCAGCAACATTGTCTGCATATGAACTTCCCCTACTCTCAAGCAGGCCTGAAGTCATCACTAATAATCACCGACATACTTAGAGAGAATGACAGAGGTTTATCTAGAATGACAGTGATTTTCTCTTGGCTACCAATTCATCATCAATTACATTTTCACTTTGTTTCTCTTTCAATGTTTGTCTGCTCCTTTGCAAAGTTCAGAAGGCCATTGCCAAATCCTTCACTAGCCATTTCCAAACTAAGTGATTTACTTTGACCATCCCTCCAAAGTCATTTCCTTAATAATCTTTTTGCTTTTACTCTGAGTCTCCCCTTAATTACTTTCTCTTTCTGACATCCTAGAGTCTCCAATGATTCACAATTTTCTGGCTTCCAGCTTTGTAGATAATTTCAGAGGTAATAATACAGAAGAGCATCTTCTTCCATCCCTCCTTCCTCTCTTCCCTTCCCCCTTCCTCTCTTCCCTTCTTTCCTATTCTCTCTCTTCTCTGCATGTGGGTGCCTCTCTTCCCTCCCTCTCTCTCCTCTTTCCTTCCAGTCCCTCTGCTAATCTCCCACATGCCACACAGGCCAAATATCTCAAGGGGGAAACTGCCTTTGTTGTTCCTATCAGGGTGTTCTTTTACAAAGATAGACATTTCAGGCAAAAGGCTCCCAAAATAATGGAATTCATTCCCTCAGGCAGCTGCCTGCACTGAACCTCCAAGAGCACTCAGAAGCCTTCAGAAAAAGAGGTTTCTTGCCTCAGGTAGTAAACGGCTTCTTTGAAACCAGTTTATTTCTGCCTTTGCAACTTTTTGTTTTTCTATCTGTTTTGTAGGCTTGTTTGGCTACTCCTTAACTTTGCCTTTATAGGCTTTGGTTAATCTTTCTCCTATTTCTTTCTCAGGATTTGAGGCAACCATAGTTTGATTTGGGCAGAGAATGGGCAGTGCTTGACAGAAGAGGGTTTTCCAAGCGCTCAGAGACCCAATCCATCTCAATTCTTTGATCCAAAGATTATGGCAAACCATCTACTGAACTTCTTTTTATTCTGGAAGAAAAAATAATCCATATCTCTGTGTTCTATCTGGAGCTAATGAGAAAAGAAATGACAAGATTTTGGAGCTAATGACAGCATAAAAGGGGTCTAGCCCAGGTCTTGGGCTGTCCCAGTCCCCTCTTTCTTCCCCTTAATCTCCCCTTTCCCCTATCTTTTTTCTCTGTCTTTCTCCTCCCATTCTTCCTCTTTTCCCTACTCTCTCTATCTCTCCTTTTCCTCCCTCCCTCTCTTCTTCCCTTCCTTTCTTCCTCCTTCTTTTACTCCCTCCCTCCTTCCTTCTTCTGTCTTTTCCTTTCCTCCTTCCTACCCTCCCCTCTTTCCTTCCTCTATTCCTTCCTTTTTCCTCCTTCTCTCCCTTCCCTCCCTTCTCTCCCTCTCTCTTTCTCTCTCTCTCTATCCCCTTCCCTCTACTTCTCCCTTCCTGCTTCAGCCCTCATCTGAGTTGGCATTTGCTCATTAGAAGTAGGAAGCAGAGGGGCCCCTGGAGGGCCCTCTGGACACCCTGCTTTTCTTAACTGACTCTACTTTCCAGCAGCAGCAATTCCAGTGTCAACCTCCCTGGAGCTATGCTTGCCACCTCAAGGGGAGCCTGGGAAGCTGCCAGTATAAATGCCAGGCAAAGAAAGAGGAAGTGGAAGGTTAGTTTAATCCTCCTGGGGAGGGGGGTGGCAGATTTCATAGTAATAATAAAGGGAGGAAGAACTGAAACCTAAAATCTCTCTCCAGCCTAGAGGAGGGAGTGGGGGTGAGTAGGGCATTCCTATTCCCAAGGAGAAGCTCCCACTGGCCATCTCCTTGCAGGGGCTGCCTTCTAGCACTGACAGCCTTGCTTAATGCCAGCCCCTCTCTGGTTTGTTTACCCGTCTGGGATCTCCACCGCCTGTGTAGTTGCCATGGTGATCCAAAGCCATTGGTTAGCACTGCTATCTGGGATAACACATTTAGCACAATTGGGGTAATAATATAGAAGAATCCCTACATTGTATGCAGAGGCTCCCTGACCCCCCAAAAGGGCTAAAGTTATGATGGGGCACCATCACTGGGTAAGATCTCTAGGCCAATTTATTTGGGAAAAAGTACAAGTGACTTTGATGTCTTTATCTTCTCCAGGTAATAAATATATGTACACACATGCTATTCCTCCCAAATTCTTGGGAATCCTGAAATGCTGTACAAAGCCTGTTTGTGATTTCTCTGAAACCTATCTTGAGTTTGGCAGGAAAAAAATGGCTTCTATGTTTGTTATCCTGCCCTGAGATATTCATATAATCACAGACCCTCCAAAAAACAGCTCCCCAACTGGCCTTTAACATTATCTCAGACTGCTCCCTTTATGAATTCCATATTCTAGTCCTCAAGACTAGATCCCTGAACTTGACCCTCTGTGACCAGCTCCCCTGAACAAATGGGCCCCATCCCTGGAATGTACTTCTCCCTCATTGAGGGTGGCTTTGTGTGGTGGAAGAAGCACTCAGTGGGGAATCAGAGGACTTTTTCCTTGCTACTTTGGCACCTTGGGCATTTTTCTTAGCTTTTATTTCCTTGTCAGTAAAGAGAAGGGTTTGGAGGAGATGATCTCAAAGTCCCTTCCAACACTAAATCCCTACTCCTATGATGTCTGCCTCTCAGAATCATAGATTGCAGGATTTGGAGCCAAAAGTATCAAGTCCAGTGCCCCTGTTTTACACGCGAAGAAAGTAAGGACCAGAGAATTTAAGTGATTTACACGAAGTGAAACGAGCGATAGATGGTAGATTTGGGCTTGGAATCCAGATCCCATCTGGGTCCCTGGGAGCTCTGATTCAAAATTGAGCCCCCCTTCCACTGCACCGTACTGCTTCCTCACATTTTGGGAAGGGCCAACTGTAGGGTGTCCAGAGGAGGGCGACCCAGGAGGCCCTCAAGATCATGCCACATGAAAGGAACTGGAAATGCTTAGCTTGTGTGGAAAAAAGATTTAGCTTGGTAGACATGACATTATCTTCAAATAAGTGCCTGGTGGCTGACAAATATTTCAAGGTCCATCTCTGTAAGAAGGGTCGATAGGTTTTTCTGGGTCCTAGAAAACAGAACTAGGAAGTAGGGTATGATGGGAAGAGGACTGCACTTGAATTATTGAACTCAGAGTCACCAGACCTGAGTTTGAATCCTAGTTCTGCCCCTTCCTTCCTATGGGACTTTGGATACAAATTACTGTACAGCTCTGACCCTCAGTTTCCTCATATATAAAATGAGGGAGCTGGACTAATTGGCCTCTGAGATAATTTCCAACTTTATATCTATGATCCTAAGTTGCATAGAGGCCAATCTCATCTCCATGTAAGAGAGAACTTCCTAATGATCAGAGCTAACCCGTAGTGGAAAAGGCTGCCTCAGGAGGTAGGGGGTCTCCCCTTGCTGCAGGCCCTCAGCAGAACACTGAATGACAACTTGTTTTGGATGTTGTAAAGGGGAATGTAAGCAAGGTTGGGTTGGACCTTTGGGGACCCTTCTGTGTCTGAGCTGCTTCAGACATAAGACTTTTCTTAGAGATTTTTTTTTTATTCTGAATATGCATATGTTCCACAGTTAGTAATGCCATATCCTGCTTCCATTTTCCCCATCTGAGCTACCTCTGTGGACCATCTCTTTGAATTCCATGAGTCAGGAAGCATCCTCTGTTTCATGCCAGCTGTGACTCTCTTTTCTGGGGCTTAATGTTCCTCCATTGAATACAAGGCAGACTATATCAGCATCCCCTGTCCCCATTAATACTATCTATTCATTTAGAAGAAGAAAAAAAGGTCACAGGGGGCTGGCTTTTGTTCCTCCTGTACATGTTTACTTTATGTTAGACAAAGCAGCCCTGATTTAAAATGGTGTGATTAGTCATGCAATTAGCCAACCCTGCTTGGGGAATTTGTCATGCTTAGAGTTCCAGGGGATCATGGCAGATCAGAGTGAACATTGGCTATAGTAAGATCATCTTTTATCAAAAGATTATAGAGCCTTAAGGCTAATTTCCTTCATTTGGACCCTTCATATTTCTTATTGACTTCACATCCACCAAGGGGGGTGGTTTTAGCATGCTGGGTGTATTTCCCAGAGGCTTAATCTGGGATAAAGAAAAAACTTGAATCTCACTTTTGATTTCCACTTATATAAATAAATGCTCTGTTAAATACAGTAGGTCTTAGAAATATATCTTTATATTAGAATTAGAATTAGAATCCTCCTTATTTTTCACCAACTTCTTTTCTCACTGTATACATACATGACTTGGGACCTACGATAACAATGATATTTATATGCTGTTTTGTGCTTAGATATAGTATCTTACTTGAGGGTAATATAATCCTATGAAATAGCTAAGTACCATCTCGCTGCCCCATCCCTATTTTACAGATAATGAAATTGAAGCTTAGAAAGGTCAAGTGACTTGTGTAATCTGTATAAGTGTCAGAGCCAGGTCTTCATGCCTGGTCTTCTCATGAAATCCAAGTCTAGTGTTCTTGCTACAGAATACTGCCTCTGATTCAGTGAGCATGTATTAAGTGTATACTGTGTACTGGAAATATAAAGACATAAATGAAATAGTCCCTATTCCCAAGAAACTTGTTGTTGTTGTTTGTCTTTTGTTCTTGAAAAGGGCACATTGCAGGGGAAACAATATGACTGGCTGAATGAGCCCTGATTAAACCCTTGCTCTGTACCAGTCACTGTGCTAAGTGCTGGGGGCACAGCTATAACAATGCCCACATTCTGAGACTGCATCTATCATGGACACAAATAAGTAAATATAAATGTAAATGAAATATAATAAATGCATATACATAAGTAAATATAGAATGGAGGTGAGGGGTACAGAGAGGAACCAAGCTTAGGATTTCCCAGTGGAGGAGCCACTAAGTAGATCATAGAGCATTAAGAAGTGAAGTGACTTGCTTAGGGTCACACAGCCAGTATGGATTAGAGGTAGAACTTGAAGGCAGGTCTTCTGAACTCTATCCATCTATTCTCCTCTTCTTCCTCAGTCTATATATTACAATACACACATTATGTACATGTATATTATATATACACATGTATATGTGGGTGTGTATGCTAGACACTGTGATGAGTAGTTTACAATTATCTCATTAGATCCTCACAACAACCCTAGGAGATAGGTGTTATTATAACCCCCTTTTTGCAGAGGAGTAAACTGAGGCAGACAGAGGTTAAGTGACTTGTCCAGGATCACACAACTACTAAGTGTCTGAGGTTAGATTTGAGTTTGAGTCTTCCTGACTCCAGGCATTGCACCACTGAGCAGCTCAAGTAAATATAATTTTATTCTTTATACTTGTATCCCCAGCACCTAGTATGGTATCTCGGCAATCAGTCAATAAACATTTATTAAGTTCCTATTAGGTGTCAGACCCTGTGCTAAGCACTAAGGATGAAAAAAGGTGGCATGACAATACCTGCCCTCAAGGATCTTATATCTAATATCTGGTACTGAGTAGGTGCTTAATGAATAGCTAGTGATAGTTAATTTCCACTTCTGAAACCATAATCAAATCAGCTCTGTTGCTGTTCCCTGGAATGGACATGCCAACTTTCTTCTCTGTGACTCTACTCCCCACTTGCTTCTTACAATGAATGGAGGGTGTACCCAGCCTAGCATGTATGGTGATGGTTTACAAACAGTAGGTATTCTTGGGGTTGCCTAGGACAGGAGGCTTCTGGGTCTGTCCCTTGGTGGTCCTTCCTAACTGAATATAACTGATGGAGGTACTTTGTGATGTCATCCTTTACACCCATTTCATATGAACAAGAATCTCTGCCCTTTGGACATTATTTTATTGGGTACCTACCAATATCCCAACCAGTGCCATAGAATCATCGATTTAGAGGGACAGCAGAGGCTACCTTATCTAACCACTTACCTGTTATACGAACTTTTTTCTACAATATTCCTAATAAATGGCCATTCACCTTGGTCTAAACACTTTTTCAACAATCAAGAGTTAGCCATTTTATAATCCAGTCCATTGGTAACCACATATCTTGTTTTGGGTGAAAAAATTTAAATGTTGAGCTGAAATGTAACTCCCATTCATTGGCTCTTGATCTGTGCACTGTCACTATAAAGAGCAAATTTACTTAATTGTGTAAGTACCTACGTGGAGTGGTGGATAAAATGTCAGGGCTGGAGTCAGGAAGACTCATCTTCATGAGTTAAAGTCCAGTCTCAGAGACTTACTAGCTGTGTGATCCTGGGCAAGTCACTTAACCTTGTCTGACTCAGTTTCCTCATCTGTAGAATGATCTAGAGAAGGAAATGGCAAACCGCCCCATTATCTTTGTCAAGAAAAGCCTAGATAAAGTCACAAAGATCTGAACACAACTGAATAACAAGAATCATTTAATTTTCCACAATACACAAGAGTAGGAGCTGTATGGACATAGGAAAGAATCAGAAGACCATAGGAGTTAGTCTTGGAAGAGCCTTTTGAGGTCTTCCAGTCTAATACTCTCATTTTATAGATGAAGAAATGAGAACTAGGAATAGAGCTGGAATTCAAATCCAAGTCATGGATTCTTTGGATGATCAGATCATTCGATCCAAATGCATCATTTTACGCATGAATAAAATATTCCCATCCTTTTAGTCTCCATCTCCAAAGACCTCACAATAATTTGGGTCAATAGAAAAAGTCAAGGTAGGACCAGGGAAGGTTCATTTTGATTAAGGAATTACTCAGAAAAGAGGTAACTCTCTCCTCTTATCAATCTCTCACCAAACTTTAATGGTGACAAATGACCAAATCCTTAACTTGGAGGGCTATGCTTGGTGTCACTAGATCTGGCTTTGAAATCTAGCTCTGCTACTGTGACATGAGTGACCTCAGGCAAGCCCCTTAACCTCTCTGGGTCTCAGTTTTCTCATCAGGAAAATGGAGGCATTGGACTAGATGGCATATGTCTAAGTTTCCATCCCACTCTAGACCTATGAGCTGGTGACATTCATAGGTCATCCATCTACCTACCCACATATTCTACACATTTGCCCAGTAGAAAGTTTTTTGCTCCTTGCTCAAGTGAACTATATTGTTGAATCAACTTTAATGAGAAATCGCCAGGTTCCCAAAGTATCCTGGCTTGGGGGCAGTCCAGAATATTAATTATAAAGGGCAGCATCCATAGATAGCCAAGAGAGGACAACATGGGAAGAATTATTAGAACCTTTTCCATCTCTCCTCATTTTTAATTAAAATTTTAATTTTGAGTTATTGTAGAGATAAATCATACCTGTGCCAAGCATTCTGACAGAAAAGTAAGCTCAAACATTTTGCTTATGTCAGAATGATCTCGGTTAAAAAAAAGAAAGATGGAATAAAAAAACTAAAGAGAAATAATAGCAGCTAATGAGACAAACATGTTGGAACTGATATATGAGTTACATGGGCACTGGAAAGGGCAAACTGATAGGAGGATGATGAAAAGAAAATTGCAAGTACTTTTGTTGCTGTTACTTCCATATAATTAGACATGCTTTCCCTCTTCAGATTTACCATCCTCTGAAGTATAGGTGGGCTGGAAAGGGAGTCTGAGGTAGGGAGTGGCCATCCTCTGCAGAATATTGTCAAAGGGAATGGGAGAAGAAACACAAATCAGAAGGTAAGAGCCCCTACCTTCATGGACCCAATTGGAGATAGAGCCCACATGGGCAAAACCCAATCACATGGTTTAGGAATACTTCACAGGCTTTCAGATTTTGATATTAAAAGATCGATTCTTAGAGATCATCCGGTTCAACCCCCTTGTTTTACTGATGAGGAAGTTGAGGCTTGGGGGTGGGTGGTGGTGGTGGTAGTGCTGCATTTTTCAAGGTCACACCAGTAAGAAATGACAGACCTTGGATGGGAAGGAATGAGTACAAGGTGTAGTAGCCGTTGAACCCTCAAAAGGGGTTATTTTAGACCCAAGGAAGAGCCAGTTTTACCCACCAGCCAGTTAGCTTAGAGAACTTGCTGGTGTAAATAGAAATGATTCAAAAGAGATTTAGATACATTAATGGACACTAGAGTATGGTGGGTTATAAGGGAAGTTAGGAATATATAGGATATAGTATATCAATCTGTGAACCCACAGATGGTTATTGAATGCCTACTTTGTACCAGGCATTCTGCTACATTCTGGGGATACAAAAATTAGGAAAAAAATTAGTCTTTGCTCTCAAGAAGCTTAATTTTATCATGGAAAACAACACACATATCTCTTTATCTGTCTATCTCTGGTTGTTGGTTGTTGTCCTTCATTCTCAAAGAGGACCAAAATGACACCACTAAGTTAGTGTCAAATTATGTTGTATCTAACTGGGATCACCAGATGGATATGAACCCAGAATGCTCTGCCACAGGTCAGGCACAAATAGTCCATGGAAACATCTGGGCTGCATTCTTTAAATCTCAACATCTCACATCCTTGCTCATAAACTATAGCACCTTCTCTGTGGGCATGCCATGCTGGGCACCCCTTTGCTAGCTTCTCCCATGTCACAAAGCAATTCCAAGATTCTTCAGAGAAGGCCTGGAGTTAGGAGATGGAGCAGCATATAAGGGAGAAAGAAGACAGGTTGACTAGATGTAGAGTATGGGCATGGGAGTAATATATAATGATGCAGCAGAGATAGGTTGGATCTAGGTTGCAAAGGACCTTAAAAGCCAAACAGAGAAGATTATTCTTTGTCCTACTGGACTTAAGTAGGAGGTGACAAGGTCAGTTCTGTCTTATGGAATATTAGCTTGGCATCTGTGTGGAGAAAGGATTTCAGTGGGGAAGGACTTAAGTCTGGGACACCCATTAGAAGGCCATTGCAAGAGTCCAGGTGAGAAGTGATGAGGTATTGAATGAAGGTGGTGATTATGTAAGTAGAGGGGGGTAGGTGTAAGTGATGCTATGGAGATAAAAATGGCTAGATTTAGAAACTGATTATATATGTGGGGTGAAAGACAGTTAGGGATCAAGGAGATATGGATAGGAGATATATAAAACTTTTATTTTTTTAAATGCTTTATTAACTTCTGGTTTACATAATTCATTTCCGTCAGGTTTTGAGTTACAATTTTTCCCCATTTTTCCCTACCCACCACCCCAGAATAACAGTCATCCAATCTGCTCTCTCCCATCTCTCCTCCCATACCCCCTTCAACTTTTCCAATAGGGTGAGGTGAATCCCCGCGCCCCATTGCCTGAACATCTTATCTCCCAATTATATGCAAAATATTATTAATCATAGTATATATATATATATGTATATATACATATATATTTAAAAATTGATTTTAAAAGGAAGATAAGCAACTCAGTATATGCTATACATGTGTAGCTATGTGAAACACTACCATAGTATATATATTGTAAAAGACTGACTATATTTTCCTCCCTCCCATCCCACCTTCCACCTTGTCCACTCCCCGTCTTGATCCTGTCCCTTTTCAAAAGTGGTTGCTTCCAACATCCCTCCCCCCACAGCCCCCCCTCCCCTCCACTACCTTCCCTCATCCCTCTCCCCGCCATGCTCCTGTAGGGTAGGACACCCTATTTAGTATGCATGTCATTCTCTCCCTTGTCCAAATTCAATGAGAATAAGGTTTTGCCTTTTTGCCTTCCTGTTCTTCCCCTCCCCTGCAACCACCTTCCCCTGCCTCCTCTACACAAGACAGTTCACCCCATTGTCTCTCCCCATTCCCCCTCACCACATTACTCTCTCACCTCTTAACCTCACCTTTTAAGTATCATCCCTTCCTATTAAATTCAACCTGTGCCCTCTATCTATATATACCTGAAAACATATATACACACATTCACATATGTATTCATATGCCCATATACCCTTCTTCATATTTTCATACTGAGAAAAGTTTCATCAGTTACAGTTATTGTTTTTCCATGTAGGAATGTAAATAGTTCAACTTTGATAAGTTCATAATGATTTCTTTTCCCAGTTTACCTTCTCAAGCATCTCTTGCTTTTTGTATCTGAATATCAAATTTTCTAGTCAACTCTGGTTTTATCCTCAAGAATGCTTGAAAGTCCTCTATTCCACTGAATGACCATATTTTCCCCTGAAACATGATACTCAGTTTTGCTTGGTAGGTGATTCTTGGTCTTAATCCCAGGTCCTTTGACCTGTGGAATATCATATTCCATGTCCTTTGATCCCTCAGTGTAGAAGTTGCTAGATCATGTGTTAACCTGATTATGTTTCCACAATATTGAAATTGTTTCTTACTGGCTGCTTGTAAGATTCTCTCCTTGATCTGGGAATTCTGGAACCTGGCTACAATATTCCTAGGAGTTTTCTTTTTGGGATATTTTTCATTAGGTGATCTGTGGATTCTTTCAATCTCTGTTTTGCCCTCTGGTTCTAAAATATCCAGGAAATTTTCCTTGAGAATTTCTTGAAGGATGATTTCTAGATTCTTTCTTTGATCATGGCTTTCAGGTAGTCCAATAATTTTTAGATTGTCTCTCCTGGATCTATTTTCCAGGTCAGTGGTTTTTCCCATGAGATATTTCACATTGCCTTCTATTCTTTCATTTGTTTGGATCTGCTTAATAGCATCTTGATTTCTCATAAAGTCACTAGCTTTCATTTGCTCCAGTCTAATTCTGAAGGAATGATTCCCCTCAGTGAGCTTTTGAGATTCTTTTTCCATCTGGCAAATTCAGCTTTTTAAGACATTCTTCTCCTCATTGCCTTTCTGAGCCTCTTTTGCCATTTGCGTTAGTCTATTTTTAAGGTGTTATTTCCTCAGTCAGGCTATTGACTGTCATTTCATACTTTCTTGCATCTTTCTCATTTCTCTTCCCAATTTTCCCCCACTTCTCTTATCTGCTTCTTAAGGTCCTCTATGGCCTGTAACCAACTTGTATTTTCATTTGAGGCTTTTGGTGCAGGAGTTCTGACCTCACAGTCCTCCTCCTGTTCCATGCTTTGATCCTCTTGCCCCCAAAATAGGATTCTTTTTTAAAGCAATTGGGGTTAAGTAACTTGCTCAAGGTTACACGGCTAGTCATTTGATTTATGCGTGGGTGCTCATTTTCTGAGGCTGGATCTGATCTCGGGTCATCCAAACTCCGAGGCCGGCGCTCTTACTCACTGCGCCACCTAGCCGCCCCTTTAGGGCAATTGGGGTTAAGTAACTTGCCCAAGGTTACACGGCTAGGTTTTTTTTTTGTTTGTGTGGATTAAGTGTCGGAGGCCGGCTCCGAACTCAGGTCCTTCTGATTCCAGGGCCGGCGCTCTATTCACTGCGCCACCTAGCCGCCCCATCAAAATAGGATTCTAATGTTGCATTTTCTGTTTATTTTGTTTCCTTTGCCTAGGCACGTTGCCACTTAATTACTTGACTTTTGGGCTTGTTGCCACAGTAGGACTTTGCCACCAGCCAGGGGAACTTCTGTCCCAAACGTTGGGGTTTTCTCAACTTCCGGAGGTATTAGTTGGGTGTCCTCTGTGAAGCCTCCACACACTCTGGCAAGCTGGTCACACATCCCAAGACCTCTACCTCAGACTGCAGTCCAGATCCAAGAAGGGTAAAGCAAAAGTGCTTGCCCAGCAGACTGGTCACTGGATTCCCCTACAGTTCACAGGCCAAGACCTGAAGCTGCAATGTGGCAATGCCTGCCCTGGCTTCTCAGCAGCTTCTCGACCCCAGGGGAAGAAACCAACACATTCTCCCAACCAGTCCCAAAGTCCATAGGGCACTAACCTCTCACTTTGTTCTAGGCATCTATGTGTTGATAATTCTGGAAATGCCACACCTCCTGGTGTTTTGGGGTCCCTCCAGCCGGTTGCTGGTCTGGCCACCCTCGGGCTAAAATCGAGACTCACACGGGCCTGGCCAGAATGCTGAGCTGGCAGCTCACAGAGTGCTGCACTGGCGGCTCCCAGAGAGCTGGGCTAGCTGCTCCCTGCAGGGGTGCAGGGCTGTCCTCAGTGGGAGGATAGCTTCTTTCTCTGTGTCATTTTGTGGGTTCTGGAGCTCCAGAGGTCATTCAGAGTCTCCCTTTTACATAATTTTGAAGTGCTGTGGGTTGGAGCTCTGTGGAAGTGCTGTTTCTAGTCTGCCATCTTGACTCCGCCCCCCTAGATAAAACTTTTATTAAGCGATTATTTTGTGTCAGACACTGTGCTAAGTGCTAGGGATACAGATACAAGCTAGCAAGATGTTTCCTCCTCTTTGCACTTTACATTATAATGGGTATGTGTGGCAGGGTGAGGGGAATGACACCACATAAAGGAAAACAGAAAAGGGTAGGGTATGTGTGCAGTGTGATGTTATATGATAGAAATGGCCCAGAAGTGGCCTGGAGAACCCTTGCTTCATTTATCATAATAAATGCTTGTTGACTAGGTGACTCTCAGGACCTGGTTTTCTAAGGTCCTGAGAATCAAGTCTACGTCAAGGATTCCTCTGGGAGGAAGATGGGACCATGACTGGCATGTAGGCAGTGTGCTATGAAAATGGAAAGGATGAGAACAAGGTTAGAAATATGCCAGGCTGGAAAGATGGTGGTGCCCTAGACAAGGGTAGGGAAGGTCAGTGGGAGGATGATTTTAAGGAAAAGGTCATAGATGCCATTTTGGACATGTTGAGTATGAGATCTGTCTACCTAGATATGTTTATAGACAAATATATCTATCTAGATACCTATATCTACATATATATATATATATCTACATATATATCTACATATATATATCTACATATCTATATCTATATCTATATCTATATCTATATCTATATATCTATATATATCTATATATATATATATATATATATATGACTGCTCTTCTCCAAGAGACATTCTGTGCTATATATATATATATATATATATATATATATATATATATATATATATATATACAGAGAGAGAGAGAGAGAGAGAGAGAGAGCTAGATGTCTGTAGATAGATATTGGTAGTTAGATATAGGTATAGATATGGATATAGATATATAGATTTATGTTCTCACTAACTAGCATATAGAAGGTGCTTAATAGATAGCCATAATCTTTTTATTGAGTGCCAATCCCACATAACTGAATACCAGTATGTCTATATTTATATAGATGTATGTCTAAACCTATCTAGATATCTGTGTATGTGTGTGTGTGTGTGTGTGTGTGTGTGTGTGTGTGTGTGTGTGTGTGTGTGTGTGTGTATACATGCTCACTGGCTCAATTCCTTCACTCACCCCCGGCCACTTACACGAGTAAACCTGCTATTACTGTCTCCTTTCCAGTTCTGAAACCTGAATCAAATAAACACTGCCATTGCTCCTCCAAGCACTGGGTCATAAGGGTTAGAGTAGACATTTTTGAAATTTCTCTGGCCTTTTGCAGTCCTCTTTTCCCTCCCCCATTTCTACTTCTCACTGTGTGTTCAGCAACACAGAATGTCTCTTGGAAAAGAGCAGTCAGCAAGAGGCTGTTTCTGAAGACCCATCATTAAAATCTCCATTTAGTTCAGTGACACCCAAAAGCACATCCAAGGCCCAGCTTTTGAATGCTGTTCTTCTCTAAATCAGATTACTGTGATGGTCCCCTTATTGATTTTGGTTATAAAATCCCCCAACTCTGACCCTGGCAGCTTTTTTGTGTTTCTCTGAGTCACCTCCATATTGTTTGATGTTCATGGTGTCTTCATTGTTCAGTTAGGCCTGTTTCTTCAGCTCAGAACTCATTACCCAGAGCTCCCTTTCATCTTGTTTTCTGAACTGTCCCTCTTTTCGTCTGTACCAGAGGGCTGTGCTTACTTTCAGAGCAAGAGGCAAGATGGCTTTTGAGGTGTGGGCTTGAGGCCCTCTGGGCCAGGTTTCCTTGGCCAGTATAAGGAGATGCAAGGGCACTCACCAATAGCAACATTCCGAGTAATATTCATTGATGTACTTGTTTGAAGTATTTCTATCAGACATATAATGCACTGCCTCAGAGTTACCCTTGGACATATCTTATTGCCTCCAGGGATTACAGGATTTAAATCTGGAAACAAACAAACATTTATTGGGCACCTCCTATATGCCAGGGACTCTCTCACTGGCTCTTTACAACAACCCCGGCAGGTAGCTGCTATTGTTATCAGAATTTTACAGTTTATAATTTCACAATTTTTAAAAACTTATTTATTTTAAGTTTTCAACATTTATTTCCACAATATTTTGAGTTACAATTTTTCTCCCCATCTTTCCTCTATCCCCACCCGAAAATAGCAATCCTACTGAATACCCCTTCTCCCAATCTGTTCTCTCTTATATCCTCCCCCATCAACCCTCTAACTTTATAGTAAGGCAAGATGGATTTCTAGACCCCAGTGCCTGTATATCTTATTGCCCAGTTGCATGTGAAAAAACAATTTTTAAGCATTTGTTTTTAAAACTTTGAGTTTCAGATTTTTTCCCTTCTTCCCTCCTCACCTGCCCCCATTGGGAAGATAAGTGATTCAATATGGGTTGCACATGTGTAGTTACACGAATCAATTCTATAGTAGTTACATTGTGAAAGACTAACTATATTTTGCTCCATCCTATCCTGCCCCCCCACTTATTCTATTTTCTCCTTTGACCCTATCCCTTTTCAAAAATATTTGCTTCTAATTACACTCTCCCCCAATCTGCTCTCCCTTCTATCATCCCCCTTCTTATCCCCTACCCCCCCCCCCCATTTTCCTGTAGGGTAAGATACCAAATTGAGTGTGTATGTTGTTCCCTCCTTAAGTCAAATTCAATGAGAATCAGTTGTCCCATTTCCTTTCCCTTCCTGCTCTTCTTTTCCATTGTAACAGTTTTCTCTTGTTTTTTTTATATGAGATAATTTACCCTAATCTATCTCTCCCTTTCTACTTCTCCCAATAAATTCCTCTCTCACTTCTTGAGAGGAGGAACTCTCCTCAACTCATCCTGTGCCCTCTATGTATACATGAACATACATATGCCCACACTCACACATATGTATATATATATGTATACACACATACATACATACACCCTCCTATACATACATATATATTCCCTTCAACTATTCTCATACTGAGAAAAGTCTTATGAATTACAATTATCATTTTTCCATACAGTAATGTAAATAGTTTAATTTTTAATAAGTTCCTTATGATTTCTTTTTCCTGTTTATCTTCTCATGTTTCACTTGCTTCTTGTATTTTAAAGTCAAATTTTCTGTTCAGCTCTGTTTTTTTTCCCTCAACAATGCTTGAAAATCTTCTATTTGATTGAATGACCATATTTTCCCCATATTTATACTCAGTTTTGCTGGGTAGGTGATTCATGGTTTTTAGTCCTAGCTCCTTTGCCCTCCAGGATATCATTTTCCAAGCCCTTCAATCCCTTAAGGTAGAAGCTGCTAGGTCTTGTGTTATCCTGATTGTGTTTCCACAATACTCAAACTGTTTCTTCCTGACTGCTTGTAGAATTTTCTCCTTGACCTGGGAACTTTGGAATTTGGCTATAATATTCTTAGGAGTTTTATTTTGGGTATCTTTTTCAAGAGATGATTGTTGAATTCTTTCAATTTCTATTTTGACCTCGGGGCAAATATCAGGGCAATTTTGTTTGATAATTTCTTGAAAGATGGTGTCTAGAGTCTTTTTTTGATCATGGCTTTCAGGTAGTCCATTAATTTTTAAATTATCTCTCCTGGATCTATTTTCCAAGTCAGTGGTTTTTCCAATGAGATATTTCACATTGCCTTCTATTTTTTCATTTTTGGGGATCTGTTTTATAGTATCTTGTTTTCTCATAAAGTCATTAGCTTCCATTTGCTCCAATCTAATTTAGAAGGAGTTATTCTCTTCAGTGAGTTTTTGAAATTCCTTTTCCATCTGGCAAATGTGGCTTTTTAAGACATTCTTCTCCTCATTGGCTTTTTGGACCTCTTTTGTCATTTGAGTTAGTCTATTTTTTAAGGTGTTATTTTCTTCAGTGTATTTTTATATCTCTTTTATCCAGCTGTTGACTTGCTTTTCATGATTTTCTTGCATCATTCTTATTTCTCTTCCCAATTTTTGCTCCACATCTCTTACTTGATTTTCAAAATCCTTCTTCAGCTCCTCCATGGTCTGCAAACCAGTTCGTATTTTTCTTGGAGACTTTTGATGCAGGGATGCTGACTTTGCTGTCTTCCTCCTGCTCCATGCTTTGATCCTTTTTGTCCCCCAAAAAGGATTCTATGATCTGTGCTTCCTCTGCTTGCTCATATTGCCAGCCAATTACTAGACTTTTGAACTCTTGCCACAGTAGACTTCTGCTTCCAGAATGGAGAGAGCTATGTCCCAAATTGCTGGGGTTTTTGCAGCTACCAGAGCTATTAGGAGGGCGCCCTCTCTGAAGCTCCCACAAGCTCTGGCTTATTGGCCACACACCCCAAGACCATCACCCAAGACTGTGACCCAGATCCAAGCAGGTTAAAACAAGAGTAATTACCCTCTGAATGGTCTCTTGGTCCCCCTATAATCGACAGGCCAGGGCCACTGGTTGGGGCTGCCTTTGGGCTGGTATAATGCCTCACAGGGGACTGACTTCAGCTCCCAGCTCCATGCAATGACTCTTGCTGCTAGCCTGCCAGGCTGCCTTCAGTGGGAGATTTGTTTCTCTCTGTCACTTTGTGAGTCCTATAACTCTAAAGTTTATTTAGTGTCATTTTTTACACATGTTGGAAGTTATTGGAGCGGGAGCTCATGCCAAGTTTGTGCTTTTACTCTGCCATCTTGGGTCTGCCCCCTTCCACCATTTTGACAATTTTTTTTTTTTTGAAGCCGAAATTGTAAAGTTTATTGTTATGCTGTAGAGAACAGCGGGCTAGATTCTTATGGAACCTGCAAACTCGCAGAGGCCGCAGACATTAGTTTTAAGGGGTCAGTTATGCTAACTAGGTGAGTAAGGGTGGGATCAGGGAGGAGTTAAGGAGTGGTCAGTGCTCAAAGGACCATACACTTTTAATATCAACTGCGCAGGTGTATTGCCCATGTTTCACTGGGAAATAGCTCAAGAGGGGGTCTAGCTGGAGGTGTGGTTCTAGGCCTGATACGTCACTAAGAGTGCCCAGTCTGCCACCCACCAAGGTCATCAGAGACAGTGTGGGTCTATAATTGACTAAGGAGTTACCCTATAGATAAGGTATTGAAGAATTCATGGTGGGGCTGGCCACTCTAACTAAGGGAGATAACATTTACATAAACTTATTGTTTCAGGCAGAGATAAACAGGTCATGAGATGTTGCTAGGCAGAGCGCTGGAAGGGGGAAGGGGCAAAGTCAATGCTCTGAGGCTGGGGGGGGGGGTGGGGGTGGAAATGTGATCTTACAGACTGCTTTTACAAATTGATTTTACAGACATAGATCCCAAAGCACCCCATTTACAAACTGATGTTACAGATTGATACTACAGACATATATATATCACAAGGACCCCATCATTCCCCCCTTAAACAGATAGCACCCAAAATCATTTGGGGACAAGGGGCGATGGTCTCAGCTTCCCGAACTGCTTCTCGCTGGGAAGGGGCATAGAGCTGTCCCTGCCTCACAGGGTTCCATCGTTCAAGGGGTGGGGTCCATGGCCAATGTCTGGAATCTGGCCGATGCTAGGTCCAAGGGGTGATGAGTAGCAGCTTCGGGCAACAGTTGGTACTCAGTCTGAGCAGTCATCTGCAGATGGAAAGCACTGAGCCTAGAAGAGATAAATCTAGCAAGGAGGTTAAGCAGGCAAGAGCCAAAAATAAGTAAGAGAAAATTGACCAGAAATGGGGTGAGGATGGGCTAGCATAAGCCATTACTCAGACTATTTCACTTTCCTTCATATTTCTACATACTACATATTCTTCTACCAACATAACTGTACTGCCTTTAACAAAGGAGGTTCCTAACTAGGTTACTTAAGCTGAAATTACAGTGATATAGGCTGAAACTCCAATGACTGGTCAGTGTACACTTGAATTTTCCACTGGCGGGGAAACCCTAGGCTGGGTCTCTCACCCACAGATTAATCAAGGGTAAGCAAGGGGTGGGGGTTCTGCCTGTTTACAGATTAAGCAAGGTGGAGTTCTCTGTTTTACAAATCAATTAAGGGAAGGTTGGGCTGCCTGTTTTACAAATCAAGGAAAGGGTGAGTGGATTTGTGTCTGACATTCCGGAAGGGCAAAGTGACAAATCAAAGAGGGAAGGGTAGAGTGGAGGTGGGGAATGATGGGGATTGTGGGGGGCCTCGCAAGGAGGTAAAAGGGGAATCAGGGAGAGGATTGGATAGTCTTAGCTTTAGGGGGTGCTCGTGGACTTCTGTTTTCCATTCTGAGGTGACAGCAGGCTTCACTCTGGTGTAATGTTGTTATATGGGAATAGAGTCCACTTTGACAGCAGTAGGTGTAGTGGGGATCATGACGTGTGGTCCCTTCCACCTCTGCTCCAGACCATGAATTTCTTAATTTCTTTTTACCAGCACAGAATCCCCAGGTTGAAACAGGTAAGCTGAGGCAGAACTCCGGATCGGGATCAGGAGAGCTGAGGGAAGGAGTTTTGTTTTTTTGTTTTTTTCTGAATAGCCTGCAGACCCTGAAGGAACTTGATAAGGGAAGAGTTAGTGATTTCAGCTTTTAGGTCTTCCCAGATTAGAGGAAGAATGGGTGGTAATCTTCCATATGTTAGGGAATGGTCTGGACTTTCTCAGCCTTGAGTTCTGAGCTCTGAGAAAATTTCAGATGCTGGCTGCTCAAGGAAGTCAAAACTGAGAATCCAAGGACCTGATCATCTCCCCCTTAAACAGTTGGGACCCAAAATCATTTGGGTAGATCTATGTTTCATAGGAAGCTGGGTACACAGATTATATATACAGTATACAGTATATAACAGTGAATACAGATTCACTCAGGAAGGAAGAGATAATTCAGAAATTGAATCCTTAACATACAGTTACAAATGTTAACTTTTGCTTAGAGCATGAAACAACTACAAATTCGGATCAAAAAATAAAGCCAGATCTCTTCTGTTTTCACAACTCATTACATTAGTTTAGCAATAAATTTATCTTGCAAATGAAAGTTTTAATAGGCCTCTTAAAATTACACTAGAGATTTGAAAATTTCTTCTGAAAGTATTTTCCCTTCTTTTAAAACAGTTTCAAGATTTATAATTGATCACTAAACTTTTATGAAGAAAGTTAGTTGAAAACTTTTTAAATGATCTTAAGCAATTTGCATACTTTCTGCACATGTTCCAATTCCAAATGAAAAATAATATTAGATTTTCCAGTGATCTTACACAAAAGAGCCCATATCTGTTACTACTTGCTCTGATCATGGAAACTTGCTATAGAAGGAAAAAAGCAGGGACATGTGACATCCCAAATATGACAGGATAAAACATCCTTGACTCTGTTTAAATTCAGGTAAAGTCACAGATATCCAACCATGCAGTATCTGTTCCATCTTATAGCTAGACTCAGGATAGGTGGGAAACATTCCTTTTCAAAGGAATCCCATGGGTAAACTGAGCCAGGAGGGATCCCATCCCAGACAGAGGCTAAGATTGTCCCTTCGGCCTTTACCAAATGTAGACTTCCACCTATCAGCAGTACAGGATCACATTCCCTCTGAGTAGCTTGTGGCATTTTCTCGGAGATACTGATTTAATGCAGACAACTATACCCAAATTCAAACTCAAAATAAAATTTAGTTCTGGTCCCAAGTGCCTTTTACCTTAAACAACAAGCTTCACCGATTACAGCTTAGAGCTAGTTAGTTATTTTTATTTTCATGGAGCTGCACTAAGCAATGATGATTCATCAGGTCTCACAAATGTAAAGAATTCCATTTACCATCTTTCCTTCTGAAATCTAAAAGCCAATTGATAGAAATCCTTCTAATCTTTGCAACTTCTTAGCAAGTTAGGTTCATTTAAAACTACAACACTTAAACAAGTTCCTTTCCCAGGCTGAATGACCTTGCCTATTAGAGATAGTTTCTAGGGGATTTGGCAGTTTTACAACATAAGGAAAATGTATATGAATTCTTAGGAGGAGAGACTGGGGGAAAGGCTAATAATGATGCCCCCACTTAACCAATTCTCATACAAGCAGGAGGACTGTTCAGAATGGGCAGAACTAGTCAGAATAAAGTTTTCATCCAATCTCCTCCTTTCCACATACAGTAATCAATTAACAATTTTAGATTTTAACATTAAAATTGTAGCCAAAATAACTTAGTTAACAATCTTACAAGTTTTAAACAGTCTTAACTGAAACTTCCTTTTAAACAAAGACAGACTAGGAAACTTATGATTTCCCAAATTACAATACTCCAAGACTTTAAGAAAACTGCTTCTTATACAGCATAGATAATACAACTTTTTACCGGTAACAATACCATAAACAATTATCATATTCTTAAATTTGAACTTTGAAATAAAAACAAATGAATTACCAATCTGGTGACCTTAAAAATCAAGTTTTTGAAGTTACACAGAACTAAAATTTCCTTGTTGCCACACACCTGATCAACTTATCACTAAAAATTAATTATATTCTGGAATCTCACATAGATGGTGAATGTGGTGATCCATAAACCTTCAAATTAACATAAATACATCCTTAGATGAAGCAAGCTTGAAAACCACATCCCTATATTTTCCTTTCCTTTTTTTCCCAAGTTTCTCATTTGCTCAATAAGAATTCTACAAAATGCCTTTCCAATTCCCTGTGTACATTCACTTCATCATTAGTTATGTGGAAACTATAACTTTAAGTCAATGCATATTTCTAGAATAGCCAAAAAGTTAAATGAACAACCAGCTATCACAATAAATATCAGCAGCATTATTACTACCTATTTGTATCCCAAATATAACAGCTTTAAATTGTCAAATCTTATAACATAAAAAATCCAATTCACATGAAATAAACAGAAGACAGAATTAGCAGAACTGATAAAGTACCATAGATGGTTTTACAAAACTTTTCTCCATCTTTTACTTTCAACAAAATTCAGATTGAAAATTGCTTTATCTAACAACATTTCTGGCTCACAATGGTCACTCAAACTTTTACAGTATAAGAGGATTTTACAATTTAGAGATACCATAATAACACAATGACATTATGACATTAATTGCATTTCCAATTCATCACATACAAAAATTACTGATAGAAAAATTGGGCTTACCAAGTACAGAGGCTTTTCTTCTCTCCCCACAACTGCAGAGCCTGGTTGAAGACCCAGGCATTTCAAAGGAAAGAGGGTCATCCTCATAGCCTGGAGGTGTGGGCTTCGGGGTACCCTGGGGTGTTGCCAGGCCCCTCAATATAGCTGCAGCTCCCCCTTCTTTTTCAAGTGGGGGAGCTTAACTCAAATTCCCTATTCTTTAGCACGCTCTATTTTTCTTCTAGAATGAGAGACTTTAATAAATTTTTGTAAAATGTTTTCAGCAGATTTAACTTTTACTCCAATAAACTTTAATTTATGTGTCCACTCCTTACAAAACCTTCTTTGAAAGTGATATCTTTGACCTCTCCAGCAAGTGATATTGGGGGGGCGCCTTCCCCCTTTCTCACTACTAGAGAACCCAAAGGAAAATTCACTTTTTCTTATCAAATCTTAGAAAATATTCCAATTTGCCTCAATGAAAATGAATTCTGACTTATCTTTAGCATCAAATTAGGAGTGACACTTTTTTTACTTCTCACATGAATTCAATTGACTTATAGTTTTATTCTAATACACAAATTTTTCCTCTTTTAGGTGAGGCAGGAAATAGTTAAATTTTCGTCTGCCTGCCTCTTTGATTTGAGGGGAGAAGATTCCCTCATTATTTCTTATCCCCTTCTCCTCACTCCACTTGGCCAGAGTGGAATGAAGAGGAGGAGATTTTCAAACTTTTAAAGATCTTAAAACTTCTGTTCACACTTCTCAATACCAAATACCATCTCTATCTTAACTTCCTACCCATGCTTCTTCCTTTGCTACATGCTTAAACTTTCTTGCTTTATAAACCTAAACAAGACAATATTTACCTCTCTTTTCTCTTCTTCTCCAGCCTGCATTCAGCATCAGTGAAGGGAGGAGGGAGAGAGAGCTAAGAGCCTTCCAAAGGAAGGTCTGGCAGTCCAGCTGCAGTTTAAACCTTCCATGTTAGATTACACACTCACTCATTCACACAGACACACAAAAAAACAGAACAGAGAGAGAAACTGACAGGAACGTTCCAAAAGCTCACAGAGGATTGTTAGAAATCCCCAGGCACAAATCATGTTTGCTTGGCTTCCAGATACATGCTAATAGAGGCCAGGTACAAATCATATTTGCTTGGCTTCCAGATAGGTGCTAATGGAGGCCAGGTAAGACTTGCTTTAAGATAACCTAGGCTCAGATCCCCGAACGTAGGGGGAAACACTGGCCCATCCTTCCTTCTTGGGGTCGTGAAGACCGAGTTTTTTCCAACTGCTCAAGAGACATCCTGGGAGGGAGTCTCGGGGTATGGAGAGAGACTGACCGATTGATCCTTTTCCTGCCCTGACACCAAAATCCCTGTACCTAAAGCGTCCCGGAGACAAGAGCATCCTCAGTCCCGAATGGGGAGCGAACCCAGGGTCTAACAGACCCACACCGGCCTACTTTTACTAAGTAAGCGAATACCTAAAGCATCCCGGAGACAAGAGCATACTCAGTCCCGAATGGGGAGCGAACCCAGGGTCTAACAGACCCACACCGGCCAGCCAAGACCGGAGCGTCCCCACAAGCCTTCTTAGGGCTTGTGGAGGTTAAACCAACTACAGGGAGAGGGGGGAGTTTAAAGGATAAAAAAAGCTTGAGACCTCAGACTTTGTCCCTAGTGGTCACCATCTGAAGAGGGAAGGGTGATAAGGAGGGGGGGAGGGTAAGTGGTTCTGCCAGGGAAACCTCTCCTGGCATCCAGTCTGGAAGGAATTCACCAGGCTCAAGCAAACTTTGAAGCCGAAATTGTAAAGTTTATTGTTACGCTGTAGAGAACAGCGGGCTAGATTCTTATGGAACCTGCCCATTTTGACAATTTTTAACTTGCCCAGGGTCACATGGTAATAAGTGTCTGAGAGATCAGATTTGAAGATGGGTCTTCTTGACTCCAGGCCTAGCTGTACTACCAGCTGCCTCTAAGAAGGGACCTTCCCAAGTAAATGGGGCTAGGAATGCCTATTTTACCTTCCTCTCCAGGTGAGTGTGAGGTCTAAATGAGGTGCTGAATGGAAGGCACTTTTTAGACTAAAAGAAAGAGCATTATATAAATGGTGAAGTATTTACAGATGGGGAAAATGAGGCCCAGAGAATGGAAGTGGCTTACCTACTTTGATTTGTGCATTAAGGTTTGCAAAGCACTTTAAATATATTTTCTCATTTGCTCCTCAGGTCAATCATATAAGGAAAGTGATACAGGCAGCATCATAACTAATGAAGTTTATCTGATTGTGATCATTGCTAATTGAAAATTTAACTCCATTTTACAGATGTGAAAGATGAGGTTGAGAGGCTCAGTGGCCTCTTGGGATCATATAGGTAGTTAACTATCAGAGGATGGATTCAGAGGGCTTTAGATCAGCTCAGTGCCTTTCACACATCTTTGTGTCCTCAGCAGCACATAGTATGGGGCCATGCCCAAAGAAGTTGTTGAAAGAAATATTTGCTGAACTAATAGTGTACCACAGAATCCAAATACAAGAAGTGTCAGCCAACCCATTCTTTGCCTTTAGCCTTCTCCACAGTCCATACTCACTTACCAATGAACATTTTCTGCCCCTAGCCTAGCGCTTCTTAATTTTTTTACACAATAGGAATTGAGGTACACCATGGAAGAGTTGAGAGACATGCACATGCATGTAATAGCAAGTTTCAATTGTAGTAGAATTCAGGTCATACCCTTAGACAACTACTCCTTAGAATGCCATCTTCTTGAGGGCAGGCACCATCTCACTTTTATTTTTTATATTTATGTTCTCACTAACTAGCATATAGATGGTGCTTAATAAATGCTTATTAATTGATTCTTCAGCCATGTATGGAACCCCTGTCCAAACATTCTCTATAGAATTTGGGGACTTCATAACGAGAATCACCTTAAAGGTCCAAGTTTAAGGCACTGACTAGAAAGGAGGGTGTGAGAGCTCTCCTTTTTATTTTCTTTATGCTTAGGCACTTAGAATTTAAATAATAATAAATAAATAATAGAATTTAAATAATAAAATTTCTGCTTAGGCATTTAGAATTTAAATTTTGTTCATTAGTTCTAGGGTTAAAAGTTCTTTTACTTTTCTTTTCCCAAAGACTCTAGTCTTTGGAAGGAGCACATCACTCTTTGTCATTGGTTTTATAATATTGTTTGTTTGTTATAACCAGTCTTATGGAGAGGCAGTTCTGGGTTCTAGTTTGGGCTCTGCCCTTAGCTGAGGGTCTGACCTGGGACAAATCATTGGATTTATGTCATATATTAAGCTTGGCTTACCTGTCCTGAATAGACCTGGGCATGGTTTCTGTCAAATCCAGACCTCCTGGATGGCCTGACCTATCAAGCAGTTTCCTCTGTAGCTGTATGGGGTAGCCTGTCTGCCACAATCATGAAATGTCCCCTGATTGGATCCTATTTCATTTTCATGTGTCCTAGTTAGCTCGAGTACCTTGTAGAAATGCCAGGCTTCTTCTTACCCTTTTGTTGCTAGAATTTGTGTCCCAAAATGGATGCAGGCATTTTTATCGCCTGGGAAGAGTGCAACCGTTTTTTGGGCTGTGAGATTTGGGATTCTCACATAGTCTTTTGGGGGAAAAAATCCAAATCAGCTTTTTTTTTCCCTCTTAAGCCCACACAGATCTCCCAGAGTTTAAACAGCCAGGCTGAAAATGACTCCCTCTCTTTGGCAGTTGTCTACAGTAAATCATAGTGAAGCCGCCAGCCCCACAGTTTCGGTCTTTAGGATAATGGGCCTCTGAGATATACCAACAGAGGGAAAAGAGAGCACCAGCCATTAGGATTTCACTGCTGCTGCTATTGTTGAAACAGGGATGTCAATAATCCTAATACAGAATACAGATTATAGTGGTGGTGGTTATTGTTCAGTAGTATATGACTCACTGTGGTCTCATTTTGGGGTTTTCTTGGCAGAGATACTGGAGTGGTTTGTCATTTCCTTCTCCCGCTCATTTTATAGATGAGGAAATTGAGGCAAAGAGGATTAAGTGACTTGCCCAGGGTCACATAGCTAGGAAGTCTCTGAGATCAGATTTGAACTCATGAAAATGAGTTATCCTGATTCCAAACTCAGTGTTCTGTCTTCTGTGCCACCTAGCTGCCACAGTGTACAGGTAGGGAGACCTTTCAAGTGGAAATGATCTCTCTACAAACTTCCCATCATCCTTTACTCAAGTCCTGAGTACTGTTTAAGAATAACCCCACCTCTGTCCCCTCCCTGTCATTTTTCAAATAGGATAAATTCCTTCTACTTTCCTCTCTGCCTGTGGGATGAGATTTATGGGTTTCCCTTGAACCTGGTGTCCAGGGAATCCATGAATAGATTTCATGAGGTTCATGAATTTGAATAGGAAAATAATTGCCTCTTTATTTTCACAAATCTCTAATAAAAATTTAGCATTTCCTTCAATTATTTAAAAACATTCTTCTGAGGAATTTCTAGACTCACCAGGATGCCAACAGGGTCATGTTACAGAAATGGTTCAGAACCCCTGTTCTCCTTTATGTAGTCAGAAAGAATCCCAGGAGACACCTAACCCTGGAAGCATGAGACAGAGGTGGGGGGGCAGGGGGGAGTTCCCTATTCAGTTCAGCCAAGCATCTATTAAGCACCTAGACTCTCTCTGAGATTACCATCAATTTTCCCTGTATATATCTTGTTTGTAAATAGTTCTTTTCTTCTTGTTTTCCCCAATTTGAACATGAGTTCCTCGAGGTAAGGGACTGTCTTTGGCACATAGTAGGCACTTAATACTTTTTGGCTATGTGCAAGGCACCATACTAGGTACTGGAGACACAAGACAAAATGAAAATCCTCTACCCTCAAAGAGTTTACAGTCTTTTAGGAGGGTATGACATGCACACAGGGAGTTAAGTAAGGGAAAATAGGAGAAGAAAGAGAACTTTAGTTATTGGGAGAGACATCACTGGATAGCTCTAGAGCTGAAGGGGTCTCGGGCAGCCAACTAGAGGATGTGGAGACTCGGAGAAAGGTTGCCCAAGGTCATATAGATCCTCTGGTCCCAGTCAAGGCTCTTTTCCCTCATATGATAAAGGACTTAGCACATGAATTGAGCTTTTGCATGCCTTCAAGCAATCAGCACGTATTTATTAAATGCTGACTGTATACCAGAAACTCTGTTCTGTGCAGGATACCTTGAAATGATATGAAAATTCTGAAAGGCCAATGGGAGGCAGAGTACATTTCAGACTCTTAAAGTAGGGGTGGGGAACCAGCGGCCTCAAGGCCACATGTGGTCCTCTAGGTCTTCAAGCATTTGATTGAATCCAAACTTCACAGAACAAATCCTTTTATTAAGGGTATTTGTTCTGTGAAGATTTGATTCAGTCAAAGGGCTACACTTAAGGACCTAGGGGGCCACATGTGGCCTCAGGGCTGCAGGTTCCCCACCCCTGGGTTAAAGTTACAAGAAGAAAGGTCAATGGATTGCCTGCCAGCTTAGTAAGGTAATGAAAACCCAGTTAGTGGAAATGTTCCAAACACAGGCTGGATGATGAGGGGTTGGAGGTATCCTGGAGGCGATTTTTACTTTGGGGGGTGGTGTGTGTTAGATTAAATGACCTCTAAGCTCCCTTTAGACTCTAGACCTCTGTGAGGTAGTGATATATTGTATCCACTAATTAGTTTTCTTTTTTTAGACTAGTTGAAAAATGGAGAGCTATTGACCTGCAAAGGAAAGGGGAAAGAGTTGGGGAATGAGAAGTTGTTATCTTTTAAACAGGTTTGGTTAAGTGAAACAAAAGATTATAAGGAAAATGAAGAGAAGTTATGGGTTGATTTTGCCTTTTCAAGACTTAGCAGCCACGAAAATGAGCAGCCGCATACAAACTATGACTGGCTGGGTAACCATGAGCAAGTTACTTAACCCCAATTGCTTAAAAAAAAAAAAAAAAAAACTTAGCAGCCACAGTTCCTTCAACCTTCCATTTAGGATATGGTTTCTAGACCCTGATTCACCAGCCAGCTCATTCTTCTCTGGACCCATTTGATGTCACTCTTTAAATGTGTTGCTAGGAAGCCCGAGCAGGGTTCTAAGTACAGCCTCAATGGGGAAGAGTCTCATGGACCTGTCACTAACCTTGTTCCGGATGCCACATCTGAGTAATCTGGTTCAAGCTTGAATTAGCCTTTTCCCCATTGTCACATCACACCGTTGACTCATATTGAATGCGAAAGCAACTGTACCCTCCATGTCTCTTTTCACTCGAGCTGTTGTTAAGACAGTTCCTCATTCTGTATTTGCCTGACTGCTATTTTGAGCCTAAGTGTAGAATTTTTCCACTGATCCCTATGAAATTTCACCTTATTAGTTTTGGCCCATCATTTGAGCTTGTTAAAGTCCCTTTGAATTCTGATTCTACCACCTGATGTATTATCAATTTCTTCCTAGCTGTGCACCATCTAAAAAAGTGATAAGCATGTTTTCTCATCTTGAGGCAGCTAGGTAGCATGACAGACAGAGTGCTTGGCCTGGAGTCAGCAAGATCAGGGTTTGAATTTGACCTGAGACCCTTACTAGCTGGGCAAGTCATTTAACTTTTCTCAGCATCGGTTCCCTTATCTGAAAAATGAGATTAATAATGCTACTTACCTTACAAAGTATGAGGGTCAAATGAGAAAACTAATGTAAATCATCTTGCAAATCTTAAAGTTCTATGTAAGTGCTGGCTTTTATTATTATAGCTAATTGTGATTTTAAAAATATATATTTTGATGTTATAGTTTTAAGTTCTAGGACTTCAATATGGTGTCATTTGAGCTAAGTGGTCCAAGAAACAATCCATATTTGCCTCCTAATTGGATGAGAGTCCTGGCCATTTGCAGTGGCTGCAGTACCAACATCCATTCTTGGGGTTTCCATTAGCAGCTCAAACCCTCACCCAATTTCTGGTCTCCTTTAGGAAACTCTCCTACCTAAGTCTGATATCTATAAGTGACTTGGGATATTTCCCTACAACATTTAGGTCTGACTAAGAATGCCCACTCTTACATCTAGCATTGACTACCTGTTCTCGACCAAGTCCATATTTCACATGTAAAACCTCTGTGGTTAGACCTCACTCCAAGAGTCTACTTACACTGAGATCTTTGCCATCATAGATGTCTCCCTTAAGTGAGTGACTCTGGTCCTGTTTGTGTGTCTGGATCTCTGTCTGTATTGCCTTATGGTATGTGTTTATGTGTGTAAGTGCGTATGCTTCAGTTTTTACCTGCTTGCTGCAATGCCTAGCAACACAGCTCATGCTTGTACTTCTTCCTAAGTACTAATATCATGTAAATCCCTAAATCTTTGCTCTAATCTGAACCATGATGCCAAATATAGCGAGCTATTATTATTCATTGTTTTTACCTGTCGAGTATTAAAAGTTTAAATAGGTAGATTCAAGGACAGAGCCCCAAGTATTTCTTAAATTGAACATAATTCAATTCTGTGACACTGGATATTGCTGACCACCTTCTGCCCCTGGTTTCTGTAATTATTGTGATGTTGCTTTCTCTTGGTTCTCCTCCTGCCTGGCTGGCCATTTCTTCAAAGTCTTTTTCTGAATCATCGACCACACTATGAGAGGACTTTCTCCTGATCCCATCTTTTTTTTTTCTTTCTCTTAACTTAAATTCTTTGGATTGTGTTCTTCAGCCAACCATGAATACATTCAGTCTGTATTTCTTCATCTTGGCTCCAAGGAATATAATAAGCTATTTAATCAAATGCCTAAATGAAATCTAGATTTATTCTGTCTATGCAGTTCTAGTGCTCTGTTGGTCTAGGGTCTTCCATCCAGCTGACTGTCCACAGTATCACCTTCCTCTTCTTGGTCCAGCACTAATTCTCAATCCATCTGTAACTACTGGTTTCTTCCCTGCTACATACAAACATGTTAAAGTTTTCTTTTAATCTTCACAAGACCCAAACATCTCCACTAGATATCATCCCAAACCTTTTTTCTCTTTGTCAGTCAAACTCTTTAAAAATGCTGTCAGCTTTCATTGCCTTCATATGTCCTCCTATGGCTCTCTCCTAAATCCTCTGATATCTGGCTTTTGACCTTGTCACTCGACTGAAACTCCAAAGTTAAGAGTAATCTCAACATTTTCTCATTGCTCGTTGTATTTAACCTATCTGTATCATCTGAGACTGTTCACTATGTTCTTACTGGGTACAATCTTCTCTCTGGGTTTCATGATACTCCTCTCTTGGTTTTCCTGTCTGTCTGGATGCTCCCTCTTCATTTCCTTTGCTACCTCTTTATCCATTTTATGCTCTCTGTGACTGTCTCCTAAGTCTCTGTCCAGGGTCCTGTCTTCTTTATCTATATGCTTTTTCTAACTCTTTATATGCTCTCTCTTAAAGACTTTATCACTTACCATAGATTAATCACTATCTTTATGGAGATCACTCCTAGTCTCTCTACTAATCCAATCCCAATATCTCTTCTCAGCCCTTATTCAGTCCAGTGAATAACATATCACCAATTACTTACTGGACATTTCATACTCCGGGTTCTGGAGACATCTCAAGGTCCAAAAGAGAAATTATTATCTTTACTTCTCTACTCTCAAATCAACTTCTCTTCCAAATTTCCCAATTTCTTTTGAGGACATCAGTATCCTAGCTAGTGACCCGATTGTACAACCTTGGTGTCATCCCCAATTTCTCACTGCCCCTCTTTTTGTACGTCCAAACATTAGTTAAATCCTATCCTTCTTCTCTCCATAACATTTCTTATATCTGTCCCATTCTCTCCATTCATATGGCCAACACCCTGGCTCAGGCCCTTGCCTCCTCTTGTTTCCCAACTGGATCTGTTGTATTCCAGTCATTTTCTTTACCAATTCATCTTCCACACAGCTTCCAAAGGGGTTTTCTTAAAACTTGGACTTGACCATCTTCTACCCCCTCCTCAGAAAACTCCATTGGTTCCTTATTGACTCTAAGATCAAATACCAATTTCTCTCTTTGACCTTTAGGACCCTTTACAACCTACTCTTCAGACATATACATTACCTCCTGTCATATGGCTATGATCTAGTCACATTGCTTTGCTGATCCTCACACATAGCACCTCATCCCCCATCTCCATATCCTTCAAATGACTACCCTCTATTTGTGGAAAGTGTTCTCTCCTCCTCTCTCCCCCTCTCTTTTCCCCTTTCTCCTTCTTTCCCTTTTCCTCTCCCTCCTTTTAGGAATTTCCTTTTGTAAAAATTTATTTAGGAATTTATTTTTCCACAGTTACCTGTAAAAATAATTTTTAACATATGATTTTAAAACTTTGAGCTCCAAATTCTCCCCCTTTCTTCCTCTTCACCCTCCCCAACCTTGAGAAGGCAAGCATTTCAATATGGGTTATACATGTATAATCATATAAAACATTTTCATAATAGTCATGTTGTGGAAGAAAACTTAGAACCCCCAAAAAACCTCAAGAAAAATAAAGTAAAAAATATGCTTCAATCTGTATTCAGACACCATCAGTTCTTTCTCTGGGGATGGGTAGTTCTTTCATCATAAGTCCTTCAGAGCTGTCTTGGATCATTGTATGAAAGCACATTCTCTTGACCTCTGCCTCTTAGGAGCTCTTGTTTCCCACAAAGCTCAATTAAAATCTATCTTCTGCAGGAAGTTTTTTCCTTATCTCCCCAGTTTCTTTCTCTTTTTTTGCCCTTTTTTTTTTGGGAGGGAGGAAGGCAGGGTGCTTAGGGTTAAGTGACTTTCCCAAGGTCACACAGCTAGTTTGTGTGTGTGTGTGTGTGTTTGTGTGGGTGTGGGTGTGTGTATGTGTGTCTGTGTCTGTGTGTTAAGTGTCTGAGTCTGAATTTGAACTCAGGTCCTCCTAACTCCAGGACCAGTACTGTATTCACTGCACCTCCTAGCTGCTCCAATCTCCTTAGTTTCTATCACTGTCATATATCACATATATACATATACACACATATCTATTTACCTATGTTGCCTCTACTATGAATGTAAGCTTTTTGAATACAGGGTCTGAGCAATATTTGTCTTTTTGTCCTTAGTGCCTAGCACTTGTCAGAGAGCACTGGACCTGGAGTCAGCAAGTTTTGTTGTTTATTCATTTTCTCTTATGCCTGAGTCTTCATGATCCCTCTTGGGATTATCTTGGCAAAGATACTGAAATGATTTGATATTTCTTTCTCCAGTTCATTTTACAGTTGAGGAAACTGAGGCAAATGGGGTTAAGTGACTTATCCAGGGTCACACAGCTAGTAAGTATCTAAGGCCACATTTGAACTTAGGAAGATGAGTCTTCCTGACTCTAGGCCCAACACTTTTCCACTGTGCCACCTAGCTACCCCTGAGTTCAAATTTGACCCCAGACATTTCCTAGCTGTGACCATGGGCAAATCAGTTAACCTTTCTTTGCCTCTGTTTTCTCAACTTTAAAATGGGAATAATAATAGCACCTACCTTCCAGAATTGTTGTGAGGATGAAATGAGATATTTTTAAAGCACTTAACACAGTACCTAGCATACAGTAGACATTTAAAAATTGTGCATTTCCTTCCTTTCTAAAAAATGAAATAAAACTAGTATACCTTGACTAGTTTTTAGTGAACCCATACTAATTTTTAGTGATCATCACTTTCCTTTCAAAGTGTTCACAAGCTGTTTAAGAATATTTTAGAATCTTGCCAGAGATTTGACATCAAGCTCACCAATGTATGGTTTCCATTTACCTTCTGAAAAGGGGTATTTACTGATTTCTAGTCTTCTGGGAACCAATCCTGTTCTTCAGGGATCCTCTTCATTTGGTATGTAGCTGGACTGAGTGACACAGTATGAGGACTGGTAGTGTGCATAACTATGGAAGACAGTAGGTTGTTTCCAGGACACTGAGATATATCTTAAATAATTCCTGGGTTTCCTTGACATGCCATTGTGTAGACAGTCAAGTAGCTTGTCCTGTCCTGTATAGGATGTCTCTGTTTCTTTTCAGTGGCTTTCTCTTATGACCTTGTAACTGAGCCAGCTCCTTCTATGGTAACGAGGCCTTTTGAATTGTCAGCATGTGTATATTTCCACTTACGCTGTTGTCATTTGCTTCTAAGACCTTCTGCCCTTCTGTCCAAATACATTAGCTGTTGTGTGAGATCTCTTGCATTTCACAGACTTCTAAGTGCCGTGTGGTAGCCCACTCAATTAAAATTGTCCCCTCGCCACTGTGATTGCCTGGGCCACCTTTGAGTTGTTGTTTGAGTCTGAAAGAATCAAGATGTCACTTGATGAAAGCAGCAGTGATCTGAGTGAGAGTAAACCCGAAGATGTAAAAGTCAAGATTACTAATAATAGTAATAGCAGTTTGCATTTATACGGTTTTGAGGTTTACAAAGCGCTTTAGAAATATTGTCTCATTTCTCCTTTATAACAATCCTGGGAGGTAGGAGCTATTATTATTTTCAATTTTACAGATGAGGAAATTAAGGCAAACAGAAGGTAAGTGACTTCCCCTGGAGTCACACAGCTAGTTAGTATCAGAGGTTAGATTTGAACTCAGGTCTTCCTACCTCCACATCCATTTCTCTGTCTGCTATGCCAGGTAGTTGTCCCATCTTTATTACTCTCATGATTAGAACCACAGGATTTTAAGACTGGAAGGGGCTTATCCCCTGACCCACAGAATGCTGTACATGAATCCAGGTTCATATCCTTTCTGACACTTCCTGTGTGATGGTAGGCTGAGACTTAGCTGCCTTAATGGTGTCGTGGGATTCATAATACCTATAGCTCCTGTCTCCTAGGGTTGTCTGAGGCTCAAATGAGATAATAAGGTGTTTTGAAAAACGTAGAGCTCTATCTAAATGTCAGTTTTTATTATTAATAAGTGTTCTGCAGGAAATAAAAATATGAACACTAGCAAATCATCTCAAAGGGACCATTCCCCCTCCCAACTCAACAGAAAGTAATTTTTTTGCATGTTGATATTTATTCTTTCTTTAATGTAGATGTTTTTCTGATGTGATGGGCCCCCTGCCCTCCATCCCTAGCCCATCTCTGCTCCCTGAAAATCCTGGAAATTAATTCGGTGATTGATTCCACTGGTGGCCACCACCGTTTGGGGGACTGCGTCCTTTCAGGTCTGAGCTCGGCCTGTGGGAACACATGGAGGGTTTTCTGCTCTTCAGATAAAATAGTCCATGAGCCTTTTCTGGGGGTATTTAGAAAAATTTTCTTACTTAATACCATTGGGGAACATGTGTGGTTGTAGAGTAACAGATCAAAGGGGAAAGGTGACAAGCTTACACTAGTCTTAGCAGTTCATCCTTGTGTTACTGATGCGAAATAGAGCTGTGTTCCTTTTAAATGTCACCTTCTTTTGTCTTTCTGGTGTACTGTTTACATTTAACCTGGTCCTAAGTCAGCCAGTTCCCTGCTTGAACTGGATACTCTATCAATTCTGTTTTTTTAAGCCAGTGATTAAGGTTGGTACAACTCAGTGCCAGATGTCTTCTAGAATTTACTCCCCCAGCCCTTAGTCACCAGTAAAAGTGCCCCAGCTCTTAGTATATACCCCATATTCTATACCTTTCCCTATCTGCCTCTGGTGCAGGACGGTTTCTTTACTCATTGGTCATTGGCCAGGGGAAACCCAGTCTTTGTCCCCTCAGCCCCAGGATGAGGAAAAACTCTTCCGTTTCTAGCCTCACTGAAACACCCTTCATCCTGGGCTTCAGACTATGGGAAGCTTATAGCCAGCTCTACAACACTCCTAACTTTGCCTCTCTGTGACTTCCACCTCTTTCTCCTATGTTTTGCCCTCTAGGGCCAAGCAGAATAAATCAGATTCCTTTTTCAGATGAGTCTTTCAGATTTTTGAAGATAGCTATCTTATCTCCCAGAACTGTCTTTTTCATCAACTTGAATATTCCTAGCTCTTATTTCTGTTGCCTTCTTATGGGTCTTAACCAGATCAAAGGCAATTGTTAGGGTTCCGAGGTCTCTCGAACCTACAAGAACATGTTTACCTTTTCCCAGTCTTCGGACGTCTCCGAATTCTAGACTTTCTAGAAGAACTACCCACGCAGAACACCCTTCTGTTTAAGGAGAACTCTCTTTATTCTTTCTCTGATCAGAACATACAAGCGAACTCAGCCAGCAGCCCCTCCCCGTCAGGCAGCCTCCTTTTTATCTAACCTCCAGTTCCAGGTGTTTAACATCGCCTTCCCCGCCACTGCGAGCCAATCACGTACTGCCCCGAGAGTGAGGGGTGGTAACCCGCTGCCCACATGGACACGTCAGCTCATCAGGCTAAGAGGTTTCCGGTGTAGCAGACCAGGAAGTCTACTAACCAGGAAGTCTCTCAGCTGCCTCGTCAACTCTTATGATTGTTTTGCTGACTGTCCTTTTGGCCTTCCGGGTTCCTCCTGTAGCCTGTTATTGATAGGCCAGGGACCCTCCTGCCACTCCCAGGCTGTCGCGCTGCACCCCAGTTGGCTAAGGACTCTTCAGGCAATGAAAGTACTTGAGCTTGACCTCAACCCAACTCAGTGGATATTTATCATGTGCCTACTGTGTATGAGGCACAGGGGCCAGGCAGTAGGGATAGAAAGCAAAAACCAAACCAAGCCAACCCCACTCTCAAGGAACTTAGATTGTATGGGGAACACATGACCTGGACCCAGAGGAGAAAACATGGTAGTTTGGGGAGGTAGTATTGTTATTCAGTCATTTCAGTCATGTCCAACTCTTCATGACCCCATTTGGTGCTTTCTTGGCAAAGATACTAGAGTAGTTTTCCATTTCCTTCTCCAGCTCATTTTACAGAGAAGGAACTGAGGAAAACAGGGTAAGTGACTTGCCCAGGGTCACACAGCCAGTAAGTGTCTGAGGCCAGATGACTCTGGTTCTCTATCCACTGTACCACCTAGCTGCCCATTTGAGGAAGGAAACAATACTAACAACTTGAGGGATGACAATGGCTTTGAGTAAGAAGTGGCATTTAAAATGACCCTAAAGGGAAACTGAGGATTCTAAGAAGTAGGTGGAGGAGTGAGTTCATTGGAAGCATGGAGGATAGCTTACATGAGTGTCGAATCAGGAGATGTGAAGCTGTGTTTGTGGAGTGGCTAAAAGGCCCATTTGGCTAGGATATCGAGTGTGATCTAGAATAAGGTCTGAAAAGGGAGAAGGACTGGAATAAGTTTTAAAGGCTGCTAAATTCTGGGGTTAAGGAGTTTGCATTTTAGCCTGGAGATGGGAGGGAGCCATGGAAGGTTTTTGAGCAGAGTAGTACAGATTGGGGAAGGAAGACAATGCAATCCGGGAGACCCGATGGGAAACTCTTAGAATAATTCAACTCTTCCCTATACTTTTAACACCATGTGATCAGATTTACTTCTTCAAGAAAGCAATTGACTTTCTGCCCTGAGCTCTGCCAGCCTATCATGACACCGTGGCTTGATTTAGCCTTGGCAGTGGTTGACAAAAGGCCCCTTCACCCTCTCTGGTAGATCGAGTTCTGCTCTGACAGCACTTGGCACCATGAATCAAGCCTGCTGAAATTCCTGGGGTGAGAAAGTATAAATCACCGCTATTAAAATATCAGGTAGTCATGTTTCCTGCATGAGCTATTGGACCTGGTGTTGATCACCAGAATGCTAATCAACACCCTCACCCTCCTGTATGAGCTCATTCTTCCTCACTTTATAGCAATTACTTTCCATCACCTCACCTTGTGATAGGTAAGTGTGCAAGAAGGAAATCAGAGATTGTGAAAGAAGTGGACTAGACCTCATTATAACTACAGGCACCAGCCCTGGGAGCCCTCCTTATGACATTGGATCATGGATCTGGAGCTTGAAGGTATCCTAGAATTCATCCACCAACCCTTTCATTTTACAGATGAGGAAACTGAGGTCCGGAAAGGTTTTTGTCCAAAGTGTCATATAGGTAGTGATACAGCTGCCATTCAAACTCAGGTTCTGAAACTTACTTAAGTGGCCTTGGGCAAGTCACTTCCCCTCCTGGAGGTCTCAGTTTCCTCATTTATAAAAGGAGGGGGCTGGATTAGATGTTTTCTGAGGTCCTTTCTTGTTCTTGATCTATGGTCTTTTGATGCAAGAGAGCACTGTAGCTGAGGCTGTAGGGTTAGGGATCAACAGCCTTTTCAGAATGGCATGAGAACTTGTTGTCTGTTTACTCCATATTAATGGAATCTGGAGTATATGACAATGGCAGACTGGCCAAGGGGCCATTCTTTCCAGAAACTGCTGCTGCATGAAATCCTATATCCCCTCCTTCTCCAACACATATCCTCCTGCCTTTAAACTTAAGTGCCACCAGGGAGCCACTGAGGCAGAAGGTAAAGTAGAAAGAACATTAGATTATTTCTTGGTTGAGTTTGAATTCTAGCCCTGCTACTTGTACAAGTCTCCTCACATCTTTGGGTCTTAGTTTCCTCATCTGTAAGATGAGTAGATTGGATGAGAAGACTTTTAGGGTCTTGTTCTGATGTTCAATCCTAGGTCCCCCCTGAACCTCACACTTCTGGCAGCTACAGGAAGATGTTGTTGGAAGGAAGGAGAAGGCAAACCTGTGCTAAAGCTTCTCTTTGCATCCCCAGCTGTTGTGTCCTGAAGGCTGGCTTTGTGAATAAATGGAGAAGGTGGCCCTCTGCCATAAAAGCAACAACCCTACCCATCTGTCAAAGCAGTTCCTGTCTTCAAGAGTTCCTGCCTAAAAGGCAAATTCCCCTGGGGAGGTTGGAGGAGTCGCACCTTAAATTATCAGTGCAGGCAGCATGGTGCAGTGGGGAAGAAAACACGGGCCCTGGAATCATGAGAGCCCTGAGTATGAGTACAGCCCCTCATACCAAGTGTGCCAACATGGACAAGTCACTTAATCTCTTCAAAACTCATTTTCCCCATTTAAAAAAAGGGGGGGGGGAGAGGCAGGGACAATAATAGATAGCATTTTTGTATCTTTAAAATATGGAAAGAGATTTATAGATGTCATCTCCTGTGATGTTCACAATAGCCCTGTGGGGTAGGTGCTACTATATCCTCATTTTATAGGTGAAGAAACTGAAGCTGAGGGAGATTAAGTGACTGGTCTAGTGTCCTACAGCTAGTAAGAACCAAAGGCAGGATTTGAATTCGGTTCTTCCTAACTCTAAATCAGGCACTCTCTCCAGTATGCCCCCTAGGAGGGACACTGTACATGGTGCAAAGACACACTTCAGCCATTGTGTGTTTTTGTCTACTGCTGGCCTGGAGTGATCACTCAGAATGATTACATAAGCCACCTTGGCCATACATGGGCGCCATGAGCATTAGCATAATGGTCCTCCAGGTGGCCCCTGGTAAGCCAGAGGCTGGTTCCTATTAGCATGTACATTTCTGATGTGAAATTGCCCATGCTTTTGTGTCTGGTATGAGTGAATGGTGGCCAAGGATCATGGAACTCAGAGCTGAATCACAGAGATCATACGCTCCAACCCTTCATTTTAAAGGTGAGGAAGAACAGGGTCAGAGAATTCATGTGACTTACCTAGGGCCTCATAGATAGTTATTGGAAGAGCCAGGACTGGAGGCCAAGTTCTGGCTCCCAATGAATAATGCCTGAGACCTGGGCTTTCATCAGAGCCAATCAAAGCAAAGACAATCTTCCCATCAATCCTGGGCACAGAGGAGAGAGTCTGGGTGAGCTCCCCAAGAGCTGAGCAGAGATTGCCTTTTGCCTGTCTTTGTATCACCAACCCTTGGCACAGAGCCTGGCATATGGTAGGTGCTTAATAAATGCTGCTTTATGGGCTGACTGTTGGGTCTTTTGAGGAAATGGCTCAAAGATCAGAAAACGTATGGAAGTCCCTGAGCATGAGAGAACTGAAAGTAATAGCTTGTATTTGTATCATTTATGGCTTACTAAGAGCTTCCTCTATAGGCTTAGAGTTAGTGAATCTGTGTTTGAAAAATAGTGGATGACTGTGTTTCAATATAATTGGCTTCCTTTATAGTTCTCTCTATTCTATCATATGCATTTAACAATACGATTCGGAGAAGGGCTCCTTAGTTTCCGGCAGGCATTGCCACAGAAAAGCCTAAGAACCTCCACCTTGGGAGGCACGTAATACAATGCTAAGTACTGTCATTTCAATAATAGCAATAATAATAACAGCTTTTTATAGCCCCTTTAAGCTTTGCAAAGCACTTTACAAATGTTTCATTTTATCCTCACAACAATTAAGGGAGGTGGATGCTATTATTATCCCCATATCACAGATGACAAAACTGAGGCCGACAGGGGTTGAGTGACTTTTCCAGGGTCACACAGTGAATTTCTGAGACCACATTCATATTTGGGTCTTCCTGGGCCAGTGCTGTCCACTCTGTGCACTTCCTTCCTTCCTTCCTCCCTTCCTCCTTCCCTCCCTCCCTCCTCCCCCTTTCCTTCCTTCCTTCTTTTCTCCCTCTCCCACTCCCCTTCTCCTCCTCCCTCCCTCCCTCCCTCCCTTCCTTCCTTCTTTCCTTCCTTCCTTCCTTTCTTCCTTCTTTCCTCCCTCCCTCCTCCCCTCTGTTTCCTTCCTTCCTTCCTTCCTTCCTTCCTTCCTTCCTTCCTTCCTTCCTTTCTTCCTTCTTTCCTCCCTCCCTCCTCCCTTCTGTTTCCTTCCTTCCTTCCTTCCTTCCTTCCTTCCTTCCTTCCTTCCTTCCTTCCTTCCTTCTTCCTCCCTCCCTCCCTCCCCTTCCTTCCTTCCTTCCTTCCTTCCTTCCTTCCTTCCTTCCTTCCTTCCTTCCTTCCTTCCTTCTTTCTTTCCTCCTTCCCTCCTCCCCTCTGTTTCCTTCCTTCCTCCCTTCCTTTCTTCCAACATTTTACAGAAAAGGAAACAGAAACAAGGAAGTCAGTTGACTTCACACAACTGATAGGTCACACTGCCAGTTCAGTGCCTCCTGCATAGTAAGCATGTATTTAATTGGATTCTTCTGTATGCCACGATACTTTTGTAACTGGGGAGAGACATAGCTTTGATCCGATGTGGAGGGATTCTAGCCCAGCTTTACCTTGGGCAATCCTAGAACTGTCTGCTGGGCTGGGGCACAGCCAGGACTCGATTCCACACTGGCCCTTGCTGGAAGTTGGGCTTCAGTGCAGGAGGGGCCAGCTGCTACCACACACATCCCTGAGATGCCTCCCTTCCTCCATGTTCTGAGGGAGGTGTCAGGGAAACAGAGTACTCCCAAGGAACAGTTTCCCTGCCTAGTGACAGGAAGCATGGAAGCCTCCGAACCATCTGCTCCCTCCCAGCCCTGCTCTGGAGCGTGCAGTAGGTTTGTAGACATCCAGGCCAGTCTGTGCAAACAAGCAGGGCCTTGTTCGTGGGGGGCGGCCCACACTTGTCATTGCCACTCGCTTCCTCTCCTCCGTTATCACACCTCACGCACGCCCCCTGAAGCCCAGCTTGAGGTCTGGAGGTGGAGGAGGCTTCGGCTGTCTGTGCCAGCCAGTTGTCTCTCTGGGCTTAGCCCTGATGGCAGCAGATGGCTGCCTCCCATTGCTCAGTGGCAAAGTGGAAAGGCTAGGGGAGCTTGGAGGGGCTGGCTTTGGAGGAGAGCTTTGGATGTGCTTCATGGTCAGCCCTCACAGCCTCTGTGTACAGTGTTTTCTGACCAAGTGATTTGAAAATGCACTAATCTTGAGCAGGTCAGCTGATGCTAAACCAAGGCTGATAGTATTTCTGTGCTCACAGGGAGGCACTGGTCACTCTGGCTGGCCCTTCTATCCAAATATTCCCCCTTCTCTTTGGGTGAAGGGCCCTAGGGAAGTCCTTCCTTACTTTAAAAAATATTTGTTTTATTTTTAATTTATGGAATTAAGCATTTCTATAATATAGCATGCTAATAAAGATGATTGCACATGAAACTACAAATCTGTTATGTACAATTTGCTATTCCTTTTAAATATATGATAAAGTTAGCATGTAAATGTCTTTTTTCCTCCCCCCAGCCTAGAGATGGCTACACATTAGACACACACACACACACATATGTAAAATTATTCTACATATAATTATATTTATCAGTTCTTTCTCTGGTTGCAGATAGCATCTTCCTTCATATATCCTTTGTAATTAATTAGGGTATTTGTAATAGTCAACATGATTTATTCCCTCAAAGTTATTCTTAAAACAATATTGCTATTACTGTATACAATGTTCTCTTGGTTGTGCTCATTTCATTCTTCATTATTTCAAGCAAGTCTACCCATTTAAAAATATCATCTAACTCATTGTTTTCATAGTATAATAGTATTCCATCATAATCATACCACAATGTGTTCAGCCATCCCCCAATTGACAGGAGTATTCCTGTAATTTCCAGTGCTTTGCTACCACAAAGAGAGTTGCTACAAATATTTTAGAATGAATAGGTTCTTTTCCTTTTCCCCTAATCGTCTTTGAAAATAGACCTAGTAGTGGTATTGCTGGGTCAAAGAATAAATGCAGTTTAATAACTTTGTAGGTCTAATTCCATATTGCTCACCAAAATGGTTGTATCAGTTCACAATTCCACTAACAATGTATTAGAGTGCCAATTTTTCTGCATCCCCTCTGATATTTGCTGCTTTCCCCTTCAATCATTTTAACTAATCTGATAGGTGTAAAATGTTATCTCAAGGTTGCTTTAATTTGCATTTTTCTAATAAATAAATAATAAGTTAGAACACTTTTCCATATAACTATATTGTTTTGATTTCTTCATCGGAAAATTACCTATTTATATCCTTTGCCTTTTAACAATTGGGTAATGACTCATAGTCTTATAGATTTTACACAGATCTTTATTTGAGATATGAGACCTTTATCTAACAAACTATAATCCTTCCCCTAATTTTCTGCTTTCCTTCTGATCTTGGCTACCTGTGTTTTGTTTGTACAAAAACTTTTCAATTTAATGTCATCAAAATTATTTTCCCAAATTAGAAAAAAATAAAAATGAAATTCATTTGGAAGAACAAAAAGTATATCAAAAGAATAATGAAAAAAATTTAAAGGGATGTGGTTTAGAAGTACCAGATCTTAAACTATACTATAAGGCAGCAATTATCAAAACTATCTGGTAATGCTTAAATAATAGAAAGGTAGATCAAGGGAACAGAGTATACATACAATTTATAGCAGCAAATACATATAATAACTCAGTATTTGACAAATGTAAAGACCTGAGATTTGGGGATAAGAATTCATTATTTGGTAAAAATTGTTGGGAAAACTGGAAAACAGTCTGGCAGAAATTGGGCATAGATCAATATCTTACACCATTTACCAAGATAAGGTCAAAATGGATACATGACTTACATATAAAGAGAGATAGTACAAGAAAGTTTGAAGAACATGGAACATATTACTTATCAGGCTTGTGGATAGGGGAATAATTTATGAACAAAGAAGAGAGAACAGAATGAGGTCTAAAAATAAAAGTCATTACTTTTTAACTGATGGATTTTCTCCACACAGAATTCATATGGTTTTCCTCAGGCTTTTCCATTACATTTGTGACAATTTTTTACTTTTGTCCCCCAGCCCCTCGGAAAAACTGGGATTGGATAAGGCAGGATGGAGATCAGTATAGGACCTTGGAGACAAAAGAAGAACTTAGTGGGTGACAATCTCATTGAATATGCTGAGATAGGTATATACAAGTCATCACACACACACACACACACACACACACACACACACACACACACTAAAGAGTAAACCTTTGGGTTCTAGTCCACTGCTTCCCCACCAAGTCACCATCATGCAAGTATGGTGACAGCTAGTGTTCAATGTTTTTACTCCCTTAGGCACTAACTTTTTTTTTCTGGTCTCTTTCCCAAGATCTTCGGGGCACACTTAGGTGGTCCTCATTACTATGGGTAAATATAAGAAGAACCATAACTAAGAACTTTTGTACCTGGGCCAAGAACCACAAAGGGTACCCTGGGTAACCAGCATTTAGGGTGTCTGGTACTGAAGAGGAGGAGCACAGGGCAGTGTGGGAAGGAGCAGATCCCATCTCACTATATAGGTCAGTTTTCTAATTAGTGAATTATCTTTGCAAACCAGCTCCTAAACCTTGTGTTTCTTCACTGCTGAAGGATTGTGAGGGCTAATGTTCATTGCCCTAGAACAGAGCGCTGGTCATCCTACCTTAGTTGTGGGTCAATGTGATTTATGGTATTTGTGTTTTGTGATTCAATGATGCTGGTAGATGGGAAGAACTTTTCTTTTGGAGAGGAAGATGTAAATATGACTTACGTATCTGAAAAATGTACTTTAAAAACCAAGTGATTTCACTGTTGGGGAGACAGTGTAAGACCTAAGGACTGAATTTTAAATAAACCTGAAGGATTCCTAAATAATAGATTTTATTCCCATTGTGGCTCTGGAGGTAATAACAAGGAAAATAACGGTTAAGATGATCAGGCAATTTAAGACTTGTAATTGGTTGAGTAAGTGCTGAATTTCCAAGGGATTCTGTGACAAGACTCCCCAGGGGCCTTTCTAGCTTAAGCAGTGATAGAAAACTCGGTGATGATTGCAGCCATCTTTCTCTAGGGGACTTTCACCTGAAGGCAGGAGGCAGCTTTTAGCAGCTAGATGTGTACAATAATGTCCTTCTCCCTGCAGCCTTCTCTCTCTCTCTCTCTCTCTCTCTCTCTCTCTCTCTCTCTCTCTCTCTTCCCTCCTCCCTAACTCCCCTCTCTCTCTTTCCCTTCTTCTCTCCTCTCTCCCTTCCCTTTCACCCTCTCCTTCTCTCTCCCTTCTCACTCTTTTTTCTCTTCCCCCTCACTTTCTTCTCACTCTCTCCCACCTTTCATTATTCCATTACTTCAGCACTCTATGATTATGTGGGCAAGAATCCTTTTGGAGCAAGAGTACTGGACTTGGAATGAAGAAGACCTGGGTTTGAATCCTGCTTCAGATACTAACTAGTTGTATGATTAAACAAACCATTTAATTGATCTGGACCTCAGTTTCCTTTCTGTTAAATTCAAGGGTTGGACTTGTAAGCCTCTAAAGTTGACACCTATGATATGAGCATCCACTTTGCCCCACTAGACGGGTTTTGTGAGTTGCTATGGCTGGATGGAAGATTTATCCTATTGTGGCCAATGTGGTGCTGAACCTCCCCAAACTTCACTGGCTTAATTTTTGCTGTCTTAAAACAGACATATAGTCCACCAGTGGTCCCATCCTCAAATCTTTCTAGCTTGGAAAAACCTGCAAAAACACCTTAGTTGGGCTTCTTGCCCTTGAGAACCACCTCATCTCCACACTACAAGAAAATATCAGAATAGGATTTCAGTGGGAGAGAGACGAGATGGCATTTCTTCTCTTTCCGTCTTTCTATAACTGTGGTCAGAACAGGGGAGTAGGATGGGACAAATTTCTCTTGCAGTAGGGACTTGAGCTCAACCCAAAGCCCCAAGCAAGGATGAGTCACTCTAACTTGCTGAACCAGAAAGCCATAACAGAAGTGAGGATGACTGAGGCTTTGCCCAAGGCAGTAACTTTTAAATAGTACTGATAGATTTTGTATCCATCATGAGTTTGTGAGAACTAAGACTAGTATCTCCCTAATAGGGGCTAATAGTAGTTGTTTCTAAGCTCACAAATGGCTTGATTCCTTTCCCACGCTCTTGGCTCTACCCTGCCAGTAGACACCTCAATGTTCCACCACAGAACTACCATCTTCTTTTCATGGTGTGCTGGTGTATTAGAAAGCACATAGAGTTGGGGGTGTTGTCCAATGGATTCCTGCACAGTTACAAGTTGAATGAGTTAGAATGCCAGTCCTAGGCTCAGGAAGATCTCCATTCACACGGTGCCTCTGACTCTCAATGTGTGTGAATCTGGGCAAGACATCCTTACTCAGCCTCAGTTTCTAGAGCCATAAAACAAGGAGCTTGGACTAGTTGACCTCCGGGGTCATTTCCAAATTCTAAATCTGTGAACTTATGGCCTTTGAAGTTCCTTCCAAGTCTAAAGTTATATGATTTGACTTTTTTTCTTTTAAATCATGCTACAAACCTAGCCTGGAATGCTCTCCTTACTGCCTCTACAGATCCCTCCTCTCAAACTTTCTATACAAATTGAGGCACAGAAGAAGGGGGAAGACTTAGATGTAAGTATTTGAAGGGATGTCATACTTATGAGCAACTCTGATTGGTTCCTGAGTATAGGACTAGAGTAATGGATGGAAGTCACATAAAGGAATATTGAAGAACATTATAAGAGAAAACTTCCCTCAAAGTGGAGATGTCCAGAAGATGAGTGGATTGCCTGAAGAGACATTGAGTTCCTTATCAACCAAGGTCTTCAGTCGGAAGCTGTATGTATCCCCTTTTGGGGGAGATATTGGAGAGGAGATTCTTGTTAAGGTGAAGATTGGCCTAGTCATATGTAGGGAACCAGTGGCCTTGAGGCCACATATGGCCCTCTAGGTCCTTAAGTGAGACCCTTTGACTGAATTCACACTTACTCTTTTTGTCTTTGTTCTGTGTTTATCATGTACATACATAGTCATTTTCTTGTTGTTTTCCCTATTGGAATGTAAGCCGTACGACAGCAGTCCTTCACAATCTGGCCCCTTCATATTTTCCCAGTCTTCTTATGCTATAGTCTCCCTATCCCAAAATGTATTCTTTAATTCGGCAACACCAACCTCTTAGCTGTCCCTCCAGTAGAACATTCCACTTCTCAACTCCAAGCACTTTTCCCAGCTGTCTCCCATGCCTGGAATGTCCTTCCTCCTCATCTCCACTGTCTGTCCTCCCTCAAACATCAGCCAAAGTCCTACCTTCTGCAAGACAGCCGTTCTCTGTGTTCCTTACTCTTAGTGCCTTCCCAATGTGATTAGATACAATTATCCTGCCTATCTCATTTATTTGTTGTCTCCCCCATTAAACTGTGAGCTCCTTGAGAGCAGGGACTGTTTTCTATCTTCAGTCCTTAGCACAGTGCTTGTTGACTGAGGACAGGGATGACTTTATTTTTTTTTTTTGTGAGGCCCAACATTTAGTACAGTGTTTATATATAGTAAGCCTTGAATAAAGGCTTCTTGACTAGCTGACTTTGTGTACCCCAAACTCCTTGCACAAGTCACATATTAGATACTTATAAATACCTATTGAATTGATTTGAATTGATATGACCACTGTCTGCAAATATTTAAAGGCCTGGCATTTGTAAAGAGGATCACATTTGTTCTGCTTGACCAGAGGGGACAAGACTATAAGGGGATGGATGAAAGTTGTATAGAGGCAGAATTTGGGTTTGAATTCAGGTAAAACTTCCAAATTGAACCATCCAGAAGCGAAATGAGCTGCCTTGAGACCCCTGGCTTCCTCATTACCAGAAATGTTCCACTGAAGAGTGGATGCCCGCTCACATTGGGAGTTGTTCATTGCTAATGAAATCAGGACTGCTTCCTATGGTCACCTCCTACCTTGTACATTGTGTCGTTCACAGCAGGAACATTTTAATTGTCTAAATGAATGCCATTCAGTTGAGTCCTTACTGCTAAAGAGAGACGTGCCTTGATATTACAAAGAGAATTTGGAAATATAAATTGCTATAAGTTTTTCCAGGACTTCATTTGATGGGCCTGTTCACAAGAGCATTTGACTTATGACACAGTTCATAGTACCCAAGGAAAAACTAACAGGAAAATAGCCCCACCTGTCCCCATCTCTTACTCATAGAGCTGTGACCCCAATCTGGGTCTTTATTTCCTTTTTCCTATCATCATTGCCTCCAAATATTTTTGGTCTCCATGTCTTATTCCTCTCCAATCCAATCTCTACTCAGTTGCCAGAGCAAATTTCTTAAAGTACAGATGTGACCTCATAACTCCCCTGCACAATAAACTGCAATGGCTCCTTATTCATTCCAGAATCAAAACCAAACTCCCCTGTTTGGCTTTTAAAAGGTTCTTCGAACCCTGGCTCTCTAACCTACTCTTTCCAGTCTTATTTTGTATTATTTCCCTCCCCACATTCTATGGTTTAGCCAAACTGGCCTCCTCTGTGTCTTTGTGTCCTTATACTGACCATCCCTCGTGCCTAGAATAGGCCACCCACTCACCTCCACCTCTGAGAATCCAGTTTGCCTTCAAGATTCTGTTCAAATGACATCTACATGGAATCTCCCCTGATATCCCCCCTCCCCAGTTGCTAGTGCCCTTCCTCCCAATTTACCTTTGTGTTTATTTTTTATGTGCATGCTGTTTCTTCTGACAGATTGGAAGCTCCTTGAGGGCAGGGATTTCCAGGGCTTTCCATAGTGCCTGCAAGATAGCAGGACTTTGATATACTTGATTGATTGATTGAGTGTGTGTGTGTGTGTGTGTGTGTGTATACAATTCCTGGCTTACTTACCAAACATCTATGACACAGTCCCTCAGTCACAGGGACTACTAAGGAACCTCTATCTCATCTCAAAATGCAAACCCTTCAGAGCTTAACCAGAGCACACGTCTATCTCCACAGAGCCAGAGCCATGAGGGATAGCCCAACACACACACACACACACACACACACACACACACACACACACAGCCCTTATGGAGGAGCTGGCAAAGGGAAAGGCAGTAAAGTTCTCAATAAATGCTGTATCCATATGACTATATAGTATACATGTGTATATACATTCATATATGTAAATATACATAGATATACATGCATCCATACATTATATAAGACATATATACATATACACATTCTCTTTCATACACACACACACACACACACACACACACACACACACACGTCCTGTCTCTGTTTCTCTTTCCTCCTTTCTTTCTCACTCCCTTCTTCCACCTCCCCTCCCTTTTCTCTCCCTTTCCTTGTCTCTATCTCTCTATCTCTCACTGTCTCTCACACACATATTTATACAGATATTTTCTCTTTTGTTATGGCCTCAGGTTCATATTGTGTAAGACTTGTTATAAAATACTCCTTTGAAGAGGCCCTGTGGGGACTTCACTTACTCAATCCCATCAAATGCAGTTAAAAAAAAAGACTTCATTTATACCAAATTGAGCTGTTTCCTGAATATCATTGCAGTGCAGTGCCAGAGTACTCTTCTTCTCTTTTAGGAATAATAAGAAAGTTCTGTTTCCAAGTTTGATTTCAATCTGGCAAAGTAAAATGACACATTGGACGGATCACTTGGAGGCTCCTAAACCCTCTCATTCAGCTTCTGACTCAAGAGAAAAAAAATTAATTTGGGAAGACAGGTTGCTCTTGGGGTCCCTGAGAGCTGTTTCTATTTCTATTGTGTCTGTCTGTTCAGTGCACCCACATGCCACCCCCTCTCTTCCTTCCCCACATTCCTCATGTTGCCTTCTGTCAATAAAGCTGGAGAATGTTAAAAAAAAAAATAAAGTGAGAAACTGCTATGATGTCGTTCTAAACCCCAGAGGATCCTTTAACTTGGTTGTGTGATCAGCACTGCGTCAGGCAACTGGACCCTCTGCTTCATACACAGCCTCTATTTTTTCCTGGTGAGTGTAAAAATAATTTTACTTGTTCAAAAATTTAGCCACATGTCCTAGACCAGAGGCTCAAAATCGATTTTGCAAACCCCCGGTTTCCTGGTAACATGACATCCACGGAGGTCCTGAAACCAGTGATTATATCAACAAAGGGAAATAGGAGAACAAAGGAAGGCTGGGATTTGATCTTTCTACTTGATAAATTTAGTTGCTTGTGAAACTGGGAGAAATTATTTTGGTGGAAAAATAATAAAACATCATTTTAGCTTGAGCTCTTCCATTCAGGAACCATAGCACTGTGGTGTGCAGAGAAGGAGTGGGCTGGAAGGGAAAGGAGATGGTGATTGTTATAGCTGCATCCCTTGATATTTTGGTTGAGTTTTATTTTTAAAGCTTCCGTCAGACTTTAAAATTATCCTGTTAAATTTAACCACCCAACTGGTCTTCTAACAAAGGTTGACATTTGAGGGGTGTAAAATTAATATGAATGTTATGTAATGAACATGATGACTGCTTTCTAGAGAAATCATGGCTTCCCTCTCAAGTGGGGGATGCTCATTGGATTTCCTGATTAGGCAGAAGAGGATGTCTTTCTTTTTTTTCTCTATCTCCGTCTTTATCTGTCTGTCTCTGATCTAATGCATCCCCACAGATTGAGCTACTACTTCTGTGTAGAGGACTCCCTGCTCTATATATCCAGCCCTGAGCACCAGACGCTTCATCACAGAACATCCCCATTTAATATCCCACTAGCATCTTAAACTTAGCATGGTCCAAATTGAGATCATCTTTACCCATAAAAACTACTCCTTCTCCCTTCACTTGTTTTGTCAACAGCACTGCCATATTCTAAACTTCTGGGAAATATTTGGTTCTCTACTCTTTTATCATTTCTCATTTCCAGTTACCAAAGATTCCTCCTCCACAGTATCTCTCACATCTTTCCTTTCTTTGTTCCCACTGTTGCCACTTTAGGCTGTTAAGGAGAGGCAGTGTGCTATTGTGGACAGAGAGCTGGCATCGGAGTGAAAAAAACCCATCTTCAAGTCCACCTGACATATAATTATTGTGTGACGCTTGTTAAGTTACTTAACTATTCAGAGCCCTTGACAACTTTCCCAGACTGTAAGCTTCAGAGAAAGTTCTCTTTGGTAGAAAATGTCCTTACCCAGCATCTTCTGCTGTGAAATCACAGGTCTGGGGAGAGGTTAGAGGTTAGGTTAATAGTGTCTGACCAGGTCTTTCCATAGCTACCATCTTTCTTCTCAAACTATCCTATGTAATACTGCATGACTAATTTTCTTATGATGAATGAATTTAATCCTTTGTTCAGAAATCCACAGTGGCTCACTATTATCTAAAGTCCAAACTATTTTGGCTGGTATTCGTGGTCATCTGATCTGCTGCTGCCCTGTCTTTCTAGTTTTACCTCCTACCATTCCCCACGATGTCCCCTAAGCTTCATTCAAACTGGATAGTTCTCTATCTTAGGTGAATTTCCCATCACTATGACTTTGTTTATGCTGTTTCCTATACCTCTCATGCCCTCCCTTCCTCTTGTTTAATTCCATCCCATTCTTTAGATTCTCACTCCACTGCCACTTCTTCCTGTAGCTTCTTTGACATTCCTGCTGATAATGACTTAGACCTCACACAGCATTTTAATTGGTAACTTCTGATGTGCTAATCATATGATGATGAGTATTAGAGTGGTCTGTCTTTGTGTCTTATTTTCCTGCTACGATGGAATCTCCTTGAAGGCAGGGCTCCTGTCTTACCTAAACTTTGTATCTCATTCATTACCTAATTAAATTGAAATTGAAAGATGGGGGTCTGGAAGTCCCTTGAATACCACTTTTTCCACATATTTTCTAAGTAATTCTACTTTTCTCAGATTGGGTGCTTTGGAGCTATAACAAATAGAAAGATCCAGAACATGTACATTTCTGTTAATCAAACTTCCAGCTGCCACAGCTCAAAACCTTGGAATTCCCTTTGACTCTTCCCTTTCTCTTTGCCCACACATTTAATCATTTGCCACATTTCTGTTGGTTGTACCTCACATTCATCCATGCTTTTCTCACTTTTCTCACTGCTGGGTTCAGGCCCTCATTCTCTCTCCTGAATCATTGCAAAAACCTTCTCTCTGATCTCCATGGTTTTCCCATTTCCTCCTTCAAACTCATCCTTCATACATATTTCAAATTAATATTTCTAATGTAGAGGTCTGGCTCTGTTATCACTCTGTGCAAGAATCATGATTCCCTATTGACTATAGAATCAAATACAAACTTCTTAGGTTGATATTTAAAGACCACCACAATTTCGTTCTAACCTAACTTGCCAGGTTTATATTATCTTTCCCCCTTCTTATACATTTTTATTCTAGTCAAAACAGACTATTAAATATTCCTTATTCATGTCTTACATTCTCTGACCTCTGTATATTTGTATTGCTATCCTTACTCCAATACCTGAAATGTATTTTGCTCACATCTTTTGAAATCCTTCTCTTCCTTAAGAGTCCAGTTCAGCTTCCACTCTCCTCCAGCTAAAGGTAATCTGTTTGCTGTCAATCTTTAAGAGCATTTTGTTTTTCTTCTTTACTCTCCTGCAATCTATCTTGTATGCATAGAACATTTGTATGTGAATGTCATATATGTGCCAGTAGATTATAAGCATCTTGAGACTAAAGACAGCGTGTTTTTTTTTTATTTTCTATTCCTAGTACCTAGCATGAAGCCTTGCTCATAGTAGGCGCTTAATAAGTGTTGAAAGAATATTTGTTGAATATTTCTGAGGTAATTAACAGAGCTATCTTAAGTAATTGTGGCGGAGTAGGGAATGAAATGATGGTGAAAACACATCCAGCTCTTGGACATGTTTAAAGTATATTGTAGAATTTTAGTCTTTACTACAGTAGACTCAGGTATTCAGTCTTTGTGTTGTAAGTTTAGCTAGGACTTATTAAGCCATTAACTATATGCAAAGGATTGGGCTCGGCACTGAGAACATAAGGATGAAAGGATTGTTTCTTTCTTCGAGAAACTAAAAGTCTAAGTGAGGAAAGAGAAAATATGTACAGAAATCATGGTGATATTGGTAAAAATGTCAAAAGTGCAAAGGAGAGGTCCAGGAAGAATGAAATGAGGAACTGGAGAAGGCAGAGAGCTGACAGCTAGGGAGGATCCAGGAAGAACTCCTGGGGGAGGCAGCCCCAGATCTGAGCCTTGAAGGCAGGAAAGTGGCCCTGTCATCCATTCCTGGCACAGGAGACAGTGGGAGCAAAGGCAGGCAGATGGGATGAGAACAGGGGGTGGAGACCAGTTTGGTCTGCTGGGAGCATCGAATGTGTGAAGGAGAGTTCAGGGAGATAAAACCAGAATGAATGGGTGTTGTCTGATTGTGGAGAGCATTTAAGTGTTTCTTGAAAAGGCAACAAGGAGATCCTAGAGGGTTTTGATTAAAGGAATCACATGAGTTCATCAATGTAATCATGAGACTATCTGGGCAATGTGGTGAAGAATGGGCAATGAGGGGAAAGGTTCTAGTCATGCTGTGGACATAGAATGTACGGAAGTTGGCGACTGATTGGTTATATGCTGTGGGAGAGGGAAGAGCTAAATGTACTTCCGAAAGGAGCTGTGTTTAAATTCTTCTTCTGATTCTTTTGACTTGTATGACCTTGAGAAAGTCACTTAACTTCCCTGTGCCTCAGTTTCCTCAACTGTAAAATAAGGGAATTTGATTAGATGGGACTCTGAGGTCCCTTCCAGTTCTGAGATTTTGGTGGGTACTGCCAGTGTTAATGAGCCTGAGCTCCACCAAGTTCCAAGGGCTAGGAGCCATCAGGGATGAAAAACCACAGCCTTGAATAGGGCTTCAGATCTGGGACTCAGACTATTGCTGCAGAACTAGTTTCAAAGGTGAACTTATCTTCTCTCTGAGAAATGGGGGAAAAGGGAGGAAGGCTTTTGAAAAGGTCTGCTTACTTCTGATTTGCTCTTCAAATCTCATGCCAGTCTCTTCCTCTTCATGTTCTGTGGCCTCTTGTCCACTTTTATCTTGTCCTTTGTCCTCTTCTTTCCTTTCTCTTGCTCATGCCATCCTCCATGTCAGCAATGGGCAGTTTTTGCCTGCCTCCCCCTGCCCTATGGCTGTCCCTTAAATGGCATTGGATTATAAACTCCTCAAGGTAGAATGCTGGGTTGTTGTTTCATCATTGGAGACCCAGTCCCTGATATGGTACCTTGCACACAGGAGGTGTCTAATAAATATTTATTGGATTAAACTAGAGCAATGTCTCATTAATATAGATTCCAGGATTTAGGCATTGTTGAATAGGGATGAAATTTACCTTTGTATGCCCCAGGAAGAAAAGTTTTCTAAGCAAATTAACAGCATAAACAAAGATGGATGGAGGATTTTAAACCTACTTTAAAAATAAATTATCTCGACTCCTGAACATTGCGTAAAAGTAAATGTTGTACGTCAGTTCATAGATGTAGAGCTGGAAGTGGCCTGAAAGGTCAGATTGTCCCATACTCTCATTTTACAGGAAGAAAACTGAGGACAAAGGAGTCTAAGTGACTGACCCAAGGTCACACAGATAGGAAGAGTCACTAGCAAGATCTAAACCCAAATCTTCTAACTCCAAATCCAGTTCTCATTCCAAAGCCCAGACTGTCACCTCCTACTCATTTATCTGCTGAAAAATTATTCATCGAACACCTTCTATGTTCAAGGTACATGACTGGCTGACAGATGTGCATAGTAGTTATCAAAGTGCATATCTCCAACTATTTTAAATTTCAGACATTTTGCTGATTCAAAATAACCTTCTGATTTGTCAACTGATTTTACATGTGGAGTGGCTGAGTGAGGAATTGAGGTTGACTACAGGTGATTCACCTTGGTAGAGTGAGAAGAGTGTGGAATGTGGAGGTAGAAGGGAGCATGACTGGCCCAGACTGGCCTTAAAATGGCAGCTCCAAGAGGAAACGATCACTCCTGCTGGCACTTGATCGCCTCCTTTGCTCCAGCCTGAAGAGGTTTTCTCCCTGACTTATACCCGTATCTTTCTTTCTCTCCAATGTCTGTGCTTATAAACTGAGCAGTTAGGAGGCACAGTCAAGAAAGCCCCAGGTCTGGAGTCAGGAAGACTCAAGTTCCAATCTGGCCTCAGACACTTCCTAGCTGTGTGACCCTGGGCAAGTCACTTAACTGTTTGCCTCAGTATCTTTGTCAAGAAAGCCTCAAATGAGGTCCTGAAGAACGGACATAACCCAAACTACCGAATAACAAGAAAAGCCTCAGGTTCTTTCATTCCCTCCCATTTCCACAAGTCATCCATTCTTGAAACCGGTCTCTGTAGAGATTAGCTGCATGTAGGAAGGCACAGTCTTTCTGGCCTAATTTTGTGCTTTTCCTTGACTTCCTCCTAAAAAGTGCCAAATGCATCTGCTTGTAGTGGTGCTGAGGCTGAAGGTAGATTGCATGAGTTCAGGAGTTCTGAGCTACGATGGGGCTAAAGCTGATCTGGTATTCTCACTAGGTCTCACGCCAGTTAGTGGGCCCTCAAGAGGAGGACTGCCTAAGAAGGGATGAATCTGCCCAAATCAGAAACAGAGGGAGTCAAAGCTTCCATGCCTGTCAATAAAGGGGTCAGGCTGTGAGTAGCCATAGTTCTTTCAGCTTGGGCGAGATCAAATCTCCAAAAGCAAACAAACAAAACGACAAAAAGCTTTCTCAGTGCTGAAAATTTTTCTTTTAAGTGCAATCAAGTTAGTTTTTCTTTGGGAATTTTGAGTTCAGGATACCTGTAGATATGCTGGAGCATTGCAAAACCAGATCCAGGTGCTGCTAGACTAACATTTTAATCAATTTACAGATGCTTTCTAGAATGTCTCCAGGTGCCTCTGTTGTCGGATCAAGGGCTACCATGATCACGAAAGACCTCTAGTTCATACTATATGAGGACTGGTGGAAGGAAATGTGGATGTTTAGCCTAGACAAGGGAAGTCTTATGGACACCATGGTGGCTGTCTTCTGGTATTTAAAGGACTCTCAGGTGAAGAAGGGAAACAGTTGTAAAGAATTAGATTGGGACTCCTTCCTACTGATCTCCCAGTGTGGAACAGGTTCAGCATTGGCTTCATGTTACTGGAGGTCCTCAAGGGAAATCTGGATGACCACATGTCAAGTACATTGTAGAGGGGACTATTTTTTCAGGTATGCATTGGCCTAGATGGCCTAGATGGTCACTGAGATTCCTTCCAACTCTGGAATTCTGCAGTTGTCTGGGATGGTCATGAAGCAATGGAAAATAAGTGAGATTTGTAGTTAGAAGACCTGAGGACTAATCCCAGCTGGTTCAGCTTACTAGGATGCCCAATGGGTAGAGTACTGGACATGGAATCAGGAAGATGAAAGTTCAAATCTGTCCCCAGACATTAACTGTGTGACCCTGGACAAGTCACTTAACTTCTGCTTCAATTTCCTTATCTATAAAATGGAGATAATACTATCTCCCAAGGTTTTTGTAAGGATCAAATAATATTATCAAAGCATTTTATAAACCTTAAAGTGCTATATAAATGTCAGCTATTATCATTTTGGGATGAGGTCAATTTGGGAATTTGTTTTACTTAATCATACTGGCTATTATTACTGTTAACTGTGTGACTTTGGGCAGGTCACAATCTGTGTGGGTGTTAGTGTCCCCATGTTTAAAATGCAGTTTGGTCCCTTATAGTTTGAAATTCATGATCCCATGATCTGCTATGATTCTTGAATCACTGATGTGACCAGAGGATGAATCTCTAACTATAGTCTATCTGTTTTTTACTGGGAGTAATCAATATAAACTCTTCCAGGGGAACATACCTTGACTTTTGATGAGTTCAGTTTCATATTCACTCTTCTCACATCCCAGGTCTGAATCTGACTTGTGAATATCTAACTGCTATTTGTCTAGAGGAGAAATAAAAATCAGTTTTCAGAATCAATAATCACTAATAGGAATGATGATTATGAATAGAGTGCTAACCTGGGTTTGAAGTCAGGAAGGTTATGAGTTCAAATCTTTTCCCTGACATTTACTCACTATGTAACAGTAGGTAAGTCTGTGCCTCAGATACCTCCCTAAGACTCATCAGCTAAATATTAGACAAGTTGTCTATATGTATATAAACAAGTTATCTACATCAGTGGAGGGACGACCCATATTGGGACTCCCCCGCGAGGTCTACCAGGAACTACTGGTATGGTAAGTTCTGTTCCATGATGTGTCAGCCCAGAATCGCATCTTGGCTTGTCTTTGGCTGTCTCTTTCCTTGTCATGCTGGAGATATTTCCTGCTCCCCATCTGCCTGCAAAAAATGAGACCAAAATTTAGAAAGCTGGAAAGATGATACAAAAGTAGAGATTAATGCACTCATTTTTTAACAGTTTCGAAGCAAGTTCTGCTCAGTTGGTTCC
>WOXC01007583.1:0-50438 GCA_011680675.1 Gymnobelideus leadbeateri | reverse complement strand
AAACAGATCCAAACAAATCAAAGAATAGAAGGCAATGTGAAATATGTCATAGGAAAAACCACTGACCTGGAAAATAGATCCAGGAGAGTTGATTTAAAAATTATTGGACTACCTGAAAGCCATGATCAAAGAAAGAGCCTAGAAATCATCCTTCAAGAAATTCTCAAATAAAATTGCCCTTATGTTTTAGAACCAGAGGGCAAAATAGAGGTTGAAAGAATCCACTGATCACCTCCTGAAAAAGGTCCCAAAATGAAAACTCCTAGGAATATCATACCCAGGTTCCAGAATTCCCAGATTAAGGAGAGAATATTGCAAGCAGCCAGGAAGAAACAATTTGAATATTGTGGAAACACAATCAGGATAGTACAAGATCTGCCAGCTTCTACACTGAGAGAAAGAAGGGCTTGGACTATGATATTCTGGAGGGCAAAGGAGCTGGGATTAAAACCAAAAATCACCTACCCAGCAAAACTGAGTATCATGTTTCAGGGAAAAATATGGTCATTCAGTGGAATAGAGGATATTTGAGGATTCTTGATAAAAAAAACAGAGCTGAATAGAAAATTTGACATTTGGATACAAGAAGCAAAAGAAACTTGAGAAGGCAAAAGGGAAAAGAAATAATAAGGAACTTATCAAAGTTTAACTATCTACATTCCTACATGGAAAAACAATAATTGTAACTGATGAAACTTTTCTCAATATGAAAATAGTTGATGAAGGGTATATGGACCTATGAATACATATGTGAATATATATATATATATATATATATATATGTATGTATATATAAGTATATACATATATATATATGTTTACAGGCATACATGGATAAAGGGCACATTTCAAATTTAATAAGAATGGATAATATTTAAAAGGTGAAATTAAGAGGTGAGAGAGGAATATAACCAGAGGAGATGGAGAGAGACAGAATGGGGTATACTATCTCATATAGAAGAGCCAAGGGAAAATGATTGCAATGGAGGGGAATTACAGGAATGTAAAAAGGCAAAACCTTATTCTCATTGAATTTGGCTCAGGGAGAGAATTACATACATACAAATAGGATATCTCACCCTACAGGAGAATAGGGGGAAGGGGATGAAAGGGGAGATGATAGAAGGGGAGGCAAGCTGGGGGGGAGGGAAGTTGGAAGCACCCACTTTTGAAAAGGGTCAGGATCAAGTGGGAATGGACCAAGTGGGAGGTGGGATAGGAGAGAGGAAAATATAGCCAGTCTTTTACAATATATCGTCTATGGTAATGTTTCACATAGCTACACATGTACAACCTATACTGAATTGCTTATCTTCCCAGTGAGGGTGGGTGACAAGGGAAGAAGGGAATGAATCTGGAATTCAAAGTTTTAAAATCAAATGTTAAAAATATATGAATACTATTATTAATGCTATTTTACTTATAATTGGAAAATGAGATATATAGGCATTGAGGCATAGAGATTCACTATGCCCTACTGGAAAAGTCTAAGGGGGTGTGGGAGAAGATATGGTAGAGAGCAGATTGGAGGAGGGGATATACTGTGGGACTGCTATTCTGGGGTGGTGGGTAGGGGAAAAACAGGGAAAAAAATTGTAACTCAAAATCTGATGGAAACAAATGATGTAAACCAGAAGTTAATAAAGAATTTCGAAAAAAAAATCATGAAGATAATCTACAAGGTAACAATAATATTATCAGTATAATCAACTGTGAAATATTTAGTAACATTGACCAATACAATGATTCACCACTCCAAAAGACTCATGTTGTAAAATGCTATTCAATACCCAAGATAGAAAACTGATGAACTCAGCAAAGATTGAAGAATTTCCTTCTTTCATTTGTCTGTTCCTTCCTTTCTTTTCTTCTCACTTTTTCTCCTCTTTATTCTACTATATTTGTTCCAGAACACAGCTAACAATGACATATGTCTTTTTTTTCTGTATCTCATGTGTATAATGAATTTCATGTGTCTTGCCATTTCAATGAGTGGGAGAGTTTTTGAGGACAGTTGTGAATTTGGAACTTGAACTAAATATACAATTAGAAAAAAATGCAATAATACAGTGTATTAGTGTACCTGTCTTCCAAAGGATAATTCAATATTGTCTTTTTAGTTTTTCATTATCTTTTGTCAAATTGAATGGTATGAAGTGAAATCTTAGAGCTGTTTTTTTTTTTCTTGTAATTTGCCAGTTGGAACATGAATGTAAATGATTATTTATAGTTTGTGATTCTTTTTAAAATTTTGTTTATATTCATTGATGACAAAATTTTAAAAAATGGTTTAGTGTTACTTACTTGCGTTGGTTCCCACGTATTTCTTGGGTTTTAGACTTCTATCATGGACATTTGATACAAATAGTTTTCTTAATTGATTCCTTTTACTTAGCTTTATCTTTATCAATTTTGTTCATTGAAAAGGTTTTTAATCCAATATAGCCCAATCTGCCCTTTTAAAATTTTATTATCTCTATTTCTTGTTTGGTTAAGAATTCTCCCCTTAGCTATATTCATTAATGTTCTGTTCTGCTTAATTATTATTATCATTTAGTGATGTGACCTTTCACATTCAGATGGAATACTAATTTTGAGCTCATTATAGTACACAATTTAAAATGTAAAGCTATATTTAATTTCCATCAAAATGCTTTCAATTTCTTCCAGTATTGCTTTTCAAAAAGACAATCTTTCTTCTTGTAATTTATGTTATTTGGTTTATCAAACATTGTACTACTATCTATTTTATTATTTTATAATACAAACATTGTACTCTTTTCTATTGCTTCTATTTCTTACTTATCTAGATTATTCCATTTCCATTTCCATTTAAAAAAATTAATACCAAATACTTTTAATGGTTACTATTTCATAGTACAATTTGATTTTTTTTATAATGATAAACTCCCCTTCATGCTTTTGTCTCATTAATTATCTAAAAATCAGAAATATAGAGCCAAAAGGAGATTTAGAGGTGATCTGATACAAGCCCTTCATTTAACACTTAAGGAAATGAAGACCCACACTTCACGAGACTAGAAGGCATGAATTGAATATGGGTTCTTTTACCTTGGAGATATTGCTTTTCCCCTTAGTATCACCTTGATATTTTACTCTTTTTGTCTTCTAAGTAGTGAGTCTGCAAGGTATGACTGGGGAACAAATGCAGTCCCACTCTTGTCTTCATATAACCTGTGTGTTTAGATTGCATGTAAAATGAGGCAGTTGGCCAGAGATAGACTTTGTTCCAGAATTTGCCAACTTCTGGTCTAAATAGCATGTTTCATCTATTTCTATTAAGTATTCCATTAGCAAGGTGATTGGTAGAGCCTGCAATCTCTATGTTAATTTAGATAGAATCATCATTTTTATGATATTATTAGGGTTCAATCATGAAAAATGAAAATCTCTTCAATTATTTATCTTCCTCTATTTCTATAGTGTGTTTTGCATTTGTAGGTATATAAATTGTGCAGGTGTTTTGATTGTATAAATTCCAGATGTTACATATACTTTGTATTTATTTTGAGTGGCATTTCTCTTATTATTGGTTTCTGGTATATTTTTAGTAATGTAGAGAAAAGAATATTAACAATTTTGTGAATTTATTTTCCATTCTTTTACTTTGATGAATCTATTAAATATATGACTTTGGCCTTTTCCTGTATTTTGGAGTTTTTCTCAGCATATTACAATTTTATCACAAATAGGAATTATTTTCTTTATAAATTTTTATACCATTGATTTTTTTTCTATTGCAGTATTGCTATGGATAATACTCCTAGATCTCTGATAAATAATCATTCAAAGGGTTATTCTTGCTTAATCAATCTTCATTCTGGTTAGGTTTGTAGTGTTGCTCCATTGCTGATATTGCTAGCTCTTGGTTTCCCATATGTGCTTTTAATAATACTGAATAAAGACCCTTCCATTCCAGTACATGGCAGAGTCTTTTAAAAGTATATAAAAATTCATCACACTCTGGCTCTGAATCAGTAAACTCCTTCTAGGTTGTGTTAACATACATGATCTAGAGCATTTCTCTGTCTTTTCTTTGAAATTACCTATTCTGTTGTTTGAATTGCTGCTATCTACCTTAAGAGCTCTAATTTCATTCTTTATTTCTTTGATAATTTTACTTCATTTTTCAATTGGAGTTCTGAATTATTCTGGAATCTCAGAGTTTTCTTACTGAACTTACTTCATTTAATAATAGCTAACATTTATATAACACTATGTTTCAGGCACTATCCTGAGCACTTTACATGAATGTAAGGCAAGGGTAGGTTAAGTGACTTGGCAAGAATTAAACAGCTAAGGACTAATTGGCCAAGATGGCGGAGTAGAAACAGTGCGTCCAAGCTACTCTTCCCCCAGACTACCTCCAAACTATGTAAAAAGGGACTCTGAACAACTTCTGGAGCCCCATCACCCACGGAACGACACAAAGAAGCTAACTTCCCACTGACGACAGCCCAGCAGCCCTGCAGGAAGGACCAGAGCAGTGCCGGCAGCGCAGCGGGCAGTGTGTGGGGAGCCAAGGACAGGTCCACCTGAGTTGTGGTTTTAGCCCCAGGGTGGCCTGGCCAGCTGCAACCCGCTGGAGGGACCCCAGAACACCAGCAGCTGTGGAGATTCCAGAATTATCAACATAGACATGCCTAGGACAAAGTGAGAGGTTAGTGCCCTATGGATTTTGGGACCGGTATTTGGGAAACGTGTTGGCTTCCTCCCCTAGGGGCTAGAAGCCAATAAGGAGACATGCCATTTTGTAGTTCTCAGAGGCAGCTGAAGCTCCTGGCCTGCGAACTGTAGGGAGATCCAGCGATCAGTCTTGGAGGGTAATTGCTCTTGGTTTAACCTCCCTGGAGCTGGATTGTGATCTGGGGTAGAGGTCGTGGGTGGGTTTCCAGCTTGCCAGAAACGGAAGTTGGCCCCCCCCACACATTCAGGACGAAAGTTCCCGTCTGGTGCCAGGCCATACTGTGGCAACAAGCCCGAAAGTAAAGTAATTAAGTGGCAACATGCCAAGGCAAAGGAAACAGATTAAACAGAAAAATGCAAACTTAGACTCCTACTTTGGGGGCAAAGATGGTCGAAGCATAGAGTGAGAGGAGCACTGTGAGGTCAGAAGTCCTGCTCCAAAATCCCCAGGGGAAAACATGAGTGGGTTGCCGGCTATAGAGGACCTTAAGAAGGACTTTAAAAATCAAATAAGAGAAGTGGAGGAAAAATTGGAAAGAGAAATGAGAAGGATGCAGGAAAAGTATGAAATGAGGGTCAACAGCCTGACTAAGGAAAACAACACCTTAAAAAATAGACTAACTCAAATGGCAAAGGAGGCCCAAAACAGCAAAGAGGAGAAGAATGCCTTGAAAAGTCGAATTTGCCAGATGGAAAAAGAATCTCAAAAGTTCACTGAGGAGATTCATTCCTTCAGAGTTAGACTGGAGCAAATGGAAGCTAATGACTTTATGAGAAATCAAGATGCTGTTAAGCAGATCCAAACAAATGAAAGATTAGAAGGCAATGTGAAATATCTCATGGGAAAAACCACTGACCTGGAAAATAGATCCAGGAGAGACAGTTTAAAAATTATTGGACTACCTGAAAGCCATGATCAAAGAAAGAACCTAGAAATCACCCTTCAAGAAATTCTCAAGGAAAATTGCCCTGATGTTTTAGATCCAGAGGGCAAAATAGAGGTTGAAAGAATCCAAAGAACACCTCCTTAAAAAGATCCCAAAAAGAAAACTCCCAGGAATATTATAGCCAGGTTCCAGAATCCCCAGATCAAGGACAAAATACTCCAAGCAGCCAGGAAGAAACAATTTCAATATTGTGGAAACACAATCAGAATACCAGGACCTGGCATCTTCTACACTGAGGGATTGAAGGGCATGGAATATGATATTCCAGAGGGCAAAAGAGCTAGGAATGAACCCAAGGGTCACCTACCCAGCAAAACTGAGTATTTTGTTTCAGGGGAAAATATGGTCATTCAGTGGAATAGAGGACTTTCAAGCATTCTTGAGGAAAAAACCAGAGTTGAATAGAAAATTTGACATTCAGACACAAGAAGCAAGATATGCTTGAGAAGGTAATCAGGGAAAAGAAATCAAAAGGAACTTATCAAAGTTTAACTATTTACATTCCTATATGGAAAAGCAATAACTGTGACTGATGATATCTTTCTCACTATGAAAATAATGGAAGAAGGGTGTGTGGTCATATGAATACATATGTGAACGTGTGTGTATATGGTTACAGTTATATATGGATAGAGGGCATAGGTTGAATTTGTTGGGAAGGGAGGATACTCAAGGGATGAAATTATGAGGTGAGAGAGGAAAGTGGCAAGAGGAGATGGGGAGAGACAGGGTAGGGTAAACTATCTTATGTAGAAGAAGCAAGGGGAAGTTGTTGCAAGGGAGGGGGAGAATAGGAAGGCAAAAAGGCAAAACTTCATTCTCATTGAATTTGGTTCTGGGAGAGAATGACATTCATACTAAATGGGATATCTCAACCTACAGCAGAATAGGGGAAGGGGGATGAGAGGAAGGATGATGGATGGGAGGGTATCCTTGGGGGGAGGGGAGGTTGGAAGTACCCACTATAGAAGAGGGACAGGATCAAGTAGGGAATGGATCAGGTGGGGGGTGGGATGAGTGGGAGGGAATTATAAGCAGCCTTGTACAATATATCTACTATGGTAATGTTTTACATAGCTAGACATGTACAACATATACTGAATAACTTATCTTCCAAGAGGTAATTGGTGACAAGGGAGTTAGGAAATGGATCTGAAATTTGAGGTCTTAAGATTAAATGTTTCAAATATATATAAATACTATTATTATACTCTTTTGCTTGTAATTGGGAGATAAGAGGTGCAGGCATTGGGACACAAAGATTCATCTTCCTCTAATGGAAAATTTGATGGGGGTATGGGAGAAGGTATGGGAGAGAGCAGATTGGAGGAAGTGATATCTTGTGGGACTGCTATTCTGGGAGGTTGGGTAGGGGAATATTGGGGGGAAAATGATTGTAGCTCAAATTCTGGTGGAAATGAATGATGTAAAACAGAAGTTAATAAAGCATTTGTTTAAAGAAAAAGAATTTAACAGCTAAGAAGTGTTTGAGGTCAGATTTGACACCAGGTTTTTCTAAATCCAAGCCCAGAGCTCTAACCACTGAACCACACCTTTTTTGGGGTGGGGTGGTTCAATTCACTTTGCTGCAAAGTATGTGTTGATTGCAATCACTCTTTTATCATTAGTTTATTTTCTCCTGTCAGATTATATTTGTATTTATTTGTTACTCTGATTATTCTTTTATCTTGTATTTGTTGAAAATATGCTTCTGTAGCAACAGTCTTTCTGTTATTTAGAATCTGAGCTTTTGTGCTCCTAAGTCCCACTCTAATCCTTTGTCTATCTCTTTTCAGACTCTGAAAGTGGCATGATAACTCTTGCCTTCAAAGACTGAGGGTGGCCTGTAGGGACACTACTACAGGAAACTCGATGAAGCCATGTGTAATGCCAAGCAAAGGCTACTTTCCAAAGGTTCAAGATACCAGCATAGCTGCTCTCCATTTTATTCAGTGACCAATTAAGAAAACAGAAAATCAAAATATAGCACAATTCAAAATTCAGAATTCACCAAGTGTAATTCAATAATTTCTAAATACTACTCCACCCCTGGGAAGTACATCCATTTAGTCAATCCCAAAGACCAGCTTCTGAAAGGGAGATTAGTTTCCAATCATAAACAAAGTACATTCATTTGATCAGTCACAGAGCACAAAAAATAAAGTAAAAAATTTCCCACCTCTGGACCACAACTGAATAGGCCATTTACCCCAGAGTTACTACAAGCTTAATACCCAAAGAGAGGTCTTTTCATCTTGACCCTAGGCAAGTTCTCAGCAATCTCTGTTCCTGGAGAGACAAGGCTTAAAAAGGCCACAAGATACATTGCCAGTGTCCTCATTAATTCATTCTCTGTCTGCAGAACAGTCCTAGGACCCTTGAAAACATCAGCAAGATCCTCTTCCAGGATTTCTGTAAACATATAACAAGAAAGTCCTTCCTCAGGGCTTCTGAACCAACAGCAAGGCACCAGGACCTCTGCAACAACAGCACTGTACTTTACCAGTGGACGAAATTCACTCTCTGTCTGCAGAAGTGTCTCAGGAGCTCTGAACCAACAGCAAGGTTCCAGAACCTCTGCAACAACAGCATTGTCCTTCACCAATGGATGAATGAGGCAAAACAGACAAAGTATAGGCATCACAGCCATATCTCCTCAGTCATCGGCAGCTCTGTGTGGCAACTGTCAAAATTCCTGGGCAGCTCGAACTGGCCCTCAGCAGTCCTCTCCATCTCTCTGCCTCCAGGATGCTGCTTCCAAAAAATTCTTCTGCCTCTTTCTCTCTCCGCTTGTGCCTCTCTAAATCCACATCAGCAACTCCTCCCAGTTCAGCCCTCTCTTTTCACATCAGCAAGTCCATCCCACAAGTAGTATTCACAAGCTCTGGGTTTTAACACTCAACCAAGCCAACATAGGGTATCTTTAAATTCCATTACTATTACACCATGATATTGAGGCTGTTAATTTATCTAACTTCTTTGTACTTAATCCTTCTCTCCTTAGGTAACTTTTTTAGTCCTGGGGCTGACATTGAAGACTTGGTCAAGATGTTGTAGGGGAGAATCCTTTGTGATATTGCTGAAGGAAAACTTTGAGAAGCATTTGCAGTTGATGTCCATTCTGGTCCTTTTCACTCCCTTTACTGACTCAGCTTCCTTCCATACAGCACTGTATATTTGCAAATATTAGAATGCTTCTAGACCTCATAATGTCCTCTCTTTTTCCAAGGCCTTCAGAACTCTTTTTTTTTTCTAAATTGACCATTTTCTAGTACACCCTTTGCTTTTTGCTGATTTTTGTGGTTAATCTGCTCCATTGGCTTCAACATACCTTGTTTCCTGACTCTAAAATTCAGTGCTATTTTCTTTTTTTTAATTAATTTATTAGTTTAATTTCAGTTAACAAGATTCAATTCCATAATTCCTTGATTTTCAAATTTCCTTTACTTCCCTCCCCCCTCCACCCACAACAGCATATAGTCCAGTATAGGATCTGCAAATGCATTCATATTAGACATTATTCCAATTACAAAGGCGTATTCTACTAGGTGGGATGAAAGATGGTAAGGAAGAAATAAAACCAAACAATGAAAAGAAAAAGATCATTTAGTTTGCTTCCATCAGGATTCAAGCTCAGTTCTTTCTAGTTATATCTCTGGATGGCGCATTTCTCACGTTCTTGAGTCTTTCGGGATTGACATATCACTGCATTGCTGAAAAGAGTCCAGTCTTTCATAGTTGGTCATCACAGATATGGTATGTCTGTGACTGTATACAAATTTCTTCTGATTCTACTCTTCTCGCTCAGCATGAGTTTGTAATTATGAAATCCGTCACCTCCTTTTTTCTTATAGCAAAATAATATTCCATTACATTCATATACCATGACTTGTTTAGCCATTCCCCAATTGATGGACACCCCTTTAGTTTCCAATTCTTTGCAACCACAAAAAGGGCTGTTAAAAATATTTTTGTACATATGGGTCTTCCTCCCACTTCTATGGTCTCTTTGGGATATAACCCTAGAAGTGGTATTGTTGGGTCAAAGGGTATGAAATTATTTATAATCCTTTGGGCATAATTCCAGATTGCTCTCCAGAATGGTTGGATAAGTTCACAACTCCACCAGCAATATATTAGTGTTCCAATTTGTCCACATCCTCTCCAGCATTTGTCACTTTCTTATTTTGTCATCTTAGCTGATCTGACTGGTGAGATGTGGTATCTCAGAGTTGTTTTGATTTGCATTTCTCTAACCAATACTTATTTAGAGCTTTTCTTCATATGCTTATAGATATCTTTAATTTCTCTGAAAACTGCCTGTTCATATCCTTTGACCATTTATCAATTGGGGAATGACTTGTATTCATATAGATTTGGCTCAATTCTCTATAAATTTTAGAAATGAGTCCTTTATCAGAGACACAAGTTGTAAAAATTCTTTCCTGGGGGATGGAGCCAAGATGGCAGAGTAGAAACAGCTCATCCAAGCCACTCTGCCCCCAGATTCCCTCCAAACTATGAAAAAGGGGACTCTGAACAACTTCTGGAGCCCCAGCACCCACAGAAAGACACAGAGAAGCTAACCTCCCTCTGAGGACAGCCCAGCAGCCCTGCAGGAAGGACCAGCACAGCGCTCTGGGAGCCAGCAGCACACAGGGCAGAGCTCGGGGAGCCAAGCCAAGCTGAGCCGAGCGGAGCCCAGGTCCCTGTGAGCTGAGGTTTTAGCCCCAGGGTGGCAGGGACAGTGGCTGGCTGGAGAGACCCCAGAACACCAGTAGCTGTGGCGACTCCAGAATTATCAACATAGACATGCCTAGGACAAAGTGAGAGGTTAGTGTCCTATGGATTTTGGGACCAGTATTTGGGGAATGTGTCAGCTTCCTCCCTTAGGGGCTAGAAGCTGCTGAGGAGACACGCCATTTTATAGTTTTCAGAGGCAGCTGAAGCTACTGGCCTGAGAACTGTAGGGAGATCCAACATCCAGTCTTGGGGGGTAATTGCTCTTGCTTTAACCTCCATGGATCTGGATTGTGATCTGGGGTGAAGGTCTTGAGTGGGTTTACAGCTTGCCAGAAACAGAAGCTGGCCCCCTCACATGTTTGGGGTGAAAGTTCCTTTCTGGCACTAGGCCATACTGTGGCAACAAGCCCAAAAGTCAAGTAATTAAGTGGCAGCATGCCAAGGCAAAGGAAACAGAAAAATGCAACCCTAGACTCCTATTTTGGGGGCATAGAGTGGGAAAAGGACTGTGAGGTCAGAAGTCCTTCTCCAAAAGCCCCAGGGAAAACATGAGTGGGTTGCAGGCCATAGAGGACCTTAAGAAGGACTTTAAAAATCAAATAAGAGAAGTGGAGGAAAAATTGGAAAGAGAAATGAGAAGGATGCAGGAAAAGTATGAAATGAGGGTCAACAGCCTGACTGAGGAAAACAACACCTTAAAAAATAGACTAACTCAAATGGCAAAGGAGGCCCAAAAGGGCAATGAGGAGAAGAATGCCTTAAAAAGTCGAATTTGCCAGATGGAAAAAGAATCTCAAAAGTTCACTGAGGAGATTCATTCCTTCAGAGTTAGACTGGAGCAAATGGAAGCTAATGACTTTATGAGAAATCAAGATGCTGTTAAGCAGATCCAAACAAATGAAAGATTAGAAGGCAATGTGAAATATCTCATGGGAAAAACCACTGACCTGGAAAATAGATCCAGGAGAGACAATTTAAAAATTATTGGACTACCTGAAAGCCATGATCAAAGAAAGAACCTAGAAATCACCCTTCAAGAAATTCTCAAGGAAAATTGCCCTGATGTTTTAGATCCAGAGGGCAAAATAGAGGTTGAAAGAATCCAAAGAACACCTCCTTAAAAAGATCCCAAAAAGAAAACTCCCAGGAATATTATAGCCAGGTTCCAGAATCCCCAGATCAAGGAGAAAATACCACAAGCAGCCAGGAAGAAACAATTTCAATATCTTGAAACACAATCAGAATACCAGGACCTGGCAGCTTCTACACTGAGGGATTGAAGGGCATGGAATATGATATTCCAGAGGGCAAAAGAGCTGGGAATGAACCCAAGGGTCACCTACCCAGCAAAACTGAGTATTTTGTTTCAGGGGAAAATATGGTCATTCAGTGGAATAGAGGACTTTCAAGCATTCTTGAGGAAAAAACCAGAATTGAATAGAAAATTTGACGTTCAGACACAAGAAGGAAGAGCTGCCTGAGAAGGTAATCAGGGAAAAGAAATCAAAAGGAACTTATCAAAGTTGAACTATTTACATTCTTACATGGAAAAGCAATAACTGTGACTGATGATATCTTTCTCTCTATGAAAATAATGGAAGAAGGGTGTGTGGTCATATGAATACATATGTGAATGAGTGTGTATATGGTTACAGTTATATATGGATAGAGGGCATAGGTTGAATTTGTTGGGAAGGGAGGATACTCAAGGGATGAAATTATGAGGTGATTGAAGAAAGTGGCAAGAGGAGATGGGGAGAGACAGGGTAGGGTAAACTATCTTATGTAGAAGAAGCAAGGGGAAGTGGTTGCAAGGGAGGGGGAGAATAGGAAGGCAAAAATGCAAAACCACCTTCTCATTGAATTTAGTTCAGGAAGAGAATGACATACATACTACATGGAATATCTCAACCTGCAGCAGAATAGGGGGAAGGGGGATGAGAGGAAGGATGATGGATGGGAGGGCATCCTTGGGGGGAGGGGAGGTTGGAAGTACCCTCTATAGAAGAGGGACAGGATTATGTAGGGAATGGACCAAGTGGGGGGTGGGATGAGTGGGAGGGTATTATAAGCAGCCTTGTACAATATATCTACTATGATAATGTTTTGCATAGCTAGACATGTACATCATATACTGAATTACTTATCTTCCCAGAGGGAATAGGTGACAAGGGAGGAAGGAAATGGATCTGAAATTTGAGGTCTTAACATTAAATGTTTCAAATATATATAAATATTATTATTAATACTCTTTTGCTTGCATTTGGGAGATAAGATGTGCATGCATTGGGACACAAAGATTCACCTTCCTCTAATGGAAAAGTCGAACGGGGTATGGGAGAAGCAGATTGGAGGAAGCAATATCTTTCCGGACTGCTCTTCTGGGAGGGTGGGTAGGGGAAAAACAGGGGGGGGAAATAATTGTAACTCAAAATCTGGCGGAAATGAATGATGTAAAACAGAAGTTAATAAACCATTTGTTTAAAAAAAAATTCTTTCCCAATTTCCCACCTCCCTCTTGATCTTGGTTACATTGGCTTTGTTTGTACAGTAGCTTTTCATTTTAATGTAATCAAAATTATCCATTTTGTATTTTATAATGCTCTCTAATTCTTGTTTGGTCCTGAAATCTTCCCCTCTCCACAAATCTTTCAGGTAAACTATTCCTTGCTTTCCCAAATTGCTTACAGTATCGTCCTTTACACCTAGATCATGCACCCATTTATACTTGATTTTGGTATATGGTGTTAGATAGTGATCTATGCCCAGTTTCTGCCATACTGTAATCCAGATTTCCCAGCAATTTTTATCAAATAGTGCATTCTTATCCCAAAAACTGGGGTCTTTGGGTTTATCGAACAATAGATTGCTATATTCATTAACTGCTGGGTCTCCTGCACCTAATCTATTCCATTGATCCACTACTCTACACCTCTGCCAGTACCAAGCAGTTTTGATGACTGCTGCTGTATAATACAGATTTAGATCTGGCATAGCTAGTCCACCTTCCCTAGCATTTCTTTTCATTAATTCCCTTGATATTCTAGACCGTTTGTTTTTCCAAATAAATTTTATTATTATTTTGTCTAACTCTACAAAGTAGTTTTTTGGCAAATTGATTGGAATGGCACTAAATATATAATTTAGTTTGGGTAAAATTGTCATTTTTATTATATTAGCTCGACCCAGCCACGAGCAATTGATATTTTTCCAACTATTTAGATATGTTTTTATTTGTGTGAGAAGTGTTTTGTAGTTGTGATCATATAGATTCTGGGTTTGTTTTGGCAAGTAGATTCCCAAATATTTTATAATGTCTACAGTGACTTTAAATGGGATTTCTCTTTCTATCTCTTGCTGTTGAGTTTTATTAGAGATGTACAGGAATGCTGAGGATTTATGTGGGTTTATTTTATATCCTGCAACTTTGCCAAATTTATTTATTGTCTCAAGTAATTTTTACTTGATTCTCTAGGATTCTCTAAGTATATCATCATATTATCTGCAAAGAGTGATAGCTTGGTCTCTTCTTTGCCTAATTTGATTCCTTTGATTCCTTTTTCTTCTCTAATTGCTACTGCTAGTGTTTTTAGTACCAGATTGAATAAGAGGGGTGATAGTGTCAGTGCTATTTTCAACACATTCTACAACATACTTCAAACTCTCCTCAAGATCTAGCTATTTGTTGCTTCCTTTTAACCCCCAAAAGCTAACTTCTCTCCCCTTAAACACCGTATAAGAGCATAGGTCATGCCCTGTAATGAAGTACTTTTCCTATCTCCTCACCTCATCAATAGAACATTAAAAACTAATGTTCAGCAGCATCTGTAATGTGATGTTTGGAGCAGTAACAATTTGGACAAAGATACTATTTGAAACATGCATGATAATTACTGATGTTATTACAAAAATAATTCAGCTTTCAGAGAATTATTTAGAAAGCTCTGTCAAGTTCTTTCCATCCTTTCCTTTGGTAAGCTGATTCATTAGTTCATTAGGTCCCTTCTCAGGAAGACATTTGTTTTCAATAGGAAGAAAACCATTCTTCTGGGGTTATCTCAAACACACTGCATCCTTCAGGATCCCTGTCTTATTCAAGGGTCAGAGGGAGATTTGGCCTACCTGATATTCCTTTTCCTTGGTCACTACATTTCATTATCTCCTTTCCTTTCCTGGTCTCCTGGTCTCCTACCTACCATTCTGTCAATAATAAATCTTCATTTCTTCTTCAGTTCAAATCCCCTTCCAAATCCCTTTGACTATGTGAACAAGTAGCAGTAAAGGAAAATTCTGGGTAATTTATTCACATTTGACTCTTGGTAGAATCAAGCTAATATTTCATGAGACTTATTAATGGTTTTTGATCCCTTTAACAAAAACTAAATGATTAATAAATTCACACTTTCTTTTTACCAACTTGGATAATTCTTATAAAAGAAAATTCCACATTCCTTCACCTCAATTTAATTCCAATAGAGTATCACTCTGTCAAAGAGTTTTGTATTATTAAGATTTAATTATATTGACCAAATAGCATTTGATGCTCTGAAGATTTCTGCGATAATTATTACTTAAAACATTTGTCAAAACAAATGAGCAGGTCACACAGGTCCTTTTTTCAAGGTTACCATGTAGAAATGCAAACTCCAGAAAAACATGGCTAAGGGCTAGATAGGGAAAGATCTTGAAAGCTTAGAGATCAGAGTGGTAAAAGACTTAGGAAATCTTTTATTTTGCCACTACCATTTTAGAAATTAAAAAATATGAGGTCCACTGAAGGGAAGTTTGTGACATAAGACTGCATGAAATTAATAGAAAATTCAGGACTTGGACTCAAGTTTCCTGACTCTAAAATTCAGTGCCTTTTTCAATATATTCTATAGCATACTTCAAAGTCTCCTCAATATCTAGCTATTTATTGCTTCATTTTAACCCCCAGAAGCTAACTTCTCTCCATTTGAACATAGTATAAGAGCATAGGTCATACCCTATAATGAAGTACTTTTCCTATCTCCTCACCTCATCTAAATTCTACTATTCTACTCCCATTCCTTTATAGTAATCTTCTCTAATGGGTAAGAATGTGTGATAACACTCAGCATGTTGTGTTCACATTACCCAGTCAACAACTATACAGTTATTTAAAGTTCCATAAACCCTTTGCATATTGTAAGCACCCAAAAAAGGAGTATGCAGTATCAAAATTATGCAAATATATATGTATTTACCCACATTTAAATATGTATAGACATATATGTATATGTGTGCATGTATATATATGCACACATGTACATATACATATTTGTGTCTAATGGTAGCCATCTCTAGGGTGGGGGAAGGGAAGAAAAAAAGGAGGGAAAGTGACATGATAATTTTATTGTATATTTAAACAAGACAGCAAGTTGTACATAATAGATTTGCAGTTTCATGTAGAGTCATATTTTTTCTATTTTATTATATACAGAAATTCTTGTTTTATTTCTTAAGTTTGGAATAAAATAAACTGAATTAAAAAAAAATCAAATGGGGGCGGCTAGGTGGTGCAGTGAATAACAGCACCAGCCCTGGAGTCAGGAGGACCTGAGTTCAAATCCGGCCTCAGACACTTGACATACTTACTAGCTGTGTGACTTTGGGCAAGTCACTTAACCCCAATTGCCCTCCAAAAAGCAAAAAAAAAAAAAAAAAAAATCGACTCCTGAGGTACTTCATTATATATATATTGAATTTAGGACTGTTGAGAAGATAAGAACATTCATGAGACACTATGAATTTCATGAGTTACTGTGAATTAAAGGTACATAATTAGGAGAAAGTTACCACAGTATAATCACTAGAGAGTTAGGTTTAGAATGATAAAATCATGGTCGCAAATCCTGGTGCAGCTACATAATAGTTTTATGACCTGGGAAAAGTCTCTTATAATTTCTGGGCCTCCAGGAAACTCTGTAAGATTATAAATGGTAGGGAAGGAGTGCATGTGAGTGTACGTATGTCTGTCCCACACATGTGTATATAAACACACATATGTTTGTATGTATACGCATACATACATACACACATGTAGAAGTACTCCCACTAAAAGTTCTCTACACTAATGAAATCACAGTCCTTTTTTTCAAAGTTAAATGTTTAATTGTATAATATGAATTACAAATAATATAGTTATCCAGAGGAGAGTAGGTTAATGTATGCCAAAATAGAAAATAAAGATTTTAGCCCAATAGGAAGACAAAAGACATTCCCAGAAAGGACAACAAGTCAAAGTGGTGATAGTACTACTTGTTCATAGAACAACAAAAAAAAAAAAAAACCAACAAAACAAAACAGAAAACATCAATGTAATTTGGAAATTGAGGAAAATCAAGTTGACTGAGAAGAGTTAATGAGGAATAGAGAATCTGATTACCAGGTCATGCAGCTTTATCAACCACTGATGATCTGTGAACCAAAAGTACAAAATGCTCATCCATCCTAAGTGATGCTTTTTTAATTTCTATGAAGTGAGTGGAATTGTGCAACTTCTACCCTTTGTTTCTAGTTATTCCATTTCAACCACACTGAACAAGTCAAATCTCCTTTCCATGTGATGGATTTTTAAATATTTGAATACAACTATCCTGTTTTCCATCTTTTCTCTTCTCCATGCCAAATGACTTCAGTTCCTTCAGTTATTTGCATGAAATAGAGGCAATTCACTTTCTTGGTCATGTGCCTCTGGTTCCTTTCTTCTTATCAAATCCTAAAATGCACCCTAATCCTGGAAATGATGCCTTTCTGAGGGTAGTTGAAGACTGCATTAGCTTTCTCCTTCCTCTCTCCCTTCACATTTACACATCTTGAGTTTGAAATTAAACAAAATCCCTCATATTTTCCCCCGATTAAGTATTATCTAACTAAGCTTTCCCAAGTCTTGTATTTATCAAGTTATTATACATTTATTTCCATTAAATTTGTCTGCTATCTAGCAAGTTAGCCAGCTTATTGGATAGAGCTTAGTGGATAGAGCATTATACTTGGTGTCTGGAAGATCTGAGTTCAATTCACCCTTCGGAAACTTGGGTGGTGTATAGTCCTAGGCAAGTTATTTTCTCTCTCAATATTTATTTCCTCATCTCTGAGCAATAATAGTTTACTAATGGCACCTAACTTACAGGATTGTTGTGAACATAAATGAGATGATATATGAAATCTCTGCCAACTTTAATATGGCATATTAATGTTAGCTAGTACTATGACCTGCTATATCCTAAGTATACATTATTCGTACCTAGAGATTTCCCTTCACGTTAAAGTTAGTCAAATAATGTTTACGTTTTGGATCTGATCATTCAACCAGTTCCAAATTCTCTTAATTTTACTGTCATCTGGCCTACATCATTCTATGGTTTCCAAAAGAATCTCTTGAGATGTTTTGTCAAATTATTTGCTAAAATATCAATATATGTCTACCTGTCTAGTAATAGTCTCTACAAAAAAGGAAAGGAGGTTAGTCTGGTGTAACCTGTCTCATTGAATTCAAGGATGATTTTTTTTTTTATTTGTGATGACTACTTTCTTTGTTGTACATTTACTAAGAATCCCATTTAAAATTTTAATGGGGAACACCCTCAAATTCAATGGCCTGGCTTATAGTTTTTATATCATTCTTTCTCTGTGTCTCTGTCTTTTTCACTGTCTCAGTCATTCTGTCTCTTTATGGCTGTGGCTGTGGCTGTGGCTGTGACTATCAGTCTATGTCTTCCTGTCTATTTGTCTGTGTCTATGCCTATGTTTCTATCAATCTGCCTTTTTATCTCTGTCTGTCTCTGCCTCTCTCTCTTTCTCTGTCTATCTGTCTCTTATTTCACCTTTCTTGTTCTTCATGAACTTTCCAAGAGTGTTAGAAGTGGCTTAGGAATCAAATTCTATACTGTGTTATTCAGTTAATGTAGATCTCATGATATAAATTAATCAAGGGCAATTGGGTGATCTGTTAATACCTTCTTTATATCTTGTATTCCAACAACCCAATGTGCACTTTTTTTTCTATTCTTCTCATTAAAAAACTACTCTTCCTTGAATGAGAAATGGAAGCTAAGTAAGAGTTAAATAGATCTGTCCTTTGCCTAGCATCCATCATCAGTGCTGCTAGCAGTGGTATCTTGACATCTTGATCTTCCTCTTCACAACATTATAGCTTAAAAAGAACAGCAATAACTCCTTCTATCCTTACCACTTCCAGTTTCAGCTGATCCTGATTAACATTCACAAAAATTTCCTTTGAGTATTATGGCAGAATTCTTTATTCCTCCTCTATTTATTTACTTTATTTTCTTATTTTGCTAGGGAGCAAGGAGAGAGAGTACTGGGTGAGGAAATGAGGAAACTTGAGTTCAAATATAGTCTCAGAGATTTGTTAACTTTATGATTTTGGTCAAGTTATTTAACGTTTGTTCAACACATTTTCCTACATAAAATTGGGATAATAGCAGCAGCTGCTTCTTGTTTTGTTTTTAATGAAGATCAAATGAGAAAATATTCGTAAAGTGCTTAGTACAGTGCCTGGCATGTAATAGGTATATTGGAAATTATAGCTATAATTATTATAATTTTAATTATTTTTATCAAAATCTAAGTTGTTCAATGGATTCCTGGAATATTCCTGCTCCCACCCTTTTTAGGTAAGTCCATAGTTTCATACTAAATATTGTTGCTTCGTTGTATTTTCAGAATTTAGAGATTCCCAGGCTTCTATGTCAAATCCTTTAGTAGAATTCTATGGGATGCATCAACAACCAGCTTCTCATTGTCATTTAGTAACCAAACCAGACTAACAGTTCCTCTTATTGGTTCCTCTACCTTTTGAAGGATTAAATTATCATTAAATCAATTAATGAGACAGATCATTGAAGTGTATGCCTGGAGAATTCCCTCCAAATTGATATTGACACATTAATTAATCATTATTCTTTTGGGTCTCTTTATTCAACCAATTTTAAATCACCCAACTGTATCTAACCTATGTCTCTCCTTCTTGCCTGCAAGGAGAGAATGAAAGACGTTTTTTCAAACAGTCTGATGAAATTCAGTTATACTGTGTCTCCATCAGTCTCCTATCTAATAGTCCGGTAGCCCTTCACAGGCAGAAATCACTTCAGACTGCTTTGACAGTAATGATGCTTCTCAGGCTCTTGAAGATCACTGCTTCCTTTTCTAAATGCACACAAATCATCCTTTTTAATGATGTGCTCTAGAATTTTGCCTGAAATCAAAGTCAAGCTCATGCTCTGTGGTTTGAATGTTATTCTTTTTTAGAAATCACCTTTTCTGATCTTTCAGAGGTCAGAGATAGTATCTCAGCAATCATATGCATATACCTTTTTTTTTTTAGTATTATTTTCAGCAGCACTTCCTGATCAAGTGTTTTGAAATCACTAAAAGCTGTTTAATATCTTATTTGCACTTTCTCACTAACCTTAATCTAGTATTCTCTCTTCAGTTTTTTTAAAAATCTGTATTCTAACTTTTTTTTAGAATAAAGATCATTCTCCTTCAAAGATATAATAGGAGTAAAATAAGATAATGATAGGTCTGTTTTTTTTAATGTATGTTAATGTATCTTCATGTTATCATATCAAGTAAGCCTAAGTAATGCCTGAGTTCCTTATTACCAACATATATATATATGAATGAATGAATGCATGCATACATATACATACCCATACCCATATACACATACATATATACATATATGTATACATACACATACATGCACATACTCACATACATATATGTAATCTACCTGAGGCATGTATCTTTGTTGACGGTATAAAACCAGATTACCACTGCTCAAAATAGTGATTCAGAGAAAAAATAATGGCAGAAAATAATCCCATAAACTATTGAAAAATATTACTAAAAATTAAGTCAAAATACACACACACATATACACTTATACATATATACACATATACATATAGATATTGATGTATATGTACATATTCATATACATGTACACATACACATATACATACATATACATACACATACATATACACATACACATACACATACACATACACATATTCATATAAGACTTTGAAAGGAAAAATAGTATTTTCATGGCTGCATTTTATTTGAAGTAAGGGATTCAGAAAATAAAGCAAATTTAGGAAGTGAACAACTTCTCTGAAAGATCTTGTTTAAGAAAATAATTTCAATTTCAGTGATAAATTTGATATATAGGAACAAAGTAGTAGCTTGAGTAGCAATGAAGAATACCTCAAAAGAGAGCTGATAGATTGTTTTGGCTAAGATTTGTTTCTTTGTTTGTTTGTTTTTGTTTTTAGTATGATTAAGAGGGCTTCAAATTAAAATGAAATAAAATGGAGAGGAAAGAGAGAAAACCATTGAACTTAATAGAGTAGCAACTACAACACAGAAAAAAGAATATCAACATAAAGGCCCAAGAATTCAAAGAAAATAAAATCCAAGAAGTGAAATATAAGTGGAATTTTTAATGAGAATCTACTTCAGAAACTTACAAGCTTGGCAAGTCACTAACTTTCCTGTGCTTCAAGTTTCTCTTCTATAAAATGGGAATAATAATAATAATAATAAAATAACACCTGTCTCAGAGGGATGTTGTGAAGATCAAATGGGTTAATATATATATATATGTATGTATATATATATATATATGTAAAACACTTTGTAAATCTTAAAGTACTATATAAATGCTAGCCATTATAGTAATAATGATGTTATCCAGTCTAGGAACTACTTTATTGGTGTTCCAGAGAAATTCCCTGACTGAGGAATAAATCTCTCCATCAACCTATCACAGGTAGGGGGGCAGAGCCAAGATGGTGGAGTAGAAACAGCTCATCCAAGCCACTCTGCCCCCAAATTCCCTCCAAACTATATAAAAGGGAACTCTGAACAACTTCTGGAGCCCCAGCACCAAAGAATGACACAGAGAAGCTAACGTCCCGCTAAGGACATCCCAGCAGCCCTGCAGGAAGGACTAGCACAGTGGGAATGAGTGACAAGGGAGGAAGGAAATGGATCTGAAATCTGAGGTCTCAAGATTAAATGTTTGAAATATATATAAATACTATTATTAATACTGTTTTCCTTGTAATTGGGAGGTAAGATGTGCAGGCATTGAGATACAAAGACTCACCTTCCTCTAATGGAAATGTCAAAGGGTGTATGAGAGAAGGTATGGGAGGGAGCAGATTGGAGGAAGCAATATCTTGGGGACTGACATTCTGGGAGGGTGGGTAGGGGAAAAACAGGAAGGGGGAAATGATTGTAACTCAAACTCTGGCAGAAATGAATGATGTAAAACAGAAGTTAATAAAGCATTTGTTTAAAAAAAAACCTATCACAGGTAAATGTGATGCTAATACTATAATTGTAGGAGTCATAGGTAAATGGAAATGGAAATCCATAATGAACGTTTTGGTCTCCCAGTTGATGAGATATGTTTCTTTCTTGTCCACTTCTAGTATTTTTGTAGGGGGTAAAGCCACCCTCCCCTTTTCTTTCTTTGCAATTCCAACATTATAGATACAGCAAAAAACAAAGAGAAGGGAAGGGAAGCAAAGGGAAGGGAAGGGAAGGGAAGGGAAGGGAAGGGAAGGGAAGGGAAGGGAAGGGAAGGGAAGGGAAGGAAGGGAAGGGAAGGGAAGGGAAGGAAGGGAAGGGAAGGGAAGGGAAGGGAAGGGAAGGGAAGGGAAGGGAGGGAGGGGAAGGGAAGGGAGGGGAGGGGAAGGGAAGGGAAGGGAAGGGAAGGGAAGGGGAGGGAAACTACACTTGACACCTAGGAAGGACAAGTATCTGCTTCACTGCATTTGGGTCAAGTGTGTTCTATACTTCGATTTAGGATAATTATAACATTGCTCATATTTTTTCCCACTTGACTCTCAGTTGCAGGTAATAAGCTGTTAAGGAATTCCTTGAACCAACAAAGCTGAATGGCTACAACCATGGTTCTAAGGCACTGCATCTAGACTTTTGACCCTACTTGCTCATGACCAAAAAATTTAAACACCTTTACCAGAGGGAACTTTGAATCTAGATAATGGTGTATTCTCTGACTTTAGAAACTTCCTAGACTCCCAACAAAATAAAGTGTTTCTCCAACTCTAAATGTAATTGATGATGATTGAAAATCTTAGTGGATAGCCTCTGAATTTGGTATTAGGAACTCATGAGGACTAACCCCTGAATACTTGACTGAAGGAACGCTGAGTTACTTGGCATTGACATCAGCCGGTGTTCCTGCATTTCTGTGATGTATAAAAAGTTTGAGACATGATTTCTGAGTAATTAATCATTTTTACTAATTAGGGCTAATCAATAATTAATAAAAAAGATGAACATTTGGGTTTCTCTTGTAAACCAAAGAGGAATCATGGAAGCCTCTCAATGCTTATGTGCTCTGGTAGAAGTGGGTGTTCCTGACAGGCAGCGATCAACTCTGATTGTTTAAAAATTGATAAGAAAATGAATATTGTTATAATATGTGGATTTATACTTTTTTCTACTTTTTGGAAGGGGGAAGGAAGGAGATTGGGGTTAAGTGACTTGCCCAAGGTCTCACTGCTAGTTTTGTGTTAAGTGTCTGAGACCAGATTTAAATTCAGATCCTCCTTGACTCCAGGGCTGGTGCTCTATTCACTTCTCCACTTACCCAACCCCAAGTGGATTTATTCTAATGAATGGGGAGGGGTGTGTGACTTTTATTATTTGCTCTTCCTTCTCTTTACCCACATCAGCCCTAGCCTTGGGCAATCTAGAGGGACCTACCTCAACCCAAGTTTACATGAATAGAACACAATGCCTGAATTTGAAGAGATTAGATTATTTTTACTCATTAATCAGAACAAAGCTTTCCCTAGTTGGTTGAAGTCTCTGACAAGATTGAGGAGAATGTTAAATCCAATCTCCTCATAAACCCTGTTCTATAGAGGGTGATTTGACCTACTAGAGAATGAGGAAATAGGACAGAGAAAAACCACTGTAGATCACTCAATATTAATGAATTATTAATACAAGAGGGAAATAATCATTTCTCTCATTTTTTATACTACTGGATTTAGTCAAAGGGCCACACTTAGGGACATAAAGACTGCATGTGGCCTCAAGGCCATAGGTTCCCCACCCTTGATCCAGGCCATCAGAGTTGTACTCTCTGAGGTACAGTTTGAATGCTTGGAAGTTTAGTTCAATAAAGGACCTCAATATCTGGTACATTATCCTGCCAGGTGATATTGAGAATCTTCCTAAGAAAATTCGAATGGAAACGATTCAGTTTCCTGGCATGGAGCTGGTATACATTCCAGGTTTCATAGGTATACAATTACAAGGCCAGCACAATGACTCTTTATATCTTCATTTGTTAGTCAGTGTAATACCTCTTCTTTCCCACACTTCCCTTCAGAGTCTCCCAAACACTGATGTAGCTCTGACAATGTGTGTCAGCCTAATTGTCAATGTGTATGTCCCTAGAAAGTATACTGTCAAGGTAAGTGAACATATCCATGGTATTCAGAACTTCTCCATTTGCTATAACTGATGGTTCCACATATGTATGGCATGGTGCTGGCTGGTGGAACACTTGTGTTAATTATTAGGCAAAAATTAGCACAAGCAGCAGAGAATCAATCTTTACTTTGTTACATCTCAGCTTCATAGGCTGCATTGAGTGCACAAACCTTGGTGAACAGAAAATCATGCACCATAAAGAAAAGAAAAAGAGGTAAAATTAAGCTGAAAATTAGAATAGGCACCAACAAAGCAATGGGGAAAGTGAAAAAGAGGTTTGCAGAGTCATGGGTTTGTCTGAGGTTGAAGGGAACATTGTAGTTTGTCTTCTTGTTTCCCCAAATGAAAGATTGAGGAGGAACACTTCAACTGGAGGAAGAGAACAGCAAAGCTCTGTTTCTTTCAGTGGGAAGTTTATCCTTTCCTAATATACAGGCATAGACTACAGTCTACAAAAGGCAGTGCAGCTTTGAAAATTCTGACTATCCATGAAATCATCTATGACCTCCCGTATTCAAAGAATATTTTACTATATTTTACTATACTGTAAGTATACTTTACTATACTATACTATATACTTTACTATAAGGATATTCTGGGGGCAGAGCCAAGATGGTGGAGTAGAAACAGCTCATCCAAGCCACTCTGTCCCCAAATTCCCCCCAAACTATGTAAAAGGAGACTCTGAACAACTTCTGGAGCCCCAGCACCCACAGAACGACACAGAGAAGCTAACCTCATGCTGAGGACAGCCCAGCAGCCCTGCAGGAAGTACCAGCACAGCACTCTGAGAGCCAGTAGCCCGCAGTGCGCACAGTGCAGGGAGCGGAGCCAAGCGGAGCCCAGGTCCTCCTGAGCCAAGGTTTTAGCCCAGGGGCAGCAGGGCCAGCAGCCGGATGGAGGAACCCCAGAACAACAGGAGCTGTGGCGACTCCAGAATTATCAACATAGACATGCCTAGGACAAAGTAAGAGGTTAGTGTCCTATGGACTTTGGGAACTGTATTTGGGGAATGTGTCAGCTCCCTCCCCTGGGGGCTAGAAGCCACTGAGGAGACACGCCATTTTGTAGTTTTCAGAGGCGGCTCCAGCTCCTGGCCTGCGAATTTGTAGGGAGATCCAGCAATCAGTCTTGGGGGTAATTGCTCTTGCTTTAACCTCCCTGGATCTGGATTGTGATCTAGGGTGGAAGTCATGGGTGGGTTTACAGCTTGCCAGAAACGGAAGTTGCCCCCCACACGTTTGGGATGAAAATTCTTCAATCTGGCCTTAAAGTCATAGTGTGGCAACAAGCCCAAAAGTCAAGTAATTAAGTGGCAACATGCCAAGGCAAAGGAAACAGAAAAATGCAACCCATGACTCCTATTTTGGGGGCATAGAGCAGGAAAAGGACTGTGAGGTCAGAAGTCCTGCTCCAAAAGCCCCAGGGGAAAACATGTGGGTTGCAGACCATAGAGGACCTTAAGAAGGACTTTAAAAATCAAATAAGAGAAGTGGAGGAAAAATTGGAAAGAGAAATGAGAAGGATGCAGGAAAAGTATGAAATGAGGGTCAACAGCCTGACTGAGGAAAAGAACACCTTAAAAAATAGACTAACTCAAATGGCAAAGGAGGCCCAAAAGGGCAATGAGGAGAAGAATGCCTTAAAAAGTCGAATTTGCCAGATGGAAAAAGAATCTCAAAAGTTCACTGAGGAGATTCATTCCTTCAGAGTTAGACTGGAGCAAATGGAAGCTAATGACTTTATGAGAAATCAAGATGCTGTTAAGCAGATCCAAACAAATGAAAGATTAGAAGGCAATGTGAAATATCTCATGGGAAAAACCACTGACCTGGATAATAGATCCAGGAGAGACAATTTAAAAATCATTGGACTACCTGAAAGCCATGATCAAAGAAAGAACCTAGAAATCACCCTTCAAGAAATTCTCAAGGAAAACTGCCCTGATGTTTTAGATCCAGAGGGCAAAATAGAGGTTGAAAGAATCCACAGATCACCTCCTGAAAAAGTTCCCAAAATGAAAACTCCCAGGAATATTATAGCCAGGTTCCAGAATCCCCAGATCAAGGAGAAAATACTCCAAGCAGCCAGGAAGAAACAATTTCAATATTGTGGAAACACAATCAGAATAGCCCAGGACCTGGCAGTTTCTACACTAAGGGATCGAAGGGATCGAATATATGATATTCCAGAGGGCAAACTGAGAATGAACACAAGGGTCACCTACCCAGCAAAACTGAGTATTTTGTTTCAGGGGAAAATATGGTCATTCAGTGGAATAGAGGACTTTCAAGCATTCTTGAGGAAAAAACCAGAATTGAATAGAAAATTTGACATCCAGACACAAGAAGGAAGAGCTGCCTGAGAAGGTAATCAGGGAAAAGAAATCAAAAGGAACTTATCAAAGTTGAACTATTTACATTCCTATATGGAAAAGCAATAACTGTGACTGATGATATCTTTCTCACTATGAAAATAATGGAAGAAGGGGGTGTGGTCATATGAATACATATGTGAATGTGTGTGTATATGGTTACAGTTATATATGGATAGAGGGCATAGGTTGAATTTGTTGGGAAGGGAGACTACTCAAGGGATGAAATTATGAGGTGAGAGAGGAAAGTGGCAAGAGGAGATGGGGAGAGACAGGGTAGGGTAAACTATCCCATGTAGAAGAAGCAAGGGGAAGTGGTTGCAAAGGAGGGGGAGAATAAGGAAGGCTAAAAAGACAAAACCACATTCCCATTGAATTTGGTTCAGGGAGAAAATGACATACATACTAAATGGGATATCTCAACCTGCAGCAGGATAAGGGGAAGGGGGATGAGAGGAGGGATGATGGATGGGAGGGCATCCTTGGGGTGAGGGGAGGTTGGAAGTACCCACTATAGAAGAGGGACAGGATCATGTAGGGAATGGACCAGGTGGGGGGTGGGATGAGTGGGAGGGAATTATAAGCAGCCTTGTACAATATGTGTACTATGATAATGTTTTGCATAGCTAGACATGTACAACATATACTGAATTGCTTATCTCCCAAGAAGGAATGGGTGACAAGGGAGGAAGGAAATGGATCTGAAATTTGAGGTCATAACATTAAATGTTTCAAATATATATAAATATTATTAGTAATACTCTTTCGCTTGTAATAGGGAGATAAGATGTGCAGGCACTGGGACACAAAGATTCACCTTCCTCTAATGGAAAAGTCGATGGGAGTATGGGAGAAGGTATGGGAGAGAGCAGATTGGAGGAAGTGATATCTTGTGGGACTACTATTCTGGGAGGTTGGGTAGGGGAATAATGGGGGGAAAATGATTGTAACTCAAAATCTGGCAGAAATGAATGATGTAAAACAGAAGTTAATAAAGCATCTGTTTAAAAAAAAAGAAAAAAAAGAAATTCTCCAGGAAAACTGCGTGATATTGTAGAATCTGAGGGCAAAATAGAAATTGAGACTTCACCACTCACCTCTTGAGAAAGATTTCCAAAAGGCAACGCCTAGGAATATTATCGCTAAATTCCAGAGTTCCCAGGTCAAGGAGAAAATATTACAAACTGTCAGGAAGATACAATTTGAATATTGTGGAAACACAATCAGTATAACACAAGATCTAGCAGCTTCTATATTAATGGATCAAAGGACTTGGAATATTATATTTCAGAGGTCAAGGAAACTAGGATTAAAACCAAGAATCACCTACCCAGAAAAACTGAGTATAATTCTTCAGGGGAAATATGGTCATTCAAAGAAATAGATGATTTTCAAACATTCCTTATGAAAAAACCAGACTTGAACAGAAAATTTGACTTTCAATACAAGAAGTAAGAGAAGCAGGGGAAAGAAAACAGGAAAAAGAAATCATAAGGAATTTATTAAAGTTGAAGTGTGTAGATTTGTACATGGAGAAATAATAATTGTAACTCATGAGACTTTTCACAGTATGAGGATAGTTGATTGGAATATATATATATATGTATGTATGTATGTATGTATAGGAGGGTGTAAGTGTATATGTGTATATGTGTGTGTTTTGCATATATGTGTACATGTATACATAGAAGGCACTTGATGAATTGAATAGGAAGGGATGATATCTAAAAATAAAATTGAGGTGAGAGAGGAATATATTGGGAAAAATTGAAAGGGAAGGATAGAATAGGGTAATATAATATAATATAATAGTGGCAGTAGAAAACTGTTACAATGGAGGGGAAGAGCAGGATGGTGAAAGGGAATGGGTCAACTTTACTCTTATCAAATGTGGCTTAAAGAGAGAATTACATACACACTCAATTAGATATCTTTCTCTACAGGAAAGTAGGGAGGAAGGGAATAAGAGGGGGTATGATGTAATGGAGGGAAGATTGGGGGAGAGGGTAGTTAGAAGCAAAGACTTTGGAAAGGGACAGGGTCAAAGTAGAAAATATAATAAGTGGGGGGCAGGATAGAATGGAGGGCAATATAGTTAGTCTTTCAAAATATAACTACTATGGAAATGTTTTATGTTACTACACATGTACATTCTAAATTGAATTTCTTGTCTTCCCAGTGGGAGTGGGTGAGGAGGGAAGAAGGGAAAGAATCTGGAAATCAAAGTTTTAAAAACAAACATTAAAAAACATTTTTACATGCAACTTGGAAATAAGATGTACAGGCCCTAGTTTAGCGAAATCCTTTTTGCTATACTGGAAAGTTAGGGAGATGCTCAGGGAGGATATAAGAGAGACCAGATTGGGGGAGGATGTATTCAATGGGCTAACTATCTTGGGGTGGGGGTAAGGGAACGATGGGGATAAAATGTGTAACTCAAAATCTTGTTGATATGGATGTTCAAAACGAACAATAAATGTATAAATTGGAAAAAAAGAAATAGAGCTTTTGTGTTCTTCCAAGACCCTTCTCCATGGATATCTCATCATCACTCAAACTGGAAATATATAAAATCAAATTACTATACCCAGTTTCTGTTTTTCTGTTTAATAGTGGGCTGATAGGGAGGCCCCAAACTGAATTGCTAACAAAAGTGAACTGATGCATGCTTCTAGTTCCAGTTTCCATCAGGAAATAGAATGACTATGATGTAGTCAGAAAATAAGATGCTTAAAGAAGGATATGGAACCAGAGTCGAAATGGGATCCAAGGAAAATGGTTCAAGAGAGTGATGAGTGATGCTGCTTCTTAAGTCAAGATTTGAATATAGAGTTTGGTCAGATTATAGCAATGGATGTGTGTCTTGCCAGAGATTATTGTAATGGGCAACATCATTTAGGATGTTATAGGAATATATTATTTTTAACAATCTCTTCTGACTCCCTAGTACTCAAGAAGCATCTCTAAATCCCTGGCCAGCACTTGGTACTTATCTTTGCCCCAATTTATTCCATTCTCCATAATGCCTTTACCCCTGCATTCTCTTTATCAAAGGCCCCAGAAAATTTAGATCATTCTTATTAAAGTGAGATATTGCAGTCTCCAGTTATCTCTTACATATATGGAAAAATCCCCATTCCCCAACAGAACAAAACAGAATTCTAGACATTAAGGCCTTTACAAAGAATTTAAGTGAGTTTATTAGGTTCCTGATGATAGGATGGGCCAAGTCCTTGTTAGATTACTGCAATAAAAGAGGAAGAAAATATCAAAGGACTGGAGGGAGGGGAGTTGCACCAGTAGGGGAAAGTGGTGTTGAAAGAAACGGGGAGTACTAAGAACAGGCCTTGACAACTTCACTGTTTTGCTTTGATTTACTTACTCAGTGAAACCCTAGTCTCATCCTTTCTATATATTCTTCCCTGGAATTCATTTGCTCAAACCAAATCAAACAGTACACATTGACCCCAGAGAAGCATAGTAACCCAAATGCTAGAGAACAAAGAAGCACGCCTTCTGTGTAAATCCACTGAGCCAACACTCTAGGGATAAAAAGGCCTGCTGATTCAGCAGCTGTTCTGACTGTACTTGTTGCTATAAATCCAAGGCTGATGATAATCTTCCCAGGATGGTGCTTCACTATCCCTAGCTATAAATAAAAGATCTCAGGGAAACAAGGTGTAAATACACACCTCTAAGTGAAATGAAAGTCCTCTTTCCCTAATGTCTCCCTAGATGGTATTCTTGCTATCAGGGGAAGATTAGCTTTGGGAAGAAGGGCCTATCTCTCATTTTAAAACAAATGGAATTAGGGGCTTCCTGAAGCCAGGTTGAACTAGTTTGGGAGATCTGATTGTTAAAATTTCAGAGCGAATATTTAGACTTCAGAAAGAGGAAAATGTTAGAGATCAAGACTTGGATTATTTTTTTCTTGATCGTAAAGATTTAAAATGTAGAGTTTTCTTTTTTTAATAATCTAGATTAAACCTGAAAGGATGGTGTGTGTGTGTGTGTGTTTGAGAGAGCTGGTTGTTAAAAATTTAGTATTATATGCCATGTGTAGAATGTGCTCTCAGTGGTCTGTATTTTTATCTCTTCTACCAGCTCACTAAGGCATGTGAAGCAAGACTGAACCTCTGCACCCCCTCTTTTACTATTGAGTGATAGAGGTATCTGGAATATTAGGCAATATTTAATACCCATTTCAGATATAAATTTTATAATTCCTTTTACTAAATATTTTTTATGAGAATTTACTTTTGTTCTTTAAGTCACTATGATAATAGAATTAATGTTTAAGGTATCTTCCCAAAGCACAATAGTATTTTTGGGAGCCTTTGGTGTCATCAGGGAATTGGGATTTAATTTGTAAGGTATGCCTCAAGTGGCTTTTTTGTTGTTATTCATAAGGACAATATGTTTATTTCTTATAGCTATCAGCAGATGCTGCTTATTAAGTTAATATAGGCCCAAATATATGATCATAAAATCTGTTTTATATAGCACTTATAAATCTGCTTCTATATAATGTTTACTAATAAATTTCATGTAGATGTATATAACTAATATTATAACTATAATACATATTAATCTAACAAATTATTCTTTTCTCCTTCAAAAGCAAGGCTTTGTTAAGATAAAATTAAAACTTCAAAAATACAAATTATTGTGCTTTTTATATTAAAATAAATATCACCTGAAAGAAAATGTAAAGATATACCAAAACTTAGGCACATGTTGGTGCTAATTACAATATTTTAATGAAGCTCCTTTTTTTGTATTTTATACAATAGATATAATCCAGTGTTTTCTTACTAGTAGTCTGTGTAAGTCATTACACAGTTTAGCAAGTCATTTCACTTCTTTGGCCTTCACTATCCTCATCTGTAAAATAAAATGCTGGGTTAGATGGTTTCTTGCTCATTTATTATTTCTATGGTCTTAGGTTTAATGTAAATTCAATGCTATTTTGTCATTTTAGAGATGCTTTATATTTACTTATAATTGAATTTCATTTGGCACATAATACTAAGGTCATACTCTCTTTTGTCAGTTTGGTAATGTCAAAACTTTTGTTGAGAATGTGCAAGTTATATAATACTGAATTTTTGTATATCATATTAGGTAAATACACAAAATTATTATATTTTGGACAGTAACAATAATTTCAATGTTCAGGGCAAGTCAGATAAATTAATATGTTGTTTTAGTTCTTTTTCATTTCACTTAGAATTATTGAATAATTGAAGTGTGGCACAGATAAAATAGTAATACTTCAGTAAATGCGAAGAATGAAAAACAAAAATTCCAGAGCCATTATGACAAAGAATTATATACATTCCCCTCTTACTCCTTCAAGCTGAAGTTTCATTGCCTGAATTATTGAGATAGTAGCTTCCGTCTTCAATTGCCTTTAGTAAAGTCCTCCACTAATTCCTAAACAGTTCACCCTCCACTTTCCATCTGCAGTTGTGCTTGATTGAAAGCACACAGAAAAAGATTCTCCTCCTAGGATAAGGTGATCACCCAGAATTTGTTCATCATGCTATATAGTTTCATCCCTTGGAAACTGCACATTCCCAATTCTCTCAGCCTCCTATCTAATTGGAGTGCAGGAGGATAGAATACTAAACTCCTGAAATTTTCCTTTATATAGGACAGGAACCTCAACTTTCCAACCATTCCACTTTCCATATTCATCACTGCTTTATTTGAACTCCAGGAGACACAGAAACCATAACCCCAGACTGGTATCCTTCTCCCCACTCCTGTTTTCCAGTCATCTTTTGTTGATGTCTTCTATTACACTAAAAACTCCTCCTAGACAAGGACTGTCTTTCTTCTTATTTGTATCTTCAGTACTTAGCTAAGTGCCTGGAACATAGTAGATGCTTAACAAATGTTTACCAGATTGATTAAACTCTAGTCTGTATCTTGCTAACCTAAACAAAAATTGCCTCTTTTTTTGTTTTTCGACATATTTTCTACTTCCTACAGTTGCATGTTTTATAAGTGAGTTAGAGGAGGGCCAAGTACTAAGGATTAACTTTGCATTTAGCAGAGAGAGAGACTTAAAACATGTCCATAATGATTACAGTCTTACTAGTGGGAAGATGATAAAACCATTTCACTTTCAGCAGAAGTCAAATCTTTCCTACATAGTATGTAGTGAAACTCTCATTGTGTTGGAAAGTATAAACAATCTGATTAGCCTTTCACAATTTTTCCCTAATTCATTAAGAATAAAGTTATTGGGGGAGCCAAGATGGTGGAGGAGAAACAGCTCGTCCAAGCCTCTCTGCCCCCAGATTCTCCACAAACTATGTAAAAAAGGACTCTGAAAAACTTCTGGAGCCCCAGCACCCACAGAATGACACAGAGAAGCTAACCTCCCGCTGAGGACAGCCCAGCACCCTGCAGGAAGGACCAGCGCAGTGGTCTGGGAGCCGGCAGAGTGCAGGAGCCGAGCCGAGCCCAGGTCCACGTGAGCCAAGGTTTTAGCCCCAGGGCGGCAGGGCCAGCAGCCAGCTGGAGGAACCCCAGAACACCAGGAACTGTGGAGAGGCCAGAATTATCAACATAGACTTGCCTAGGACAAAGTAAGAGGTTAGTGTACTATGGACTTTGGGACCTGTATTTGGGGAATGCGTCAGCTCCCTCCCCTGGGGGCTAGAAGCTGCTGAGGAGACACGCCACTGTGTAGTTTTCAGAGGCATTTCCGGCTCCCAGCCTACAAATCGTGGGGAGATCCAGCGATCAGTCTTGGGGGGTAATCGCTCTTGCTTTAACCTCCCTGGTTCTGGATTATGATCTAGGGTGGAAGTTGTGGGTGGGTTTATAGCTTGCCAGAAACGGAAGTTGCCCCCCACACGCTTGGGACGAAAATTCCTCTATCTGGCCTTAAAGCCATAGTGTGGCAACAAGCCCAAAAGTCAGGCAATTAAGTGGCAACATGCCAAGGCAAAGGAAACAGAAAAATGCAACCCTAGACTCCTATTTTGGGGGCATAGAGCGGGAAAAGGACTGTGAGGTCAGAAGTCCTGCTCCAAAAGCCCCAGGGGAAAACATGAGTGGGTTGCAGGCCATAGAGGACCTTAAGAAGGACTTTAAAAATCAAATAAGAGAAGTGGAGGAAAAATTGGAAAGAGAAATGAGAAGGATGCAGGAAAAGTATGAAATGCGGGTCAACAGCCTGACTGAGGAAAACAACACCTTAAAAAATAGACTAACTCAAATGGCAAAGGAGGCCCAAAAGGGCAATGAGGAGAAGAATGCCTTAAAAGTCGAATTTGCCAGATGGAAAAAGAATCTCAAAAGTTCACTGAGGAGATTCATTCCTTCAGAGTTAGACTGGAGCAAATGGAAGCTAGTGACTTTATGAGAAATCAAGATGCTGTTAAGCAGATCCAAACAAATGAAAGATTAGAAGGCAATGTGAAATATCTCATGGGAAAAACCACTGACCTGGAAAATAGATCCAGGAGGGACAATTTAAAAATTATTGGACTACCTGAAAGCCATGATCAAAGAAAGAACCTAGAAATCACCCTTCAAGAAATTCTCAAGGAAAATTGCCCTGATGTTTTAGATCCAGAGGGCAAAATAGAGGTTGAAAGAATCCACCGATCACCTCCTGAAAAAGATCCCAAAAAGAAAACTCCCAGAAATATTATAGCCAGGTTCCAGAATCCCCAGATCAAGGAGAAAATACTACAAGCAGCCAGGAAGAAACAATTTCAATATTGTGGAAACACAATCAGAATAGCCCAGGACCTGGCAGCTTCTACACTGAGGGATCGAAGGGCATGGAATATGATATTCCAGAGGGCAAAAGAACTGGGAATGAACCCAAGGGTCACCTACCCAGCAAAACTGAGTATTTTGTTTCAGGGGAAAATATGGTCATTCAGTGGAATAGAGGACTTTCAAGCATTCTTGAGGAAAAAACCAGAATTGAATAGAAAATTTGACATCCAGACACAAGAAGGAAGAGATGCCTGAGAAGGTAATCAGGGAAAAGAAATCAAAAGGAACTTATCAAAGTTGAACTATTTACATTCCTATATGGAAAAGCAATATCTGTGACTGATGATATCTTTCCCACTATGAAAATAATGGAAGAAGGGGGTGTGGTCATACGAATACATATGTGAATGTGTGTGTATATGGTTACAGTTATATATGGATAGAGGGCATAGGTTGAATTTGTTGGGAAGGGAGAATACTCAAGGGATGAAATTATGAGGTGAGAGAGGAAAGTGGCAAGAGGAGATGGGGAGAGACATGGTAGGGTAAACTATCTCATGTAGGGGAAGTGGGTGCAAAGGAGGGGGAGAATAAGGAAGGCTAAAAAGGCAAAACCACATTCACATTGAATTTGGTTCAGGGAGAAAATGACATACATACTAAATGGGATATCTCAACCTGCAGCAGGATAGGGGGAAGGGGGATGAGAGGAGGGATGATGGATGGGAGGGCATCCTTGGGGTGAGGGGAGGTTGGAAGTACCCACTATAGAAGAGGGACAGGATCATGTAGGGAATGGACCAGGTGGGGGGTGGGATGAGTGGGAGGGAATTATAAGCAGCCTTGTACAATATATCTACTATGATAATGTTTTGCATAGCTAGACATGTACAACATATACTGAATTACTTATCTCCCAAGAGGGAATGGGTGACAAGGGAGGAAGGAAATGGATCTGAAATTCGAGGTCGTAACATTAAATGTTTCAAATATATATAAATACTATTATTAATACTCTTTTGCTTGTAATTGGGAGATAAGATGTGCAGGCATTGGGACACAAAGATTCACCTTCCTCTAATGGAAAAGTCGATGGGGGTATGGGAGAAGGTATGGGAGAGAGCAGATTGGAGGAAGCGATATCTTGTGGGACTGCTATTCTGGGAGGTTGGGTAGGGGAATAATGGGGGGAAAATGATTGTAACTCAAAATCTGGCAGAAATGAATGATGTAAAACAGAAGTTAATAAAGCATTTGTTTAAAAAAAAAAAAGAAGTTGTCTGGCTACTATTAGTTGTTCTCAGGTGGAGGAGCCAAGGTAGCTGAAAGAAAGCAGGAACTTTTCTAAGCTCCTCCATGAATTTCTCACTAAACTTTAAAAAGTGAATCTGAATGAATTTTAGAGTGACAGAACCCATTGGGAGATGGAGCATGGCAGATTCCCAGGCCAGGAAAGTGCCCACAAAGATCTGGGCAGGGGGAATGTGGAAGCACATGGGGGAGGGTGGGGGTCTGCTCCAGGGTGGACCTGAAAGCAGCCATACTTGAGTGAAAAGGAGCCTGAGCCTCTGTATTTACCCACCCCAACAGTAATTCACAGCCATCTCACTTCAGGACAGAGGATCAGGAGGATCTGGGTAAGAGAAAGCACAGGGCCTGCAGCAGCAACAGCAGCTTCTCCTAGGGCTATCAGGGCACAGCCTGGATATTTAAAATAACCTACCTGCTCTTCCAGGAGCCAAGATGGTGGAGTAATCCCTAGCTTCTGTGATCCCCATTCAATGACCTAGAAAACCCAGAGATAAATGTCCCACCTAGAGTAAAATCCTAAATTATTGTAAAGAACCTTAGGCTTAGGAGTCAGGTGTAACTTGGGAGGAAGGGTGTAACTGAAGCAGTACACAGTCTGAAGTGAAGGCCAGGAGGTGCCCCAACAAGCTCCATCTCAGTTGACAAGCAGGATCTCCAGAAGCCCAGGGGGGTGGAGCCAGCAAGTGCTAACAGCACAAGCCCAGGTATGCCTTAGCACCACTAGGGGAATCTGCAGACACCAGCACTGTCCAGTCACCAGCTGCTGAGCCTTCCTGAGCTGTAGCTCAGAGGCACAGAGGTAGAAACCTAAAGCAGCCAGACCATGCTTCCTCCACAGGTTATTCTCTGAGCCTCAGGATAACTCAGGGGAAACACAGAGTCCTGGAGTTAGCTTCAGTTTAGACACCCAGAAGCTACAGCACACAAAGTTAACAAACAAACCCATACCTCACAGCTTGAGAAGCATGGTACATCTGTATCCCAGAAGCAGAAATCCACTCTAAAAATTCAAGACATAGGCAATCACAATGGGCAAGAAGGAATCTCTCAAATTAAGAACAATATGATCCTATTATAGTGAGCAAGAACAACCAAATTCAGAGGACAACACGGACTCTATATTCACACCTGGGACCACAGAAGGAAATATGAACTGGCCTCAAGCCCAAAAAGCATTCTTGGAGGAGCTCAAGAAAGATTTTAAAAGCCAAATTAGAGAGATAGAAGATAAATTTAAATCTACAGTAACGAAACTGGGGAAAAAATCTCGCTGAAGAAAACAAATCCTTAAAAAGTAGAATTGGTGAACTAGGATGGGAGATTCAAAACCTAACTGGAGTAAATATCTTCCTAAAAATCAAACCTGACCATATGGAAAAGGAGCTTCAAAAATGAACTGAGGAAAATAATTCACTAAAACTTAGAATCAGTCAAATTGAAGCTAAGGACTCTATAATGCATTAAGAGCCAGTCAAACAAAATATAAAGATTGAAAATTAAGGATAATGCATAAAATATCTCACTGGAAAAACAACTGACCTAGAGAACAAATGCAGGAGAGATAACTTAAGAGCTATTGGTTTACTGGAAAGCCATGATAAAAAAAAAAAAAAAACAGCCTAGACAACATCCTCCAAGAGATTGTTAAAGAAAACTCTCCTGAAGTCCTAGAATCAGAGGATAAAATAATTATTGGAAGGATTCACCAGACTCCTCCTGAAAGAGAACCCAAATTGAAAACTCCAAGAAATATAGTAGCCAAATTCCAGAATCACAAGGTCAAGGAGAAAATACTGCAAGCAGCCAAAAAGAAACAATTCAAATATCATGGAGCTACAGCCAGGATTACACAGGACCTAGCAGCTTCTACATTAAAACTATATTGGTGTGATTGGAATTTAATATTTAATTGGAATTTAATATTTCATAAGGCAAAAGAGCTAGGACCGCAACCAAGGATCAACTACCCAACAGAATTGAGCATAATCTTTCAGGCAAGGATATGGTCATTTAATGAAATAAGGGACTTCCAGCTTTCCTGATGGAAAAGGCAGAGCTTAGTGGAAAATTTGATCTCTAATTACAAGACTCAAGAAAGACATAAAAAGGTAAACAAGGAAAACATGCACACACTCACACACACACACACACACACACACACACACACATAACTTGGGATTGAATAAGAGTAAACTGTTTACATACCATATGAGAAGCATATACCTGGCAATATTGAAATGTATATAATTATTACGATATTTAAAAGGGATATACATGGATAGAGGGTGTGGGTATAAATGAACTAATCTGATGATTAAAAAATCTTATTAAGGGGTACTAAAGGATTGTAATTGGAGTAAAGGAAAGGATGAGGCAGAGAAAAGGTAAACTATGCCAGATGGAGTGGCATACAAACATGCTATAATACAGGGGAAAGAGGGAAGGAGAGGAATGTCATATGAACTTTATTCTCATTGGTTCTAGTTCAAAGAGGGATCAATACAATCAGTTAAGTTTAGGATTATAATGTGAAAAGATGAAAAAACTCATTATCATTGATGGAAAAAAGGGAGGGAGAGGAGCACTGCTTGAAATGTACTCTCATCTGTTTTAGTTCAAGGAAGGAATAACATACTCCATTAAGTATAAAAATCCCTTGTTTCTTATAAGCAGTAGGAAGGGAAAGGGAAGGGTAAAAGGAGGGGTGGTTAGAAGAGAGGGAAATATTAAGGGAAAAGGTAGGTAAAGGGGGGGGCACAGAGAGGGAATATGGAGGGAGTCAGTGGTCAAAAGGAAAACTCTTAAGGAGGGGGAGAAGGAAGAAGAAAATATTAACAGAGGAGGGAATAGAATGGAAGGAAAGACACAGATAATAATCATATCTGTGAATTTGAGAGGGATGAACTCTCCCATAAAATGGAGACAGAAGAATGGATTAAAAACCACAATCTTAAAATATATTGTCTACAAGAAATGCATTTGAAACAAGGGAATATACACAGGATAAAGGTAAATTATGCTTCAGCTAAAGTAAAAAAAAAAGTAGGGGTAGCAATTCTTATCCCAGATAAAGCAAAAGCTAAAATAGTTCTAATTAAAAGAGATAAGGAGGGGTGGCTAGCAGGGATGACCAGAGATTGGATTTGGCCTCAGAAAATGAGCACCCACACATAAATAATGACTGGCCAGGTAACCTTGAGCAAGTTACTTAACCCCAATTGCTTTAAAAAAAGAGATAAGGAAGGAAGGAGACTGTATCCTGCTAAAAGGTACCATCAAGAATGAAGAAATATCATTATTTAACATATGTGCACCAAGCGGTATAGCATCCAAATTCCTAGAGGAGAAGACAAGGGAATTAGAGGAAGAAATAGATAGCAAAGGGCAGCTAGGTGGCACAGTGAGTAGAATGCTGGCCCTGGAGTCAGAAGGACCTGAGTTTGGATCTGGCTTGAGACACTTAATACACACAAACAAAAACCTAGCAGTGTAATCTTGGGCAAGTTACTCCAAAAATCAAATAAACAAAAAACAAACAAAGAGAAATAGATAACAAAACTATACTAATGGTGGAGCTCAATCTCCCCCTCTCTGAACTTGATAAATCTAACCTCAAAATAAAAAAAAAGAAGTTAAGGAGGGAGTTAAGAGGAATGCAGTGAGCTTCTCTGGGTCCCAGGGACTGAGTCCAAGCACATCCCTCTTTGCCCTCTTCCAGCCTCCCCCGCCTTGGCTCCCTCATCTGACCCTCTCCCTTCCCCAGGACTGCCCCATATCCTCCAGACCCCAGGCAGGACCATGAGAGTGAGTTGCTGCAAATCCACCACAAAGAAGAGCCCCAGGTCCTGTCTCAGCACCTCCAGTCCATCCCCCACCTCCACCACCCATAAACACGCACATACATCCTCTCCACCACTTTCTGGTAGATCAAGCCATTGAATTCTTGAGGAGTTTGCAAGCTGCAGAAAAGCACAGAGGTGCTGATCAGGAAGGCACCCTTTGGGATGTGGACTTTTATTGGAAATCTCAGGTCCCACTGGCCCCACAGGAGGCAACAGAAGCATTTATAACCAACTTATTTGAAGATGCCTTACTCCTCTCCATACGCATCCGGAGTGTAACCCTGTATCCCAAGGATAGTCAACTGGCCAGAAGGATCCAAGACTTGCAGGAAGGACTAGGCTAAGTACTTGAGTACCAATGGACCCTTAAATCCAGGAGTTAAAAATCTAATTTCTTTCTATTTCTCCAACCATTTGAGTCCCTAGTCTGGAGTTGCCACTTCCCATCTTCATCACCTTGTCATACCCATCTCTTGGGCACAATTCTCTGGAGAATCTTGGATTGTTCCTTTCTACAAAATTTAAATAAAATATTTTTATTTTAAAAAATGAAGAACTTAAGGAGGCAAATAGAATTTTAGAGCGGCTAGACATGATAGATCTCTGGAGAAAACTGAATGGGGATAAAAAGGAATATATCTGCTTCTCAGCAGTACATGGCACATACACAAAAATTGATGATGTACTAGGGAATACAAACTTCACAATTCAGTGCAGAAAGCAGATATATTAAATGCATCATTCTCAGATCATGATACAATAAATATGATATGCAATAAAGGGCCATGGAAAGGTGGATTAAAAACTAACTATAAACTAAATAACTCAATCCTAAAGAATGAGTGGGTCAAACAAGAAATTATAGAAATATTCAGTAACTTCATTCAAGAGAATGACAATAATGAGACAACATACCAAAACTTGTGGGATGCATCAAAGGCAGTTCTTAGGGCACGTTTTATATCCCTGAATGCAAACATGAAAAAAAAATAGAGAAAAATGGAGGTCAGTGAATTGGGCATGAAATTGAAAAAGCTAGACAAAAAAAAAAAACCCAACAAATTGAAAATCCACAATTAAACACTAAATTAGAAATAATGAAAACCCAAGGAGAGATTAATAAAATTTAAATTAAGAAAACTATTGAATTAATAAATAAAGCTAAGAGCTGGTTTAATGGGAAAAAAAACCCACAATATATTTTATAGACCTTTAGTCAATAAGATAAAAAAGAAAGAAGAAAAGCAAATTACAAGTATCAAAAATAGAAAAGGTGAATCTACCTCCAATGAAGAGGAAATTAAAACAATAATTAGGAATTATTTTGCCCAACTGTATGAACATAAATTTGACAAACTTAGTGAAATGGATGAATATTTACAAAAATATAAATTGCCCAGATTAACTGAATAGGAAGTAATTACTAAAATAATCTCATCTCAGAAAAAGAAATCAAACAAGCCATCAGTGAACTCCCTAGGACAAACAATCTCCAAGGCCAAATGGATTTACTAGTGAATTCTATCAAACAATTAAAGAATAATTTCTTCCAATACTCTACAAACTATTTAGGAAAATTGGCAAAGAAGAAATGCTACTAAATTCTTTTCACAACTCTAATATGGTACTGATACCTAAATCAGGAAGAGACAAAATGGAGAAAGAAAATAATAGACCAATTTCCCTCATGAATGTAGATGCAAAAATTTTAAATAAAATATTAGCAAAAAGACTACAATAACTTATCACAAGAATAATACACTTTAATCAGGTAGGATTTATTCCAAGAATGCAAGGATGGTTCAATATTAGGAAAACCATCAGTATAATTGATCATATCAACAATAAAACTAGCAGAAAGCATACGATTATCACAATAGATGCAAAAAAGCCTTTTGACAAAATACAATATCAATTCCTATTAAAAGCACTGGAAAGTATAGGAATAAATGAAGTCTTCCTTAAAATGATAGGTAGAGAATCTATTTAAAGCCATCAGCAAGTTTTATCTGTAATGAGAATAATCTAAAAGCATTTCCAGTAAGATCAGTGGTGAAACAAGGATGTCCACCATCACCCCTTTTATTCAAACTGGCACTAGAAATGTTAGCAGTAGCAATTAGAGAAGGAAAAGAAATTGAAGGGATCAAATTAAGCAAAGAACAGACTAAGCTATCACTCTTTGCAGATGAGATGATGATATACTTAGAGAATCAAATAAAAAAAAACTATTTGAGACAATAAGTAAATTTGGCAAAGTTGCAGGATATAAAATAAACCCACATAAATCCTTAGCATTCCTATATATTTCAAATGAAATCCAACAGCAAGAGACAGAAAGATAAATCCCATTTAAAGTTACTGTAGACATTATAAAATATTTGGGAATCTACCTGCCAAAACAAACCCAGGACCTATATGAACAAAACTACAAAAGACTTTTCACAAATCAAATCAGATCTAAGTAATTGGAAAAACATCTATTGCTGGTGGCTGGGTGAACCTAATATGATAAAAATGACATTTTAACTAAATTAAATGATATATTTAATGACATACCAATCAATCTACCAAAATTTTACTTTACAGAGCTAGAGAAAATAGTAACAAAATTCATTTGGAAGTACAAAAGGTCCAGAATATCAAGGAAATTATGAAAAGGAATGCTAGGAGAGGTGGCCTAGCCATACCAGATTTTAATCTTTATTATAAAGCAACAGTCATCAAAACTACTTGTTACTGCCTAAGGAATAGAGTAGTGGATCAACATAATAGATTGAGTACATGAGACTCAATAGTCAATGACTATAGTAATCTACTGTTTGATAAACCCAAAGACCCCAGTCTTGGGGTTAAGAACTCACTATTTGACAAAAGCTGCTGGGGAAACTGGAATATAGTATGGCAGAAACTGGGCATAGACCATTATCTAACACCATATACCAAAATCAAGTCTATATGGGTGCACAATCTAGGTATAAAGACTGATACTTTAAGCAATCTGGGGAAGGAAGGAATAGTTTGCCTGTCAGATTTATGGAGAAGGGAAGACTTTATGACGTAACAAGAGCTAGAGATAATTATAAAATGCAAAATGGATAATCTTGATTACATTAAATTGAAAAGTTCCTGTATACACAAAGCCAATGTAACCAAGATTAAGAGGGAAGTGGAAAATTGGGAAAGAATTTTTACAACTAGTGTCTCTGATAATGGCCTCATTTCTAAAATATACAGAGAATTGATTCAAATCTATAAGAATACAAGTCATTCCCCAAATGATAAATGGTCAAAGGATGTGAACAATAAATTTTCAGAGGTAAAAATTAAAGATATCCATAAGCATATGAAAAAATGCTCTAAATCACAGTTGATTAGAGAAATGCAAATCAAAACAACTCTGAGTTATTACATTTCACCAATCAGATTGGCTAATATGACAAAACAGGTAAATGACAAAGGTTGGAGAGGGTGTGGGAAAATTGGTACACTAATGCATTGTTGGTAGAGTTGTGAGTTGATTCAACCATTCTGGAGAGTAATCTGGTACTATTTCCAAAGTGTCATAAATAATTGCATACCCTTTGACCCAGTAATACCCCTTCTAGCTTTGTATCCCAAAGAGAGCATAGAAGCAGGAGAAAGATCAGTATGCACAAAAATATTTTTAGATGCTCTTTTTGTGGTGACAAAGAACTGGATATTAAGGGGATGCCCATCAATTGGGGAATGGCTAAACAAGTTGTGGTATATGAATGTAATGGAATACTGTTGTGCTATAAGAAACAAGGAGCAGAAGGACTTCATATTTACCTGGAGAGGCTTATATGAGCTGCTGCTGAGCAAGAAGTGCAGAACCAGGAGAAATGTGTACACAATTACAGACACAACATATGTGTGATGACCAACTTTGATAGACTGGACTCTTCTCAGCAAAGAAAGGTTATAAGACAACTCCAAAAGACTCATGATGGAAGGAGATGTCTATATTCAGAGAAAGAACTAGAAAGCACTGGCAAGAACAGAGTATGACTGTAGACTGAAGCAAAATCTACTTGCTCTCTTTCTTTTTCTTATTTAGTTTTGTTTCCTCTTTCTCATTGTTCATTCCATTGGTTACAATCCTTCTTTACAACCTGACAAAAGTCTAATGTGAAAGTATTTGCAGATCCTATACTTGATTGCATGCCTTCAAGGGCTGGGGGAAAGAGAGGGAGAGGGAGAAAATTTGAAACTCAAGTGATTGTGGAACTGAATCTTGTAAATTAAAAGTAAACAAACAAATTAATAAAGACAAAAAAGGCAAAAAAAATAGAAGTTGCTCTCCAGGAAAAGGAAAAAAAAAGTTGTCTGATCTTCTGACATGATACAAGGAGAACATAATGATCCACACATTGGAACATCATAATAATGTATAGAGAGTCTCTATCCAGTTCAAACTTTTCTCAGGATCTCCCTGATGCCAGTAATGAATTTCTTTAGTATTTGTCTCCCTCTATTATATCTTGATTGATATGAACAAGCAAAAGGTTGTTGATCAAGTTTTTCTCCTTTATATCTTTGCTTTTAATTTTAAAAAATGAATTTTAACAGTAACACTTCTCTTGTGGTCTTTTTGTTAAGGAAATATATTTACCTTTCTTAGACTACTGTATAACATGATTATGATCAAGTTCCATACTATTTCCCATGTCTATTACTTATTTTTCTATATAAATTATTTATTTATTGTATTCAGGTTTACATGAAATTGCATGAAATATGTTTTCCACTACTATTATCTCTTCTAGTCTTTCCTTAATTCTGATTTTCATTTTGATCAGTCAGCATTTTTGAGTTATCTGATTCTCACAGAAATAGCAAGTTCTTTTCCTGTATTTAAATGATAATCACTTTTTATCTTTTGCAATACTACTTGATTCTTTCTGTTCCTCTGACCTACGACTTTTTTTTAAATTTTTTAACATGAAAATGTTCATAATGTAACAATGTTATGAAAATTCTGTATCACCTCCAAGTTTTCAGTCTTTTTGTTCCTTCTTCCTGACCTAATCTTGATATATTTCTCATTATTTCATCATCTCATCATCTTCCTGCTGTATATTTATCCCATGCACCCTACCCCCTGCTGTTTTCCAAAGCTTGCTCAAGGAATGCTAATCAAATTAAAATCACCTTTGCTTCTGAAAAAGGCACATATTTGATTGTCCCATGGTTCCATTCACCTGTGGCTTTAGCCTTTGACAATGGTCATTCTCCTCTATAAGCTGACGATTCCTATCAAGCTTCATGTATTCAGGAAATCTTTTTTTTTTTTCTGTTTGTGACCACAGTGTTTTTAGCAAATTCTTTCTATATTGTAAACATTTAATGCATTAAATGATTATTAATTGCTTAATAGACATCTTTAACTCAACATGTATAAAAGTTAATCGATTGTATTCCCCCCCACCCCCCGCCTTCCTTCCAATCTCTTCTATTTCTATTGAGGGCACAACCATCCATCCAGTCTTCCAGTTTCACAACCACAGGATTATCCTGAAATCTTTATCTCACATATCCATTCTGTTGTAAATTTTGTTGTTTAGGGGTGGCTAGGTGGCTCAGTGAATAGAGCGCCAGCCCTGGAATTAGAAGGACCTGAGTTCGGATCCGGCCTCAGACACTTAACCCACACAAACAGAAACCTAGCCATGTGACCTTGGCCAAGTTACTTATCCCCAATTGCCCTAAAGGGGCGGCTAGGTGGTGCAGTGAGTAAGAGCGCCGGCCTCAGAGTTGGGATGACCCGAGATCAAATCCGGCCTCAGAAAAGGAGCACCCACACATAAATAATGACTAGCCATGTAACCTTGAGCAAGTTACTTAACCCCAATTGCTTTAAAAAAAAATTGTTGTTTATATCTTCACAATATCCAATCCCTTCTTTCCACTCATATGGTTAACCGCTTATCACCCTAATTTTACTCAGAATATTACGGTTATGTTCCTGTCTCACATCGCTCATCAGTGCTCCCCTGTTCCACTGACATTCTTTTTCCTCTGGGATAAACTATAAGCTCCTCTGTTTAGCTTTTAAAGCCTTTTATAGCCTAGGACCCATCTACCTTTCCAGGCTCATTACCTATTATTCTTCCTGCATTCTGCCACTTTGATGGCTGTAATGGATATTTTGGTCTTCTCTTTATTTCTTCAAATATGATACTACATTTCCAATCTCTGTGCCTTTGCTCTGGACATCCCACAAAGTTTGAATACACAAACATCTTTCCTCTAGCCCCTAAACCATCTCTTTAAGATAAGACTCAAATATAATCTTCTGAATGAAGTCTTTCCTTATCCCCCAACTGCTAGTGTTATATTTATTTATTTATTTTATTCTCAATATTTTATTTGATATTCAATATCCTCAATATATACTAAACATTTTATTTATCTACTTCATATATATTTATCTTTATCAACTTTATGCTTTTAAAAAATTTATTCTATGCTCCTTTGGAATATACCTTTTTTGAAAATAGTGTTTGTTTCATTCTTGATACTTTTATCTTTAGCACCTAGCACAGTGTCTGGCACAGAGCAACTATTTAATAAATACATGTTGATGAAACCATCATTCATTCATTCTCCATCTTTGCCTATTTTTACATTTATATTGGTAACCAAATGTTAAAATATATGCAGATTTAATTTGAAGACTTCATGGACTCATTCTTCCTTATACGCTCAGATATTCAGTCATAGAAACTATTCAGTGGTTTTGCAGTCAAATTCCCCTTGTTTGTGTGTTTTGGAGGGGAGGTTGGAAAAATGAAGACAAAAGAATTTGGGTAACTTGCCCTAGATTATAAAGATAGTGATTGTCAGAGATAGTATTTGAACTCTGGTTACTGTCATCATTCTGATATACTGAATTTATTTTTATTACAACCCTTTATTAAATATTTATCATGAATATTGCAATATAATATGCCCAGATTTCCTATGAAATAATATTTCTTGTTGCCTTCAGTTATACAGTAATACCCACTTTGCCAACTCCTTTCTTTGTTTCTCTAAGGTATACTTATGACCCATTCTTTCATTTAGTTAAAACTTTATTTTATAGGGGGGTGGAGCCAAGATGGTGGAGTAGAAATAGCACTTCGACTGTGCTCCAGCCCACACAACTTCAAAATCAGGTAAAAGGGGGACTCTGAAGAACCTCTGGAGCTCCAGCACCCACAGAACGACACAGAGAAGCTAAAATCCCACTGAGGATAGCCTGGCAGCCCATTAGGGAACGGCCAGTGCAGCACACTGGGAGCCAACATTGGAGAGCTCTGGAAGCAGAGGCTAGGACCCTGTTAGTTGGAGGTTTTAGCCCCAGGGCAGCCAGACCAGCAGATGGATGGAGGGACCCCAGATCACCAGCAGCTGTGGCTTTTCCAGAATTTCCAAAACAAAGTGAGAGGTTAGTGCCCTATGGACTTTGGGACCAGTATCTGGGAGCCCGTCAACTTGGCAGGTCAATTTGGTCAATTTGGCTCAAGGAAAGAATGACATACATACTAAATGGGATATCTCACCCTGCAGAAGAATAGGGGGGAGGGGGATGGGAGGGCATGCTGGGGTCAGGGGAGGTTGAAGGCACCCACTTTTGAAGAGGGACGGATCAAAGTAGGGAATGGAAAAGGTTGGGGGTGGTATGGTGGGAGGGAAATATAGTTAGTCTTTTACAATATATCTAATATGGTAATGTTTTGCATAGCTATACATGTACAACCCATACTGAATTGCTTATCTTCCCAGCGGGAGTGACTATGGATGAAGGGAATGGATCTGGGATTCAAAGTTTTAAAATTAAATGTTTTAAATATATATATATTATATATATATATATATATATATATATATATATATATATATATATATATTTGAAACATTTAATGTTACGACTTTGAATTTCAGATCCATTTCCTTCCTCCCTTGTCACCCATTCCCTCTTGGGAGATAAGTAATTCAGTATATGTTGTACATGTCTAGCTATGCAAAACATTATCATAGTAGATATATTGTACAAGGCTGCTTATAATTCCCTCCCACTCATTCCACCCCCCACCTGGTCCATTCCCTACATGATCCTGTCCCTCTTCTATAGTGGGTACTTCCAACCTCCCCTCACCCCAAGGATGCCCTCCCATCCATCATCCCTCCTCTCATCCCCCTTCCCCCTATCCTGCTGCAGGTTGAGATATCCCATTTAGTATGTATGTCATTTTCTCCCTGAACCAAATTCAATTTGAATGTGGTTTTGCCTTTTAGCCTTCCTTATTCTCCCCCTCCTTTGCAACCACTTCCCTTGCTTCTTCTACATGGGATAGTTTACCCTACCCTGTTCTCCCCATCTCCTCTTGCCACTTTCCTCTCTCACCTCATAATTTCATCCCTTGAGTATTCTCCCTTCCCAACAAATTCAACCTATGCCCTCTATCCATATATAACTGTAACCATATACACACACATTCACATATGTATTCATATGACCACACACCCTTCTTCCATTATTTTCATAGTGAGAAAGATATCATCAGTCACAGTTATTGCTTTTCCATATAGGAATGTAAATAGTTCAACTTTGATAAGTTCCTTTTGATTTCTTTTCCCTGATTACCTTCTCAGGCATCTCTTCCTTCTTGTTTCTGGATGTCAAATTTTCTATTCAATTCTGGTTTTTTCCTCAAGAATGCTTGAAAGTCCTCTATTCCACTGAATGACCATATTTTCCCCTGAAACAAAATACTCAGTTTTGCTGGGTAGGTGACCCTTGGGTTCATTCCCAGTTCTTTTGCCCTCTGGAATATCATATTCCATGCCCTTCGATCCCTCAGTGTAGAAGCTGCCAGGTCCTGGGCTATTCTGATTGTGTTTCCACAATATTGAAATTGTTTCTTCCTGGCTGCTTGTAGTATTTTCTCCTTGATCTGGGGATTCTGGAACCTGGCTATAATATTCCTGGGAGTTTTCTTTTTGGGATCTTTTTCAGGAGGTGATCGGTGGATTCTTTCAACCTCTATTTTGCCCTCTGGATCTAAAACATCAGGGCAGTTTTCCTTGAGAATTTCTTGAAGGGTGATTTCTAGGTTCTTTCTTTGATCATGGCTTTCAGGTAGTCCAATAATTTTTAAATTGTCTCTCCTGGATCTATTTTCCAGGTCAGTGGTTTTTCCCATGAGATATTTCACATTGCCTTCTAATCTTTCATTTGTTTGGATCTGCTTAACAGCATCTTGATTTCTCATAAAGTCATTAGCTTCCATTTGGTCCAGTCTAACTCTGAAGGAATGAATCTCCTCAGTGAACTTTTGAGATTCTTTTTCCATCTGGCAAATTCGACTTTTTAAGGCATTCTTCTCCTCATTGCCCTTTTGGGCCTCCTTTGCCATTTGAGTTAGTCTATTTTTTAAGGTGTTGTTTTCCTCAGTCAGGCTGTTGACCCTCATTTCATACTTTTCCTGCATCCTTCTCATTTCTCTTTCTAATTTTTCCTCCACTTCTCTTATTTGATTTTTAAAGTCCTTCTTAAGGTCCTCTATGGCCTGCAACCCGCTCATGTTTTCCCCTGGGGCTTTTGGAGCAGGACTTCTGACCTCACAGTCCTTTTCTGCTCTATGCCCCCAAAATAGGAGTCTAGGGTTGCATTTTTCTGTTTCCTTTGCCTTGGCATGTTGCCACTTAATTGCTTGACTTTTGGGCTTGTTGCCACACTATGGCTTTAAGGCCAGATAGAGGAATTTTCGTCCAGAACGTGTGGGGGGCAACTTCCGTTTCTGGCAAGCTGTAAACCCACCCACAACTTCCACCCTAGATCACAATCCAGATCCAGGGAGGTTAAAGCAAGAGCGATTACCCCCCAAGACTGATCGCTGGATCTCCCCACGATTTGTAGGCTGGGAGCCAGACCTGCCTCTGAAAACTACAAAATGTCATGTCTCCTCAGCGGCTTCTAGCCCCCAGGGGAGGGAGCCGACGCATTCCCTAATAGCAGTCCCAAAGTCCATAGGACACTAACCTCTTACTTTGTCCCAGGCAAGTCTATGTTGATAATTCTGGAGTCGCCACAGCTCCTGGTGTTCTGGGGTTCCTCCAGCTGGCTGCTGGCCCTGCCGCCCTGGGGCTAAAACCTCCGCTCATGCGGACCTGGGCTCGGCTCGGCTCGGCTCCTGCGCTCTTCGAGCTGCAAGCTGCCAGGTCCCAGACCACAGCGCTGGTCCTTCCTGCAGGACTGCTGGGCTGTCCTCAGCGGGAGTTTAGCTTCTTTGTGTCGTTCTGTGGGTGCTGGGGCTCCAGAAGTTGTTCAGAGTCCCCTTTTACATCGTTTAGGGGGAATGTGGTGGCAGAGTGGCTTGGATGAGCTGTTTCTACTCCGCCATCTTGGCTCCGCCCCCAAGTATTATTCTTTATACTATTTTGCATGTAACTGGGAGATAAGATGTGCAGGCATTGGGGCACAGAGATTCACCTTGCCCTAATGGAAAGGTTGAAGGAGGTATGGGAAAAGATATGGGAGAAAGCAGATTGGATGAGGTGATATCTTGTGGGACTGTTATTCTGGGGTGGTGGATAGGGGAAAAATGAGGAAAAAAATTGTAACTCAAAATCTGGAAGAAATGAATTATGTAAACCAGAATTTAATAAAGCATTTGGGAAAAAAAAACAAAACAACAACTTTCTGTTATAATTTTCATTTCTAGTGTGAAAGTTAATAATATAACAAAATTATTAATGGTATGGATATAATTTAGTTTTTCTAATAATATATACACCTGTTATGTCATTGAGCAAATATCTATGATTTAAGTTCCAATAGCCAATTTAAAGTTTATACTTTTTTACAGTCATTAAATTTTTGTATGAAATTATTACACTCACATTTTATTATCTACTATTCTGCCAATTTCTCATCAATTGCTTAATTAAATAGATAATATTAAAGTTGACTAATTTGACTCATTTCCTTTTACTTTTTATTCTTTAAAATTTACATTTATTTTGATAATTGGGGTGGCTAGGTGGCACAGTGAGTAAGAGTGTCTGTCCTGGAGTCAGGAGGACCTGGGATTGGTTCTGGGCTCAGATACTTAACACCTACACAAAAATAACTGGCCTTGTAAATTGGGCAAATCACTTAATCCCAATTGCTTTAAATTTTTTTTTTGATAATTGATTTACTAAGCTATTGATTTAATT